>CM056603.1:40448987-41041292 GCA_029721355.1 Tegillarca granosa
CTCTCTCTCTCTCTCTCTCTCTCTCTCTCTCTCTCTCTCTCTCTCTCTCTCTGTATATATATATATATATATATATATATATATATATATATATATATATATATATATATATATATATATATATATATAATACCTTTGGTTATTTCTGTTAGATGTCTGTCCACAAAAATGTACTATTTCCAGAAATTAACACTAAATGAACTTTCTCTAAATTTACCGCGTTGACTTTGTTGTTATGGCGGCTTTAACAAGATTACCTCAATGCTTTCAAAAAAAAAATTTTACATCCCAGACACGAATACATTTATATTTGCAACAATAAAAAAGTAGTTTGATCCGCCAATTATGTTTGTACATGCTTGCATATTAAGAAACAGAAACAATTCATTGTATGAATTATTATAAAGGATATATTCAATCAGTTTAAAAAAATCTATTGGTGGTTATATTTGTTAAACCACTGCAAATCACGTGATTTTCAAGCTGGTGATTTTACACCATTACACAGACGTTGTAATGTTCGTAATATATGTGACATATATTAAGTTGACCTAGGTTTATATAACAAACTTTAAATATGGATCTATATTTTATCCATATTTGAGAAAACAGTGAACCTGAGGTTTATCTTACATATTACCACATATTTTCCCATTTGATCGCTTTTTAATATCTCTAATAAATTTATAAAACTTATGATTTAACTTTATCAGGTACTTTCCAGATGGCGTTTCAATTAATACTTAATACTTGAGGGACAACCCGGATCTGTAATTAAAACTGTGTCGAACATCATCTTAACAGTTCCAATAAATATGGGTAATTTATGGTCACATTGTATACGGTTGACGTTAATGCTTTAATGTTTGTGAAATAATTTATTTCTATTTTATCTGAAGTCCCAATTTAAACAAATCATTTAAAATTTTGGTATTTAATTTAAATTTTATATATGATAAGTAACACATAAAAAATAATTTTTTATAGTTTTCGTAAAATTCTTCAATTATTAATAAGTTACTAAATATCTAAAAAAAAAATGCCTGTCTAATTTTTATGTGCCATATGCGTAACAATTCGGAAAATCATTTCTAATGAGTTACGCTATGGGTTGAAAAAATTGATATAATGAAAATGAAACATCAGCCAAACAATTAAATATTAAGGAATCCAAATTTTCAAAACTATTAGAATCCAAATCCAGCAAAGGAATGCTTATCAAAAGGGTACAGACCTAAGTGTTCAAGTGTAAGTGTAAGTGCACGTAAGTTTGTATTCTCTCTTTGTTATTTTCTAAATAATATAAATTCGTACTTACCTTATTTGTTTCTTTTGAATGCCTATCAAAAAGTACTATTTTCTATATTCAGCATCATTTTTGCATAAAACGGAACTTTCTCTCAAGTATTTTGCAGGGTTGATATGGTTGTTATGTATACCAGATCAATATCACAAATGTGTTTTCAAATGTCACTTCTGCAGTCAAGACACACATACAAGTTTATGACCACTAGAACAAAAAAAATTAAATCAATAAATCGCTTGTTCAAACACGTCTGTTGAGTTTGCATATATATGCATAATATGAAACTGAGATATACCAAATCAATGTTTGTATGTTGTATGTTGACGCCTTTCAAAATTGTCTTATATATCCATAAAATACAATGTGTAGATGAATAATAAATAAAAATATATATACTATGTCATAGATTTAAATAAATCTACAGAAACAGATCGAATAGGTGGTGTTTTAGGCGATGTCTTGTACTGTAGAAATTATCAAAGTACTACAAGTACTCAAACTTTTACTGAGAGAAAAGAACATTTTCCACTATAAAAATCATCGCCATTCATATTTGGCATACCACAATATTCACATTACCAAAAAAATTTTTCTGAATGGTTCATTTGGTGTCTCGGACTTGCACATAAGCAGGGTCAATGGTGGTAAAACTTTAAAAAAAAAACTAAATACAGAAAAATAAAAACATTTGCATACACACACACACACACACACACACACACTGTTAAAGTTTCTTTTATACAAATAGGTTACCAAAATATATGTCACTTATATTTTGTACATTACAACATCTGTGTAATTGTGTCAAATCACAATATATATATATATATATATATATATATATATATATATATATATATATATATATATATATATATATATATATATATATATATATATATATATATATATATATATATATATAGGAACAGACTGTTTTTGAACAATTGGAGACCTATATCTCTATTAACCGTTTTTATATTTACGATAGCGTTTAGTTGTATCGCAAATAGAGTAAAAGTTGAACAGAATAAATGTCTTGGCATTTTGTTTCTTATTGACTTAGAAAAAGCTAATCATGATAGTGTTTCCTAGTCTTTTCTTTTCGACGTTTTAATTTTAGCGAAAGATTAAAGATTTGTACATAATATCAAATCAACAGTAATACAATTATTTATCCTAATTCTAATATTACGAGGAGTAAGACAAGGTGTCCGATTTCAAGTTATACCTTATTTGACTGTTTGCAGAAATATTATATATTTTGGTCCAAATAATAAGAGTATAAATGGAATCACAACTGGTAAAGAAGAGTATAAAATTACTCAGTTTGCAGACTCTTATTTTGGATGGGTCAAAGTCTTCTTTAGATGAAACTGAAAAAGATTAAGATCATTATGCTAAAATATCTGGGCTGGATATTAATGAATCCAAACGTATATCTGTGTGGATAGGATGTAAAAAAAATGGCGGGGAAACGTTTAATCATAGGTACCACTTCGGATGCAATGCTAAATGTTTTGTTAGGTATAAACTTTTCAACAGACTTCGACAAAATGATAAATTTTAATTATGATAAAGGAATTAAAGAAAACAAGAATGAAATGAAACTTATTGTGTTCTAGCAAATTTACACTACAAGGAAGAATAACTGTTATAAAACACTTACAGTATCTTAACTCTCTCGAACCATCTCAAAAATATTATATAGCATCTTTCTAGCTTCTTTGTTAACTTTATATGAAACTCGAAGCCAGATAAAATTAAGCTTGCGTTTATTATACAAAATTATTTAAATGGGGACGGAAAATGATTGATCTTGAAAGTTTCATAAAATAAAATAAATCACAAACATACCAGTCCTTGTCCAAATCACAATCCGAAAAAAAATCAATAAAACTAACATGGAATCGCAGATAATAACACAAAAGTGTAAATTAACGAAACTAATCACACAAAATAGGCTAATCACAAAAACAGTACCCAAAAATAAAACTAATAAATTTTGGCAACATGTTTTGCATGCTTTTACAGAACTAGATAAAATTAGCCGTTGCTCAACTTGTGTCAATTTTTAACCTCTTGTATTTGGAACATTTCCGAGTGTGTAATTGACAATCGCATAGTATCCCCTGAACGCTGGATAAAAAAATGACGTAACTTTTGTAGGTGATTTTATTTTTAAAAAATGAGATGAATTTCTTCTTTTGAGGAATTGAAAAAACTTTATAACTTAAAAATAAAATTTTTAAAATATTTTAGAAAATAAATTAAGGAAAAAGCAAGAATGAAAATATTGAAAAAAGTAATAACGAACTAACCGATTCATTCAACACATTTAAAAATAAAAAAAAAATTGAAAGGGAAACAGAGACATGTATAATATATGGATTAAACTAAAATGTCTAAAAAAGGAAAAGAAATGGACGAGTGAGTCCCTTATCAATGTAAAAGAAAAGAAAGTATTGAGTGTATTATTTCATTCAACCAATTGATACTCACAATGGTTTCAGTTTAAAATAAATAATAAAATACAATAGAATACAATACAAATTACAATTATTATTTAAATTTACTTAAAACTAATGTTTGTTCCACCATGCAAAACATTATCTAGATGGATTTGGATTCTATAATTTTCGAACTTTTGGTTCATAAATATTCAACTGTTTGGCTTATGTTTTTTTCTATCAAACTTTTCGGCCCCTAGTGTCACTGATGAGGAATGAGTTTCCGAAATGTGCACATCTGACACACATCAAAAGGTATTTGTGCTATATATTAGCAAATGTGCCTATTGTAAAATTATGTGAAACGCTACTCATTTTTGGGGAAAGTGATAATTTTAAACGATTTTTGGACAAAAATTATTAAATATTAAATGACAAATGTAAAAAAAATTCTATATCATTAGAACAGAAGCGTTTTTTTTTATTATTTTTTTTTTTTTATTTTAAAATTAACAAAGAGACAAAACCTTTGAATTTTCTATTACTTTAGTTAAAAGTTATATTTTAGAACGAAAATGAAAGAGAAATGACTGAAAAGACACGAATTTATTTTAAACTTTTAGGTACATTTAAGTATCCAAAACCACATAGCGATTAAATAAATGCAATAAGAGAGTTTGAGCAATTTTGGGGACCTTTTGAGGTTTTTTTAAAGATATATTTCTTATCCCCTTTCCTCTGTTAACTTTATATGTTAAACACAGATTATAAATATTGATAATATTGTTTATTATATAAAACTATTCATTTTTGCATTATTTTTAGAAACAATTTTATCATTGACTCATTTGGATAAAGATATTATCTTCTATATTTTTGTACATTAAATTACTGATTGTGATTGTTTTTTTCTTAAGTCAATAAAATATACATGACTATTATATTTATATTTTTACTAAGTAGCGCTAAAATTTGGAGACTTCAAATACAGAAAAGAACAAAAGAATTTAGTCTTACTAAAAATGAAATATTTTATTTATAAAACCAGATGTCTTAATAAACTGCTGTCTCTAAGTGCTTTTAAACAATGTCATTCTTGTATGTATAATATTCAAATATCTTTTGCTGTTGGATTGAATTTTAGATTCATTGTTATTGTCATGGCGACAATTTCACAATATTTTATAAGTATGCAAGTTTTAGAAATAATTCATATTTTGTAACAAAGAGACCATTAGTTACAAATATATGTTCTCTCTCTCTCTCTCCCTCTTTCTCTCTCTCTCTCTCATATTCTTTTTTTATGGAAAAAGAAAGCTAAAGTACCATTGATAATAATGTTACAATAAATGCTATGTATCAATTTTGAATATTTAATGATGTTTTACTTATAATCATTTCTATTTATTATGTATTGTTGTTTGTAGTTACTTTCGTAAATAAAATATAAATATAAAAATATATTTTATTTATATAGTTGCTAGCAAATATATAACTGCCAATCATTTATGTAGATGGTATTTCTTTATCTTTATCATAATCAGGTATTAAGTCTTTTTCTTAAAACAGCCTGTACTTTAAGCCTTTTGTTTTATTTGTTAATTCAATCAACCTTCTATAGGTAACTTAGTGTTAGAATCTAGAATAAAACGAGCAAAAAAGATAATCATTTTAATTAAAGGTTATGTTCTTATGATGTATCTGTCACAATATAATCCCGTCTTGTTGTTTTAAACAAATTTCTACGGTCTTTCGGAATTTCGAAAAAAAAGAAACGGTAGCACTCTGCCTAGGTTCAATCCCTACCAGTTGTCAAAATTTGAACCAGATCGCAAAGAAGGATAGATGTGATTAAAGTATCAAAAATATAAAGACTATAAAAATATTGAGTTCACCTGTGACATTTAATAAATCGTTAACAGATACGTCAGATATTCAATCTTGTGTTTGATTTCATTTACTATTTGTAAAATGTTTTACATTAATATAAGTATAGGTCTTAACGCATTATATATGTATTTTTCTAAATGATATATTTGGATCATCAATTTTAACAAAACTGTCAAAAATTATCATCTTTTTTATCAGTATTGATCACAATTTATTAATCGATATTTGTAAACATGTCTTTGATTTGGCAAATGAAACTGTGTCAACAGCATATAAAACAGATAATAATTTGACACCATTCACCTAAAAATATTAGCAATCGAAATAGTTTACATTTTAACATTTTTGCACAGCGTTCATAAACAATAGAAATAGTTTTGGTAATAAGAGTTCGCCTTGTTTGACACACAACAAAATTAAAATATTTTAAAACGTACCATTCAATTGTATACAAAACTTTACATTTCTACACACATAGGTAAGTTTTGACTTGGGGCATAAAATGCCCCACATAACCGTGAGAGCACCCACTCTTTAATCAATATGGGTCACAAACTAATTGAACAATGCCTACAAAATTGAAGTTGTGATAAGGGCATACTGACTTAGGTGACCAGTTTTGGATTTGTTTTTAATCTGTTCACTGATCCATAAATGATTCCAGATGAATTTTTTCATGGATCTGAATCATAGCATGCATAAATAATTTAACTTGTAAACATTTTTTTCTTGTAAAATATTGTTACGGGTTATACGTAAACAGTCAATAAATAATAAAATGAATAAAAGAAATAAATTACCAAAACAAAAATATTCCTTGAATAAATGTCTAGTATTTTTTGATTGAAAGTTAAATGTTGCATTCAGCATCCTTTCTAAATTTTAACACTTGCAAACAATTCTGAATTAGATACATATTTACCTTAAAACCAATTTTTTGTTTATTTAACCATATAGAAAAGTTTTTTAAAACTTTAAAAGTTGGTATTTGTTATTGATAAGTTAACTTTTACAATCAGTAAGCAATTTCTAATCGTTGTAATTAGAAATAATCTATTTTAGTTTATTTATTTTTGAATTTATTTTTTTTTTTTATTATTTATTTTCTATTTGTATTATATATAATTATAATAATTACTTATTTTGTATGGAAATTTTTAACTTTCAAACAATAAATACTTAACATCTATACAAGTAATATTTTTGTTTTGATTACTGTTGCAGTATAACTTATCATTTATGGAAGTTTTTAACTTTTAACCAATAAATAATTAACATCTATACAAGGAATACTTTTGTTTTGATTACATTGGCTGTATAACTTCTTATTTATGGAAATATTTAACGTTCAAACAATAAATGATACCATCTTTACAAGAAATATTTTGTTTTGATTACTGTCGCATTATAACTTATTTTGAATGGAAATATTTAACTTTCAACAAATAAATACTAAACATCTGTACAAGAAATATTTTTGTTTTGATTACTGTGGCATTATAACTTATTATTCATGGAAATATTTAACTTTCAACAAATAAATACTAACATCTATACAAGCAATTTTTTTGTTTTGATTACTGTGGTAGTATAACTTATTATTTATGGAAATATTTAACTTTCAACCAAAAATACTTACTATTTATACAAGGAATATCTTTGTTTTGATAACTATGGTGATAAAACTTATTAATATTTATGGAATTATTTAACTTTCAATAAAACACAAACATACCAGTCCATGTCCAAATCACAACCCCAAAAAAAATTTAAAAAAACAAGGTAAAAACTTTGAAAACTGGGAAATTTAATGATACATGTAAACTTCCATCAAGGAAGTGAGGCCGGGTGCTCTGGAAGGGTAAACATCTCCTGTCTAGGTGGCTACACCCGTCACGTGCAAAGTCATTTTTGACAAGGAATGAACAAGGAACTATTGTAAGACAAATATATCAATTATGTCTGGATTCAGTGACTTCATACTTAGCAACAATATTATGATGACTGCCATATAACCTTTAAAAGACCTTGATTAGATTAGGCTTTCAGTATTCCTGTGTCAACAACTTAATTGTTACCAGTTTACTTCGTTGTAAAAAATATCCGTTGTGAGAACACGCTCTACTATAACGGATTAACTGTGAAGTGTATACACAATAAGCAGGAGAAGCAGAAATGTTACTGCAAAGAAACGGAAGGTTAACAACAGACAAATTAAAGTCATCACGTTTGTAGTAAAGCTTCAGATGTAACCAATTAAAGACTAAACATCTAAAGAAGAAATATTTTTGTTTTGATTACTGTGGTAGTGTAACTCATTATTTATTGAAATGTTTTATTTTTCTGTGTTTTTATAATGATATTATGTTTTTGTTTTATAGTAAATTGCTTCTGACAGATATGAAACCATCACGGTAAAAGACAGAGAATTTTAGTTACAACTTTACTCTATTACAGAAGAGATTTCTAAATATATAACAAGATTTAATTGTATAAATATTAATTAAAAACAGGTGTGGACAAATGTCACTGTGCAAATAATATCATTCTTCATTGACTTAACATCGATCTGAATTCTATTACCACAAAGCTCATATAAAGGGGAGTAACACAACACAAATGAGAGAAAATTTATTATTATCATTTATTACACGCCTATAATTAAGCAACAGTTATTTGATCATTGTAAACAATTTTAATAACGTTATACAAAGGTCCTCGAAAATTTTCACTAACAAACACTTAATAGATGATTCCGCAATACAGTCTTATCTTTGTAAACAAAATTGTTACAGTATTAAAAGACTAACTTCTAAAACTTTTCTGTCATCACATACTTTAGCTTTAAAAACTTGAAGACAGTGATGCTTAAAATTGTAATTTTTGTGACATTTTAGAAGATTACTGTCTGATTTACTTCTGCTGAAGCACTAGTTGACAAAGTTTTAAAAGAGAAATCAATAAAGTTTGTATCATGTCATATGCCGCGATGGCCTATGTCTTTTTTAAATAATTTTTTTTCAATATAATTTGGTAACAGCATCATTTTACACAAAAGAATACCTAACAGATAATAATAATAATAATAATAATAATAATAATAATAATAATAATAACAACAATAATACAAAAGCATATATTTACATATTTGATGCACACTAATTAACTAATCTCACCAATATTTTTTCTAAAATGTATATATGTAAATAATAAATTAAACAAATATGTATACACATGTACAAGATTTCAATAGTTTTTAAAATAAGGTTTCTCAAACAATGACAGTATTATCCTGTATTGGTAATATTGTCTTGGCTAGCTAATTGTAGCTAATCAGGAACCGTTTAGTTCTTAGTCTAAGTTTTTCTCATTTTTCAGTCATTACACAATTCTAGATCAAAACTTTTCTGTGTTATATCTAGTCCTGGAATGTCATATTTGCCAAAAATTCTGTTATGCATTTAAAGCTGCATTAAGAATTTTCAATCCATGAGATTCTTTTTTGTAAACTTTCATTCCTATTGGCTGTAAATAAACGGAAATCTCTAACGGATTGGTCACATGTTTAACGATGATTATTATGAGAATGGAGCATGCGCACTAATGTACAGACACTCGAATGAATCAAAAGGAAACAAATTGTATTTATTATCCGTCATTAATATCCAAATTATTGGCAATGGCGTTATGTATTTCTTACAAAGTCACAATGACAAATTTAATGGAATCTTGTTTTTAATTTATCGCATTTTTCCGCTTTGTAAGTTGTGTTTAAATGACCTGACGTTATCATGTTCTAAATTAGATCCCACAGGTTTCATCTCGCTGAGAAATAATTGTTATTTCTGTATTTATTCGAGCTTTTATCATTGACCCAGATATAACATTGTTAATTAGGAACATCATAAAATAGATCAGTACCGTTTTAATTTTTTCGTAGGAAAATTTAATGCAGCTTTTAAGCAAACAAAAAAGTTATTAATAATACTTTTTAATCAAATTTCCATTAGTCAACATTATAAATAAAACAAATGTTTTAAGTGGAAAACTATCTTTAACAAATTAAGATTAGTTGTAACTTATTTTCTTAACAAACATTGTACAAGCAATGAAAGTTGAAGATGAAAATAAACAAGCTATAGAAAAAGCAGAAAAAGGTACTGCTGTATTTTCACAAGTTTTAGCTTACCCATTTTATCTTAGGCATTGTAATAATATTTTTAGCTTTGTAATAGATATAATTATACAAACCAAATGTAACTAGTAGTCATTATTTTTTTCTTCTGCTCGACATATTGACCCTGTTTGGTTGGAATTTTATTAACCAAACAGTTTCCTTATCTTCTTTATATTTAACTCTTCGATGCGTGTATGTTGTTTTTTGAGATTCAAAAATTTAATACATTCTTATTACTCATTTTGTACAAACAAATAAATCATTTCGCTTTTGCATCAATTCCATTTATGTTATGAATATTAATTGAGAGTTTCAGTTGTGATCAAATGGTTTGATGCATCACAAGTCATGTTCATCAGTAGTGATTAAAGTGGTTTCATGCATCACAAGTCATGTTCATTAGTAGTGATCAATATGTTTTCATGCATCACAGGTCATGTTCATCAGTATTGATTAAAATGGTTTCCTGCATCACAAGTCATGTTCAATTTGGCAGTATTTCAACACACGCTGATTACATCAATAATTGTTTCCCCATGCGTGAATTAACAAATAACATACAACATGTTACATACATGACAAGCTGTCGAATGTAGTTCGTTTTTATTTTTTATTTTTTTTTATTAATTTTACAAACTTACAACAATCCATACAAAACTTAACAATATTAAGTTTTATTTAACCCGTTATATCTTGGGCTTTGTTATAGTATTTTCAGCTTTGTAATGATATGATACAATAATTTTACACAACAAACTAAAGGCATCATCAAAAAATTTTGCTAGATTTAAAATTGTCCTTTGATGAGTGACGCTAAATTTAACCAAAACAGTAGTATAACAAAATGGCATATATTATACAGATTCCATTTTGTATATATATATAATTGAACATTGAAATAGGGACTTCACCATCGGGTTTGGATGCTGTATGCGCAAGTCCTTAAAAGAAACTCAAATTCCCGTACTCTTTTTCTGTTGATCATAACATTAATTCACGTTAAAATAAATTCTTAAATGTTTATGTTAAGTTGAGACCATTAACGCACATTGTTTAAGTGTGGTTGTTTAGTTTTGCTTAGAGTTTAGCTTATTATCTTTACAGTTGTTTAAACAGCACAGTTGCAAATGAAAAAGAACAAGCCATAGTAGAAGGTACGAAATTTTTATCATAATTTTAGCATACCCGTTAAAACTAAGCTTAGTAAGATTAATAGCAGAATAAATGCAAAATAAACTTTTCAACACGTAGATCTGATGTGAATCTGAACAACATTTTTAAGTGTTTGTTTAATGATGATATTAGATATGATATTTTTAACCTTTTAATCTTTTTTACAGCTTGGACAGTTTAAGTAAATTTTATTGATTATAAATGATGATGGTGTACAAATTTTTTAGCCAAATCTATAAATTAATCTTTAAAAGACGAAAATCTGTTTAATGTTGAACAATTTGTTAGCATTTGTATATATGATACTTCTGATTTTTATTGTATATTATAAGCAGGGTACTATACATTTTAATACATGTTTTTATATAATGTACATAATATTTATTCTTATGTGTGATATATGTATGTTGATATATGTGACACTTTAACAAATTATACTACTACTGTACATACATTTCTTAATCAAAACACAAAACAATTTTAAAATGAATACTTATTGCTTTGAGTAATGAATTTTGTTTACACAATTTAAAGAATATGTTTATACAAAAACAATACAGAATTAAGTAGTGATGAATTCATTCGTCTAGTTTTTCTTCGTGTTGATCTTTCATTGGTGGCATCTAAGGTAGTTTCCAGAACCAGAGGTTAACTATTTCCCCGAAAAAAGATTTTCGAGAAAAAGAAATGGTAGCGTCCTACCGCGGTCGGTTAACTATTTCCCCGAAAAAAGATTTTCGAGAAACAGGAATGGTAGCGTCCTACCGCGGTCGGTTAACTATTTCCCCGAAAAAAGATTTTCGAGAAAAAGAAATGGTAGCGTCCTACCGCGGTCGGTTAACTATTTCCCCGAAAAAAGATTTTCGAGAAAAAGAAATGGTAGCGTCCTACCGCGGTCGGTTAACTATTTCCCCGAAAAAAGATTTTCGAGAAAAAGAAATGGTAGCGTCCTACCGCGGTCGGTTAACTATTTCCCCGAAAAAAGATTTTCGAGAAAAAGAAATGGTAGCGTCCTACCGCGGTCCAATACCTACCGGTTTTTAAAATTTAAACCTGATCACATATAAACTAAAGAGAAGAGATGAGATTAAAAATTTTCGACGGATTGATTGATTGATTTTAATGGGGTTTTACATCCCAATCAAAGTCGAGACGTCACCAGCTATAGATGAAATGCCAGAAATTTTGACCTTTGCAGTGCGCTAAGGACAATGTGCAGGGAGGGTTCTTTAACGTGCCACACCTGCCATGACACTTGGCATCAATTTTAAGGTCTCATTTGAAGGACCACGTGACATTCATTTATAACAGTCACTACCAATTTTCAAGTCTTGGTCGGACCTGAACGGGACTTCGAACCCTCGCTCTCCCACATACGAAGCAAGCACTCTACCAACTAAGCTACCGTAGTGGTCTCAGATGCGACGGAGAAGAATAAGAACTAGAATATACAATTGCTGGTAATTATATGTCGGTGTATCATTTATGTAAATATTTTCATCTTTAAAATAGTCACGGTATTTCACTTTCTTTAAAACAGACTATATTTATAGAGCATGTCTCTTTATGTATTTTGAAATTGACTATAAAAAATCGATCACAGCTATTTATTAGTGTTTCATCGCCCCTCACGTCTCTCAGGACCGCATTCTAAATTTACTGAGCAAAAGGAATAGATACCAACTCATAAAAATGCAAATACTATTTCTATAAAAATATATTCTTGGTTCTGCAACTGAGAGTCGTTTTTTTTCGCTCTGTACATACCATACCAGTAAATAATTTGAATATGTATTTTTTTAGTCGAATGAAAGATAGCGGGAGGTCCTGTGTTTGAACTCTGGGCGGATCATGCATAAGAACAAACGATCAGCATAAGGAAGAAAGAGTATCGACTGACTCGATCGTTGCTAGGTTAATGTGTGTGAAGGAATAATATGCTTGTAAGTGGCATATAGACTTGGAGAGCTAGCACCGTAAAAAAACTAGTTCCAAGTGTGCGCTAGTACTAATGCAGACTATAATACAAGCTCGCACACCTTACGCAACTTGTACTTATATAAATCTTTAGAGAATAATAAACTGCGCGGAAAATAGCAGAACAACTCGTGATTTGACAATGAACACACTTACAACCCTCTCATTTTATGACTACACTATGTTATAACACCAAGTTTGACAAATGGTAACAATTAATTGAAAGTTTTATTGTTTCTGTACAGCTCTTTGAATTATATGTGATGTGTATATAGCTGTACATAGTAAAAACCTACCCCTTACCTATTTAAATTTGGACACAAATATTCATGATTTTATGACCTGGTTTACCACTAAAACTGGCATACTAGGTTTATCAGCACATAAAAATGGATAATACGGCATTTACAGGTAAGATAAAATTACCATATTTCTATAAAAGTGTCAAGAAATTTCCTTGTTTATTATTTCTGTAAATTTAAAACCGAAATGAGAAATTGTGGAGCTAAAAAAATAAGTTTTGACCGTTACCTAAGGCTAGCAGGCCTCAGTTTATAATCATTTATCCAACTGAGTATGCACTCATTTTACATATTCCTATTTTTCTCTCATCAATATTTTTGAAATTTTAAGTTTTATGAAACATTTTTTTATTTTGCTTAACAAAACCAGGAGCATGATTGTTAAACGATACAACTAAGCAACGGAATAAAAACAAAATGAAAAAATGTTAAGACAATTAGAAACATTATAAACAACCATACAAAGTTACCAACCAAATCTTATTGTACAGGGAATTTTTTTTTTTAAATTTAAACCAGCTGAGTTATGCACCTGACTGCCAGAATAGCTGAATGAGAACTGTTTAAAAATCTGTAATGTGTTTTATTTATCCATCTAACAGGGCATAATTAAAAACTATTAGTTAAACTTGGTTAGATTAATAAAAATTTACTAAACAATTCAGAAATAAAAATAAAAAAACGAATACAGCATTATAACATCAATACATTCATGAATTTTTTTACTACAATGTACTTCAAATTATTTCCAAAGATTATTGACAACATATAAACCCAATTTTCTATCATATCACTATATATATATATATATATATATATATATATATATATATATATATATATATATATATATATATATATATATATATATATATATATATATAATATTCAAGTCTTGGTTTTGCTTATTATTATTATTGTTATTATTATTATTATTATTATTATTATTATTATTATTATTATTATTATTATTTAAAATTATGCTTTAAGTATGTGAATAACCTCATTCTAATGATGATGCTTTTTTGTATCGCGTATGTTAATAAAAGAGCGTGTGTGTGTGTGTGTGTGTGTGTGTGTGTGTGTGTGTGTGTGTGTGTGTGTGTTTGTGGGAAGGTTACGTTTGTACTGTGTACGTTTAACTGTATGTTAGGAGATAGTTTTGTGGTCAAGATGGATGTGTTTAAGTTAGATATTATCTACAAGTTTATGATTTTTCTTAAGATACCTACATAACTTATGGTATTTTTCAAGTATCTCATAAGATGATTTTAATGTTTGTGTAGACAATTTATTATTTATTATTAAATTAATATGACATATGAAGATTATATTTCGTGAGATCTATATAAACATGTATTTTTTTTCATTTTAGTAATTTTTTTTATTTACTTATTATGACGATGATGATGATGATGCAATGTTTTTAAATAAATAAATTGGGAATTTAAATTTTTCTCGAAAATTTTCACTACAAAAAATAGATATTTTATTTGCAGAGTTCTTAATTAATTTATTTTATTATTATAAAATATATCAGAAATTACAAAATGAAAATGGTTACATATGAATCGACAAACATGAGTGGAGTGGAGACGAGTTTATTCGATTCTAGTGAAGTGGGCGAGTTGATTCGAGTGAGGTGGGCGAGTTGATTCGAGTGAAGTGGACGAGTTGATACGAGTGAAGTGGGCGAGTTGATTCGAGTGAAGTGGACGAATTGATACGAGTGAAGTGGGCGAGTTGATTCGAGTGAAGTGGGCGAGTTGATACGAGTGAAGTGGAGTTATAAAGCTATACGCCACAATTATTCTTATTTTGCTTTAAACAAGATAGTCCGTTATTTACATTGTGGACTGAGAAACCGTTAAAACACAAATATTTTCAAGCAAACTGATAAACTAACTCAGGGTTTCTTACAGGTAGGATTTCGAACCCGGAAGTTAAGAGACACTTTGACCGTTTATGACGGTGCTTTAGAGCACTAAACACCGGTGGTCTCTTGTAATGAGAAAATGATAATATATAACATTACTAAATACTGATTTTATTTCATTATTTTCTTTTCTGTTCGTGTTTTTTCTTACACATAGCTCGGTTTCCAACTATTTTTCATGTATAAGAAATAAATACCCTGCAATAAAGACGCAATTTTTATATGTCAAATAAATCAACTTTCTTATAGATTACCCTATATCCGGTATGCAAACACGTGGATTACATTTACAAAAAAAGATGAATTTTGGAATATTCATTATTATATTTTTTGGCATGGGATAATTTAATGATTTTTCCAAAAAAAATTATTGAAACATGTTACAGCCACAGTATTTAATAAGACCTCATGTGATTGGATACAGTGTTTCATATTTCAATGATAAGAATTAATTGTAATAAACAATCGCCTTTTAATTCCATATTTCCTAGGTTTCGTTGGTAGTTTTTTTTTATACAAAGTTTACTTCACGGTCTAAAAAATGTCATTTTAGAAAATATTCAGTATTTCACAAAAATTTAAAATAACATACGACACTTTTACCACGGCATCAGGAATATCCTAACAAATCGCATATTAAATAAAAGATTATCCTTACTAAGTTTTTTATTCAATTTAGTTAGAATTGTACGTATCGATAGAATAACGTTGACTTTTTACATATACTAGGTATGTCAACATCAACTTTGACATTGTCCTCTGCTAAGATTCAAAATATGTCAAAAATGTCCTTGACATTTTGTCTGTGATTTCGGCCTCTTTTATTTTATGCAATATCTAATTTTACTTGCCCTAAACCTCCAAAATGCGATATCATTTGCAAAGTTTTACTGTAAAAATTAGACTCATGTGTAAATATATATGCAATTTTTGACCTTGGCCTTTAACGTGCAATTTCATATGTCAATATTATTATGACATTAACCTTAAAATGCGATATTTGCAAGTTTTTACTATAATAAGCGATATCATATGTCAATGTTTTATTTTCACATTGACCTCTAGTGTAAATAATTTTGCCCTTGACGCTTTCTTTATATGGATTTAGTAATATTTATCATTAAACCCCTTCTTATCCTCATATAAAATGTTTTCATCACTCGAAAGCCTCTTCAGATAATTTATAAATAAAAGGCTATTAATTGCTGAAAGTGTCTTTAAAAGTACGGTTATATTCAGGAAACAAAAATATGTTCATTGTACATGTATGTTTATTACCAAAAAAAAAACCAAAAAAAAACATAAAAATAAAATTAAATAAATAAATAAATAAAAACTCAAATTAAAAAACGAGAAAAGGCTTGACAAAATCGTAGCACTTGCTAACGGTATGTTTTTATTTACCGATAACTCTGGCTTTAAAATAGGAATTATCTGTTATCATTTTTTTTTCAATATATTTGCAAAAACTATGATATATAAATAGTTTCCTGAGACAATTGACGAAGCCTTCAAAAAGAATCTTTTTTAAAGATGTTAATGACTTAGACTCAAGATTTGAAAGTGGTTTGTGACTATTGTTTTCCAAAGCACTCGGCATTAAGAAATGAAAGTCACGGTTCTTTAAGATGGAAACTTAAAATAAACGAGGTCCCGTGTCACGGTAGGCTTAGCACTAAAAGAACTATGCTGTATGATACTCTCAGCGCAACGCACAGGCAAAATTTCTACATTTTCTGCTCTATAGCTGGCGACGTCTCGATATAAGTCAAATATTTCTGACTGGGACGTTTCTCAACTCTCAAGCCGAATTTAATTTATTTTTATCGAATTGGATTTTTATTAATCCAAAATTTGATGTGAAATCGTTGTTGAAGATTTCGATATTTATTTAAATTTGTTATTATAAAAAACATTCGATTTTGAAATTTCATGATTTTTATAGATTTTTTGGAATTTGTGTTAATCATTAATTACATATGGCACATCAAAATTTAACAGGTATTTGTATTATATATTTACTACCCCTGAGCAGGTACCGCTGCTGGTGGAGTACCAGAGGGTATCCATAATTCAGTATGCAATACTATGTGTTGTCAGAAAAAATACCATTTGCAAAATTTTCAGGCATCTTAATTTTTGAAATTTATTTAAAACTTAGGGGTTGTTCCCTCATGCAAAGCATTCCTTAGCTTGATTTGGATTCATATTATTTTGTAACTTTAGACTTATTAATTTTCAAGTGTTTGGCTTACGTTTTCATCTATCCAACTTTTCGGCCCCTGGTGTCACTGATGAGGAATGATTTTCTAAAATGTGCACAAATGGCACATCAAACATCAAAGGTATATGTGTCATTCATATATATATATATATATATATATATATATATATATATATATATATATATATATATATATATTGAACGTTTCATAACTAGATCAAACTGGTTGGTTTCGATTACATTTTTTAAAACATTGTTTTAAGTCCTAAAACTCGGTTTTTAAATTTGGTTTTAGTTACGCTTCTTCTAACCGTTCTTAATCGGTTGACTATCTACTTTGACGAATGGTATTACGTGATCATGCACTCATTTGGAGATTTAACGTTCCATCTTGTTCCATTCACAACATTACAACTAAACATAGGTAAAATGAAAAGGTTATTAATGAACTTGAATTAAATCAGGCGTTGAATATATAAAAAATTTAACTGGAAAAAACACAACATTGATATTTTAGGTGACCGCCTTTAAATGGTTACATGTACTAAAATTAGTGGTCTGCTCAACAAAAATTATTGTTATTTATATAGTTTTAAGTATTAAGTATTGTTCCTAATGGAACTTGTTTGCTGAAATGTCTGATTTACATAGGGGCCTCTTGGTGGCAGAATTATCCGTATCCAAGGGGGTGCTTTGTTACAGTTTTTTTTTAAATTTTATTTTATTTATTTATTTATTTATTTTGGAGGAAGAGGGGCTATGTGGTCTGACGTGCAGGTTTATGGGTTCAAATGTGCCAATCACTTCCTAGGCTCAAATCCAATTCGGACATCTTCAAGTGTGAATATATAACACAAATACTTGTTAACTTTTGCTGTGCCAAATGTGCACATTTCGGAAAATCATTCATTAACAGTAACAATAGTGACCGGAGAGTCACATAGCCAAAAAACATAAGCCAAACAGTTGAAAATTGATAAATCTTAAGTTATAAAATTATATGAATCCAATTCCAGCTAGGGAAAGCTTTTCATGAGGGAACAAACCTTAGTTTTAAATAAATTTCAAAAATTAAGACGGCTGAAAATTTTATAAATGGTATATTTTCTGATAGCACAAAAAACTGCCTACTGAGTTACAGATACACTCTGGGAGTTTACTGCACCAGCAGCGGTACCTGCTCAGGAATAGTAAATATATAACAAATATCTGTTACATGCTTTGCATGAGGGAACAAACCTTAGTTTTGAATAATTTTTTAATATTAAGAGTGAGTTAATCAGTTTGTCTGATAATATAATTAGCTATTTCTCCTTGCTAACTTGTTTCCTCTGACATCTAGAACTTAATGTCTTTATATATGTGAAAAAGTAAAATAATCTTCACTGTATTGGATTTAGATCACTGCTGGAGTCATCGTGTTTGTGAATGAGTCAAGTTGAGTTGAGTAATGGTGTTTAACGTCCCAGTCAAGGATATTTTACTTATATCGAGATGTCGCCAACTATAGGGGAAAGTGCAAAAATTTTGCCTGTTCGTTGCGTCGATGGCATTATACAGCAGGGTTCTTTATCGTGCCAGCCCTACCGTGACACGGGACCTCGTTTATTTTAAGTTCCCAGCCGAAAGAACCGTGGCTTTCATTTCGTAATACCGATTGCTTGGCGAAAGAACAGCCACTACCCTCTTTAAAGTCTTTGGTCAGACCCAGTCGGGGTTCGAACCCACGACCTCCCATTACGGAGGTGTTTGTGAATGTGAATTATGCTTCAACGTCTTAGTAAACTCAAAAACTTATTTTGTTCATCTATTTGGGTCCAGTCAAAAAGGAAATCAATATTCGCATTTGCAATTTCTGTATACTGTAAAAAGTTGCTACTATGGGGATTCTAAATTAAAGTACATTGAGGATTCCTTTGCGCATACGACGTATTACGTCATTACGAACATTACTTCCGGTTTAAACATTGCGAATTTTGACATTTAAAATCCTTATAACAGCTGCGGTTTTCTTTGATCTTTAACATATTTTTGGTAATTTCGGATGCGCAAAGCAATTTTTATTTATAACTAGACTTCAAAAAAAAAAAAAAAAAAAAAAAAAAAATACCAAACTTTGTTCAAGTTGCATTGGATTTTTTATGAAAGATTTGCATAAGTCACTGTCAACACAGTGACTTCCACATTAATAGCTTATATCTCGCTACTAGTCTAGTAATCACCGACGATATCGTTAACGATATCAGTGCACACATTTTGTTTGTTTGTTTTTTCTAATCACTTTTATTCAAACAATAAATACTAAGAAAGTGAAAATGGAAATGGTTGATTTTGACAAAGAGGATGGATTACCGTAACGAAGACATGGGATTGGTTATCTTGACCATTATGGAGGATGTGTAACCTTGACCGGGGCAGAGAATGAATAACTCTTGACCTAAGTCACGGGTCTAAGTTCAATTAAAAATTTTAAGGCATTGAATTTATTTTTTTCATTTACAGAGATATCTGAAGAAAAATTTGAAAATGGATTGAAATTACGTAAAAATGACGATACAGATAGTTCCGGATCTGTAGTACCGGAACCGGAAATTGTGGCAGAAAAATTAAAACTGAAGAAGACCGTAGGATTGGTCAGCGGAACTTCACTTATCGTAGGAACAATCATTGGTAAACACTATGATTTTTATAATCTATATCTTTAAAATACACTCATGATTTACACATTTGTTGTTACCAAAATAAGTTGTGAATGTTATCTTAAAGATAAAAAACGACAAAACGGAAACGGTTCTTAACCTACCCTAAGTGTGATTAATTGTTTAAAATAGTCTCAACGGTAAGCTTTTGCAGTGGTGGTTATTTTATCTTTTTTTTTTTTAAAAAATAAAAGATTTAGGAGACTCTGTCCTTGATTAAAACACTATCAAACATTTCAAAGAGGAAAAATAAATTTTAGCTCACCTGACCAAAAGGTCATGTGAGCTTATGGCATGGCGCAGCGTGTGTATGTGCGTGTGTGCGTGTGTGCGTGCGTGCGTCGTTAACACATATTTTCGACTTCTATTAAAATATTTAAAAATAAAAAGCACGAGGAATGTATAATGTAGTTATTAGTATTATTAAACCCTCCTAAATGATTTTAGTAAATTACAGAGGAGTTTCGAAGTATTCTACCACATGTAAGCTTGTGTGTATTTAATATCGGAAACATTTTACCAAATGGTTGGACAACAGAGTCAAAACAACTTCTGTATTTTGACTTTGCAAGTCGTGTTGAAAAAATAGAGAACGAATATCGAGGGACCTTAATTACCGAAACAAAGAGGTGTAATACAAAATAACAATAAACAATAATACGTCAGCCCTCAATGGCTAGGCCCGACCGGTGTCATACATTAAACATAAGAATTGGAGAGACTGCTTATTTGTCTTGCGCTCGGCATTAGAAAGACAAGAGTAGTGACTGGTGCCAAGAAAATGTGATTTAGGGAGCGGTATGCTTTTTTGCAGCATACTGACTCGGTGGGCTAGCATCTTAACAAAAGTCGCCCTGAGTATGCGCTAGTACAAAGCAGACCATAATGCACACTCGCACATCTCAGGCATACACGAACTAGCATTTTGATCAATTCTTAGATTGAATAACCTTGCTAGCGTCGCATATAGATGAAAAATCGCTGACATGACGTTAAACAACATAACAGAAAACGATCTTTGACCGGATCTTGTCATCAATGTATCGCCGTAATTCTGATTGCATTTTTTTTTTTTTTTTTTGTATTTATGAAACTCGCCAACGTACTGATCAATATATCTTAATGTTTGCGCGGAATGAAATGAATAACGTTTACGTCATTTGCCCCCCCCCCCCCCAAAAAAAAAAAAAAAGTTGTTAATACGGGAAAACGTCATTTTATGCGATTTTATTGCCAATATTAATGATTGTCCCGCACAAACATTATGAGGTATCATATGGAGCTCTGAGGAATTCCATTCGCTTTATCTTGGAGTGAAGTGAGTATGGAGTAATTGCCAGATTGATTGAATGGTTAAACTACTTGTTACGAGTAATGGTGTTTTACGTCATATAACGATTTCTCACCGACATCTTGTAAATTCTAGATTTTGGATATCGGAGTGCCCATAGAAAAGCACCAGCTTTAAGGAAGTAAATTAAACAATTTTCCCACAAAAACCTGCCTAATGGCATTAATAATTCGGAGATAGGGGGCGCTGTGTAACATAAAGACAGGATTAAGACCATTTGACCGACTTAAGTAAAGGGGTTTTTTTAGTCGTATATTCAGTCTTTAAGGCGTTGTTATTGAAGAGTTTAAATGTTGATCGGTGAAGATTTGCTTCTGTTTTCCAACTCACTTCATTTTATAGAAAATTTTTAAAAGGTATTTTTTCAAAGAAAAGTTCAAAATCATTTTTAAAACTTAAACATACCCAAATCACAATGCCCAAAACAAAGAAAAAACTTTGTCTAACTCGGTTAAACACACGAACTTCCACCAGGGAAGTGAGGCCTGTTAACCGGAAAGGTAAGCACCTTCTTATATAGCTAGCTTAACCCGTCACGTGCGAAATCAAATTTGAGAATAAGGAACATGGAACAAGAACATATTAGGATTATTTTGGATACAATGACTTTATACTTATCAACAGTGTTGTGATATGTCTATAAAACTTCTCAAATTTAAAATTTCTGTGAGGGTATAATTTTACATATTTTCATTATCTAGGGTTATATATCATAAAATATCTATTTATGGCAACTTAAAATAAGATATTGTCAACAATGAGTCAGACGCTTTTTATCAAAGAACATACCAAATTGAAGTCTTTAAATATGAGAAACAAAAGTACTTTATAGACACAAGTACCACCAATGACAGCAACGAGTGAATGGTAATAAGATTTATAGATTTTACATGTAATAAATACATTCAACCATGCTTTTCACATAAAGTATTATAAATTTATTGAGAAATGTACTTAAAACAACTTCATAGTCCTTAGAATATTTATCTAAAATATACCATAATGTAGGGGAAAATAATTCCATTTTTAAACTTTATTTTTTGTTTAAATGGTTATAAATCATTATCATCATCGACATCAGTTGCAGCAACAGCGGTGGCCGCAGCAACAGCAAAATCATTTATTATTCCAACCAATACCACCATCACCATCACCACCACCACCACCACCACCACCATCATCATCATCATCATCATTAGTAGAAGCAGCAGCGGCGGCTGCGGCACCAGCAACGGAAACAGCAGCAACACCATTCATTATCCTCGCCGCCACACCACCACCACCACCACCATCATCATCATCATTCCACTAAAATGTTTTCTCCTCATGTTTTACTGTTTTACTTGGTTCCGGGATATTTGTTTCACCTACAGATGGATTAGATCGGGCAGGTTCAGTTGGTATGAGCCTTCATTATCATCATCATCATCATCATCATCATCATCATCATCATTACACTAAAATGTTTTCTCCTCACGTTTTACTGTTTTACTAGGTTCCGGGATATTTGTTCCACCTACAGATGTATTAGATCGGACAGGTCCAGTTGGTATGAGGCTTTATCATCATCATCATCATCATCATCATCATCATCATCATCCTTACACTAAAATTTTTACTCCTCACGTTTTACTGTTTTACTAGGTTCCGGGATATTTGTTTCACCTACAGATGTATTAGATCGGACAGGTTCAGTTGGTATGAGCCTTCATTATCATCATCATCATTACACTAAAATGTTTTCTCCTCACGTTTTACTGTTTTACTAGGTTCCGGGATATTTGTTTCACCTACAGATGTATTAAATCGGACAGGTTCAGTTGGTATGAGCCTTTATCATCATCATCATCATCATCATTATCATCATCATCATCATTACACTAAAATGTTTACTCCTCACGTTTAACTGTTTTACTAGGTTCCGGGATATTTGTATCACCTACAGATGTATTAAATCGGACAGGTTCAGTTGGTATGAGCCTTTATCATCATCATCATCATCATCATCATCATCATCATCATCCTTACACTAAAATTTTTACTCCTCGCGTTTTACTGATTTTCTAGGTTCCGGGATATTTGTTTCACCTACAGATGTATTAGATCGGACAGGTTCAGTAGGTATGAGCCTCGTTGTGTGGAGCTTATCCGGTTTACTCGCTTTACTTGGTAATTATATTTATAATTATTTAACTTTATAACAAAAATGCCTGTTAAATTTTGATGTGCCATATGTGCACCTTTCAAAAAATTATTCCTCATCAGTGACACTTGGGGCCGAAAAGGTTGACTAAATAAAACATGAACCAAACAATTGAAAATTTATGAATCTTAAGTTTCAAAATTATATGCATCAAAATCCAGCTAAGGAATGCTTTGCATGAGGAAATAGACCTTATTTTTAAATAAATTTCAAAAATTAAGACGGCTGAAAATTTTTGGTAAAATGTACATTTTCTGACAGCACAAAGTACTGCCTACTGAGTTATGAATACCTTCGGGGAGTTATACTCCACCAGCAGAGGTGCCCGCTCAGGGGTAGTAGTAACTTTATAACAAAAATACAGAAAAATGTTATCCGAAGATAAGAGAGATTTACTAGACAACGAACAGAAAACAACAAATGAAAGAAACGTAAACAAAATTTATTCAGATAATCTAACGGACAGTCAGAATGCAACAATAATGTATTAGGCATCGACCATATTCAAAAACTGGAAAAAAATCTCTTATTCTAAGTGACTTCATCTTTTGACATTTATGATTCAGCATTTAAAAGGGTACAAACTTGGGTTCTTTGGTGGGATCTAACTAAAACTTGAAAAAGAAGTGACTGTTCTTTCGCCAAACATTCGTCATTTAGAAATGAAAGTCACGGGGACTTTCAGAGGAGACGCCTAGTGACACACGGTATGCGTGGAATGCTAAAGAACCTTTTCTACTTATTGGCCCGAGCGCACTGCAAAGGTAAAAGTTTCTGCGATGTTTCCAATAGCTGGTGACGTCTCGATATAAGTGCAATATTTTTGACTAGAACGTAAAACCTCGTTCAATCAATCAATCTATTTCCAAGTTTGAACTTTGCTTGTTTGTCAAATCAAAAATTATTGTCGTCTGCTGAATTTTTAATTTTTTTTAATTTCTAATTTTGGGGTTTTTATTTATTTATTTTTTGTCACTGTATGCTTATGTTATATTTTATTAAGGGTCTCTTTCGTATGCTGAGCTTGGCACACTCATACAAAAGTCTGGAGGAGAATATGCCTATTTCAAAGAAGCTTTCGGTGAAATCCCAGCATTCCTGTTTGCTTGGACTTCCGTTATTGTTATAAGGACATCTTCTATGGCAATTATTTGTCTCACATTTGCCAAGTATACAAGTTCTCTGTTTCCGTACTGCGGATCTCCTGAAGTAACTGTCAAACTAGTGGCTATCGCAGTTATAAGTAGGTATAAATACTGTTTTATCAACGAATCCAGAGCGCTCTCTCTCTCTCTCTCTCTCTCTCTCTCTCTCTCTCTCTCTCTCTCTCTCTCTCATGAAAAATATTTTCCCTTAAATTTCATACAAGAAAAGATATTGATGAAAATGAAGTAAAACGGAGTAATGTCTCTCGATAACTTTGTATCTTCACTCATCGCCCCGGTATTTTGAATCCTATTTTTTTCTTTTACCCCTATTACGATTTAGTTTTGGTTTATGCGATAAACTATTGATCTTTATTTCATGCCGTTAGCATTGTATACAAGTTTTAAAGCGGTATTAAGTTTTCCAATATACAAATGACGCATTTTTCCTTAATTATGCCTCTCATGAAAAAATGTAATATTTGGTTCCATGAAAAACCTTAAGTTGAAATTCATGACGCTAATCCTTATAGTCCGTTTGTACCAGTTGTCCCTTGTTCTTTTCTTTGCAGAATCTGTTGTCGTTTTTGAACGAACAAGTTTTCCTTCTGAAGACGCCATTTTGTTTACATATATGCGCATGCTCCAAGCTAATAAGTAGCATTTTATCGAGAGTTGTCCCAAGCTTTTAGTATTTCGATTTAATGGGCTAATAGTTGTGATCTCAAAAAAATGAACCGCACATGAATCGTAATAAAAACCAATTTATATTGATAAATACTTTTTAAGAATTTGTTTTTCAATAATGGGTAAACTTAATGCAGCATTAATACATTATCTAATATGTCTTTTCCACCTTTAGTAACACTAGCAATGATAAACAGTTATGACACGAGACTTGCGGCGAGAATTCAAGTATTTTTTACTGCAACGAAACTTTTATCACTGGGCGTCATCGTTGTTGGAGGAATCGTCAGACTAGCACAAGGTAGGTTATACTAAACTCTTAGCACTGGGCGTCATCATAGTTGGGAGAATTGTCAGACTAGAACAAGGTATGTTATACTAAACTCTTATCACTGGGCGTCATCGTAGTTGGAGGAATCGTCAGACTAGCACAAGGTAGGTTATGTTTAACTCTTATCACTGAGCGCCATCAATGTTAGGAGAATTGTCAGACTAACACAAGGTATGTTATACTAAAGTCTTATTACTGGGCGTCATCATAGTTGGGAGAATTGTCAGACTACTACAAGGTATGTTATACTAAACTCTCATCATTGGGCGTCATCATAGTTGGAGGAATCGTCAGACTGGCGCAAGATATGTTATACTAAACTCTTATCACTGGACGTCATCATAGTTGGGAGAATTGTCAGACTACTACAAGGTATGTATTACTAAACTTTTTTTTCGTCGGGCGTCATCATAGATAGAAGAACCGTAAAACTAGTAAAAAGTTTGCTATACTGTACTCTTTTCAATGGACGTCACCATAGTTCGATAAATTTGCTAACTAACTGAAGTTTTGCTAAACTTAAATTTTATCACTGGGCGTCACCATAGTTCAATAAACTGTCAAACTAACTCAAGTTTTTCTATACCATACTCTTATCCATTGGCGTCACCATAAGTCGATAAATTGTCTAACTAACTCAATTTTGCTAACCTTAAATTCTATCACTTGGCTTCACCATACTTCAATAAATTTTTTAACTAACTCAAGTTTTGCTATACTATACTCTTTTCACCGGGCGTCACTACTTAAGAAAAAAGTTAATTTTCTCATGTCTTTATTAACTTGTAAAGTATAATGGGCTGTCTCAAATTGCATAAAGGGCGAAGCCAACGTAAAAAAGGTTATATTATTATATTCTGGCAAAATTACCAACGTACAAAAGAGTAATATGTTTAGTATTATCATTTTTTAAAAATAACAAAGCACGAAAATTGGCCACAACAAAAATAATTGATTTCACATTATCATGGATTATTTTTAGGTCATACTTCGGAGTTAAATGACAGTTTTAAAGGCACTACTACGTCACCGTCGTTTATAGCATTGGCATTTTATAATGCATTGTGGGCTTATGATGGATGGTAAATTATAGAACTACGAAACTGAGAAAAACCAAAGATTCGGATGTTTTTTTTTTATTCTTATTTATTCCATGCTATATAAACTCTTAATCAAACTAATAAATAGCTTACTCGTCACTGTCGAAATGCAAAAAAAAAAATAAAATAATAATAATAAATAAAAAATAAATAAATAATAATAATAATGATTTTAAAAAATAATAATAAATGAAAAAGTATTAGATGGTTACCGTTTATTTTCTTATTCATTCTATACATGCTTAAACACTTCCTTATCAGCAAAATTTTTCCAACTTTTTCTGAACCGATTTAGGTTAAAAAAATCCATATAAGAAAGTTGTTATTATTATTAATATCGTTTTTATTATTATTCAATTTTCAATAAATCTTTCAATGGAAACAAGAAATTAAAAAAAAAAACAACATTTTACATTAAACAGTGTAAAATTCATAAAATTTTGTTTTACAATTTTTTTTTATTCCTTTAAGTTTCTACAAATTGAAAAAAATTATATTCTGTTTTAGATCAAAAATGTACTTAAAGTGGTGAATTATCAATATACAGTTTATATTTAAAGCTGGTAAAACTGGTGTTAAGTCCAGGGGTGTGGTTAAAGTTCTATTAAAAGAACCTTCACTCTATAAGGTGAAATAATATACGTGGATTAATTATTTAATTTTCTTTATTTCAGGAATAATCTGAATTACGTGACAGAAGAAATTGAAAATCCAGAAAAGTAAGCACATTTCAAAGTATTAAAAATTGTTAAAACTTTTTTTAAATACCAAATACGCCCACCCTGAACATCTCTGAAGTGATCTTGACCTTTTATCTACATACCCAAATGCTGTACGCGACACATCATCTCATGATGATAAAAGTTTATTCCAAATTACGTTTAAATCCATCCATAAATTTAAAAGTTATGAAGTGGACACAATTTGACAAATACAGACAGACGAACGAATAATACATACACTCCCTCTTAAAACAAGTTTGCATGGGTAAAAATTAACAAATTCTTTTTATACATGTTAATTTTTTGCCTTCAAATCAAATGAATGAATTTTTATTATTTTCATTTTTAAGTAAATATGGAAATACACTTAAGTTAAAAATAAATTTGTTCTTATAAGGTATCTTCCGGTTTTTTTAAACGGGTTTTTCACGTGTTCCGCTCTTGTAACTAGCTTTTACGTCACTGTTTCTTTAAATTGTTTCAAAAATAATTTTGAGAGATTTTAAAAAAATTGCAAGGAATGACATTCGTTTTGACTGTATTGCAAGCAGTAATGCAGTAGAATGAATTGTTTCAAATTACATGAAAGTCGTGTCATTTCTTATCTTTATAATGCTTTTTAACTTTTTTAAAGATCGCAAAATATAACCTAAATTTAACACTTTTACAAAAGAATAACATCGAAATTACCACTTTCAAAATTCACTGTTCCAACTTTCAACGATGACGTCACTTCACGTGCCCTATTCTACTGCATTGGGTTATGCAGTACAATCAATCTTAAATATTGCATTGAAGCCAAAACATTGTGATCATAAAAATTGATGAAAAATCAGATCAAAATTTGAAATTTTAGGGAAATCGAAACTCTCTACTGAAATGTAATCCATGTTGTATTCTACCCACACCCCCACCCCCAAACCAAAAAATAAATAAATAAATAAAAATATAAACTGTATTATCTAAAATATCACCAACAAGACAATAATTTTTATGCTAAGTCCCTACCAAAACATAACTACAATGGTCATAATGATAGTTCTGTTCCTAAACACACTAGCCGTAAAATCTAGCCTAATGAAGCCTAATTTTAAAGTTCTTAGTTTTTAATAATTTATCACTTGTTTTCTCAGTTTTTTTTTCTTTGTTTTGTTTTGAATGAAAATTTGTTTACAAAAAAAAGATAAATAAATAAAAAAAATAAAAAAAAATAGAAATTCAAAACGCTTGATGTTTTGGCCTTTTATGTGCATGGTTTGGAAAAATATACGACTTTGGACGGACACTTGAGTAAATGTCCATTTGTTTGGTCAGAGTACCATCGAGGGATCTAAACCATATTTATTAACAACCAGTGGTCTAAAACACGCAGATTTATTTATTTATATATATATTTATTTATTTATTCATTTTTTATTTTATTTTATTATTATTATTATTATTTTTTTTTTTTTTGAATTTTTCAGAAATCTTCCACGTGCTAATATTTTGGGAGTTCTTCTTGTGACTGTTGTGTACATTCTTACTAATATATCGTATCTAACAGCGATGACGTCAGCAGAATTACTGGCCTCAGATGCTGTCGCAGTGGTTTGTAAATATTCATTAGGGCAGGGTATGACTAATAGAATAGCTTCCAAAATCAAGGGTTCGAATATAATTTTGACCTTAGAAGGGTTTCAATTGTCCTTACTAAAGCTGTAAAAAGCTGAATGTTATAAAAGGATTATTTTTTAATTTTCTTAATAAAATATTTTACAAAATTTTTCTTTATTTTTTTTTATATAACTGTAATATCTTTTGAAGACGATTTATGTAAAAAAAATTACATTGATTACACCTCATGTATACTTTGATTTTCATGGATGGGAGAGCGCACAACGAGAATATTTTAGGTCTTTGCATTAATTACATTACAAGAGATCTCTGTATAACCAAGTTTTGACATGGATATAAAATTCATAAAAGAATTAACCCTTGTTTTTACAAGGATTTTTAGACTACAATAAATTTTCCTAAAATTTTTAATAAAAATGACTTTTTGTAGCATAGTAAAAAAAATTCAAATTTTGTTTTATGGTCGTTTTAAATCCATTTTGTTTAATATAAACTATAATATTTCAGACATGGGGTGAACGTGTGCTTGGGTCTGCTGCAATTATAATGCCGCTTTCTGTCATGTTTTCTACATTTGGGGCGGCAAATGGAACGATATTTAGTGGCGGCAGGTAAATATTTCAAATTGACTCTATCGCATTTGAAGTAAAAGAGAAACTATTTAGCTTTTTGTGTGTAATTTTATCAGTATTTTAAATTTATATTTTTGAATTGTAATTTTCTGCCGATTAGTTCAGGCTTTTCAAACAGAAGACGTGTCTTGTTGTGGGTTTTACCCCAGTGGACCTATAGTAATAAAGTTTTTTGTTTTGTTTCTGGGCCCCTTTACTGGTTGGCTTGGTAGCAGTATAATTGATTAATGTTTCTGCTATTGCTGGCTACGATATTGCGGGCGGGAGAACTGGCATTCTAAGGGCACTGTAAGTGTGCACTAGTATCATGCAGATCAAAATATTTGCATACTGACGCATCACATGGGTTTGTCACGAGATTAATCCCAGAGACTTACCAAAAATTTTCTCTCTCGTCCCTATTTGCTGAAAAAAAAAATTGACGTGACGTAAACAACTTTCAACCAACAAATAAATTTTCATTTATTGTCAACCTTTTCATAGTTTAACGTCAAAATCTGACTGAACCAATGATGTCATTTTGTTTTACTTTTCTGTACATTTATGAAATATTTAAAGGGTTGTATATGCTGCAGGAAGAGAAGGACATCTTCCGGAATTTTTATCCTACGTCCATGTTAAAAGATATACACCAATGCCTTCAATGTTGTTTACGGTAAGTAACGATGTTAGTTTAAACAAAGTACTTGACAAACGAAACATGATCATTTAAAATACAGAAGATCCGGTTGTTTTATTAAGTATTATAATCAACTTAAATCAACATTACCATAATGATTCATTTTTTAATTAATTAATTTGTTTATTTATTACTTCTTTATTTTTTATTAATTAATTAATTTATTATTTATTTATTTATTATTCATTTATTTATTTATTCATTGTTTATTTATTATCATTTATTTATTTATTTTTTAAATTAAATAATTTTTTTGTAAATAAAATTTTTTTTAATTAGTTTTTAAGGTATTTGTGAATTTATGTTAATTTATCTATTATTATCCTATGTTACATTTAGAGAAAAATAGAATAAAAAGTAAGTAAGTAAATATTTTATAATAGTGTCACAATCTATAAAATGCAATAAAATATACAACATAATATACATAAAACGACTTATTGAATCCAGCCACATTTGGCTTATGAGTCACTTTAAAACATATGATAATAGCCGTATTCGACTGGTCGTTTTCCGTTTAGAAAGAGGCTCTTCCATTAAACGATATTTTCCCACCTTTATTTTTGACCAATCAGACTAAAGACATAAACTTTTGTTTGTTATGCGACTGGCAAGTTGTTCTCAACTCGACAATAGTGTTTTTAGAAGTGAAAAGTGTGTTGAGCACTTTACCAGTCGAATGACAAATACAAAACTATATTCTGTGATCTGATTGGTCAAAAATAAAGGTGGGAAAATATCGTTTAATGGAAGAGCCTCTTGCAAAACGGAAAACGACCAGTTGAATACGGCTAATACCTATTTTCACCTAGGAGAATCATATACATGTTTATCAAAAGAAACTTTATAAAATTATATTAGAAGGGTAAAGCTACGTCTTTTGTACATTATCTTTAACAAATTGGCTTAAATGACTGTAAATCTATATTTTCCATTAAAAATAAAAACTTATCATTGCTATTTAAAACATTAAAGCCTGGATAAGATAAACAATATTCCGAAGAGATTAATAAAGTTATTATATTATTATTATATGTTAGATTCAGAGAAAATAGATTTAGTAAATACGAGAGTTTAACACTTATTCTGACTTCCTTAATCAATATATTTTTTGTTATTTTGTTACCAAGTTCGTTTATTGAAATACCTTTTTTTGGCTGCACAAGATATCTAAATAATTAGCCTATATGCTTATGATTTGCATTTTTTTTATTTTGTCTTGTTTAGCTCTTTCTCTTCTTATCGTGGTGTTTTTTTTTTTTTTTTTTTTTTGTTTGTTTTTTTTTTTTTTCTTTTTTTTTTTGGGGGGGGGTGGTGGTTCTTGTTATGTCTTTCTCTTCTTATTGTGTATTGTTTTGTGTTTTGCGGTCCTTTTTTTGTCTTTTTCCTTTTTTGGGTATTGTTTAGCTGTTTCTATTTTTATTGCGTATTTTTTGTGCTCTCGGGTTCATTTTTTTATTTTTTTATTTATCCAATTTTTTTTTTTTTTTTTTTTTTTTTTTTTTGGGGGGGGGGGTTTCTTGTTTAGCTGTTTTTCTTCTTATTGTGTATTGTTTTGTGCTTTTTTGGTCCTTTTTTCTTTTCTTTTTATTTGGAGGGGGGTCTTGTTTAGCTGTATCTCTTCCTATTGTGTATTGTTTTGTGTTTTTGCGGTTTTTTTTGTCTTGTTTAGCTGTTTCTCTTCTTATTGTACTGATTTGTGTTTTTTTGGCAGGTTGATTGACTTCCTTTAGATTTGCATTCTTTCCTCTGTTTACAGGTTGTCATCGCTTTACATATATATGACCATACCCGGTATCTTCGACAGTTTCATAGACATTTTCAGATTTACTTTTTCCTTGTTAACAGGCTGTCATAGCTGAATGTATTGTTATACCCACTAACACCGTCAGTTTTTATATACGTTTTAAGATAGTCTTTTGCTCGTTTAATAGGTTTTCAAGGCTATAGGAATGATAATTCCCAGTCACACCGGAAGTTTAATAGACTAGTTCAGATTTGCTATTTTCCTCTTTTCACATAATGTCACCCCTGTGGAAATGGCAATTACCTGTCTCACCGGATGTTTTATTGACTTGTTCAGTTTTGCTATTTTCCTCTTTTTAGTTTTTACATGCTGTGAGAGCTGGAGGAATGTCATTACCGGTGAAACTGAAAGTTTCATTGACTTGATCAGTTTGTCATTTTATCTTTTCACAGGCTCTGATAGCTGTAGTAATGTAATTCCCGCTCACACCGGAAGTTTTATTGACTTGTTCAGTTTTACCGTTTTCCTCTTTAAACAGACTGTAATAGCTGTATATATATTGTTATACCCGGTAACACTGTCAGCTTAATAGACATATTTTCTTCCTGTTTTTACAGGCTGTGATAGATGTATGTATGGTTATACCAAGTAACACTATGAGCTTGACAGACTTTTACATTTTCTTCCTCTTTTAACAGGTTGTGAAAGCTGTATGTATTGTTATACCCGGTAACTCTGTCAGCTTGACAGACTGTTTACATTTTCTTCCTATTTTAACAGGCTTTGATAGCTGTATGTATGGTTATCCCCGGCAACACTGTCAGCTTAACAGACATTTACAATTTATCCTTTTCTCGCAGGCTGTGGAAGCTGTATGTTTGATTTTATCCGTAAACACTGTCAGCTTGACAGACTTTTATATTTTATATTTTTCTTTTTTCACAGGCTGTGATAGCTCTGTGTATGGTTATCCCCGGTAACACTGTCAGCTTGACAGACTTTTACGTTTTATTCCTCTTTTTACAGGATGTGAAAGCTGTATATATGATTATATCCGTAAACACTGTCAGCTTGACAGACTTTAATATTTTATATTTTTTCTTTTTTCACAGGCTGTGATAGCTGTGTGTATGGTTATCCCTGGTAACATCGGAAGTTTGATAGATTTTTTCAGTTTTACTGCATGGTTGTTCTACGGTGGCACTGTTGCTACTTTATTAGTGTTTAGATATACAAAAAAGGATGCCAAAAGACCTATAAAGGTTAGTATTCCATCTAAGTAGTATGACATCTTAAAGTACATATATAATGTTATTTGAATGAAGTTCCTGTCAAAACTATAAATATATAAGAACCTTACCTTACTTAACCAAAATGCTTTTTATCTTCGATTTTGTTAAGAGTATGTGCATTTTGGTAGAATCTTTGTAAAACATGAAAAAGGTGAATACAACCATAATGGTTTTAGTAGATATATATAAGTTAGAAAAAAAATTAAAAATATCGTTTTTTAAATATCTTAAAGTATTATGCGCACCACTTTTAAGAGCATTGCTTAAGCGGTTTTTTAAATACGTGCTGTTTATGCAGAAATTTGTTTTGAAAATTATGCGTGTTTAAACCAAATTTTCATATAATCCCCATTTTAGCTAAAAATGGGACATAGCTTTATTGCTTGATAGCATCTAGGTCCATACGTATATATAGAATTTTTAGAAAAATTGTTCATCCAGTTTTTTCGCCCCAAGATACGACAAATATGCTGCTAGTCAGGTAAATTCAGTTGTGTTAATCATTTCGTTTTTGACGAAAAAGTACTAATGAATTAAGAACCTTTCTTGAAATTCCATTTTTATTTGTTTCGTTCTCTTTCATTATTGTTTCCTCTTAACTGGCAACACTTAAATTCTGCTCACAGTTCTCTGCCTAGTTCCTTATAGCGATACTACTACTACTACTACAACCACTTTTAATAATAATAATAATAATAATAATAATAATAATAAAAATTATGATAATGATAATGATAATGATAATAATAATAATAATAATTAAATAATAATAATTATAATAATTTTATATTTAGATACCTATTGTGATACCAATCGTGTTTGTACTGATAGCAATATACCTAATTATTGGACCAATCATCGAATCTCCAAAGATCGAATTTTTATATGCATTCTTGTTTGTCATTGGTGGATTGATTTTCTACATACCATTTGTCTACTTTAAAGTTGAATTTGAGTGTTTTAGTAAGTTATAATAATGTAATATATACACAACAAAATATATAACAAAAAATATCTGGTTAATTTTGCTGTGCCATATGTGCACATGTCGGAAATTCATACCTCATCAGTGACACTAGGTGTAAAAAAAAGTTTATCATGCAAACATTAAAAAATTAATAAATCCAAAATTCCAAAATTGTATGAATCTAAATCCAACTTAGGAATGCTTTGCATGAAGGAAACATACTTTAGTTTTACATGAGCCAAATTTTTTTTAATCCATCTACGATTTTATTAGACATGTTATCCAGTCATTTAACAAAAAATGCCACTTAATATATCGACCAAAATACCTGTTTTATTAATTAATGAAAATTAACGTTATATAATAAATTTTCTGTCAGCACAAAATACTTACAACAGCAGCGGTACCAGGTTAGGGTAGAAAATATATAGCAAAAATACCTGTTAAATTTTGATGTGCTATATGTGCACATTTCGGAAAATCATTTCCATCAATGAAGCTAGGGGCCGAAAATTTTGCATATAAAAACAAAAGCTTAACATTTAAAAATTAAATAAGCTACAAAATTAGATGAATCCACTTCCGGTTTTATATAAGGGAACAAACCTTTAAAAACGTGTGTTATAAATAGACCATTTGCCAATTAAATGTTCCGAGTCATCGTGAATCATTTTTCTATTTAGATATTACAATGACGGGGGACAAAACCTCTGAATGTACGGGTTTTTTCGTACAAAAGCACTGTTTTTACCAAGTGTAATTTCTATGTTGTCATTTTATTTAAAAAGTTTACCAGACAAGCCTAAATACATTTGAGACATTATATGCAAAATAAAATGGTTTAAAAGATGAAAATCTTATTTTTAGCTTTTTGTTTGCAAAGAGAAGTCATGTTTTATGTAACGAAAAACCCCGAGAACTGTCCGGTCAAGTTGTAAAATCTTAATAGAAAACCCAGTCATATTTCGGTCGGAATTTTAATTGGCAAATCCAGTATTAAGTAGCCTTTTTTTCGTTTACGGTATAAAAAGTAATGACTTGTTTACATTACGTTTGTTTTTTTTTTTTAGCTTTTAAATATTTGTATTTATCACTGTATCATCTCGAAATAGTCAATGAGTTTAGTTATTATCACTGATGAGGAATGAATTTCCGAAATGTGCACATCTGGCACATCAAAATTTAACTGGTTTCGTGTTAATTATTTAGTATACGCTTGAAAAAACTTAATGAGTGTCCAGATATTGTAGTTTACTGGGCATTTCTCAACATTCTTCCTGTGTTATTTAAATTATCTTTATTTTACAATGTTTATTAATCTAGCTTGTTCACAAGGTTTTTATTCACACATGGATTCAAAGTTTGCGTCGTAAACCGGAGTCTCCAATAAAAAAAGCGGTCTGCTAAAGCAGGATATGCCATGTTTTGTTTTGTATTTGCAAAGACTAGTGAAAAATGTTTTGTTTAATTTCAGATTGGATCACAACAACTTTTCAGCTTTTATTTGAAATAGCGCCTTGTCCATATGAACCAACAGACTAAATATTTTCCTATAACACCAAAGTTGTCGTTTCATTTCTAATGCATCGTTTTGTCTACTATTCAATGGAGTTCTTCCAACGATTCTTACCGAAGTATAATAACAGTGCAATTATTTGATGGTATTTTTCCAATAACCGAATGATAAAAGTTACAACATAGTATTTTATGACGAAACGGTTATTAGCCAGATATTTTTCATGTTAATTCTAATCAAATAATATTTCATGTGAATTTTAAAACATTTTCAAGTATATTGTCAATCATGTAAAATTTTCTTGTAATTTTCATTTGAAATTCATGCTATTGTGAACTTAATTTACCTCTTTAAATGTTATTAGTTTCAAAATCTCATCACAGATAGATCTGTAAATACATTTATATATGTTTCATTTTATATTGTTTCGCTTTAGTATTGTTTTGATGAAGAATGTATGATCTGTTTATTTGTTTATGTATACTGTTTACTACCTATATAAGAACTGATTAAGTGATAAATGTTGTAAGACATTTGCATGCAACATTAGTTCGTGTTGAATAAGATAGGATGAAATTTGAGACCTATTAGTAGTCACGGGATAGAAATTTGGTCATTAAAAGTATGTATAAAAAGTTAAAGAAAATAAAAATCAAAATAATCCTACTGTTGGTCTTGTTTAGTAAAAACATGTTTTTACATCAAGTTTGTGACAAGACTGACCAATGAAAATACCGAAATTTAATTCCATGAACATTTGTAGTTTTGTAGATGTTTTCTTATTGTTTATTGTAGATAATTGTATATAAATAAATGAGATGCAGTAGAGTTATCTTATTTTCTTAGTGAAATATAGAAATTTGAAAATAACAAAGTTTAAAACAAAATAAGACAGATACCAACCAAAACTAAACGAAGCGACCACCTTGGACCACCTACTTGTAATAATAACGTCTTCCATTTTAGATACCTTACCTTCCATTGTGGGTGTCGAGATGCTATTATGAAAGGTAAAACAAATAATATTTACATGTTTCGCAATGATTTATAAGCTTAACCGTTAAAAAACTGTTGATCGGACAGAAACTATTTTTTAAAAAAATTACAAATTGACAGAACCAATTTCACACAACAAAAAACAAGATTACCACCAAGCAGTACATATTACGCCTGCTGCTTGGACTAATTAAGGTCAAAAGGTTGCTATATTGTGTAAAACAATCGTGTAAAGGGGTTATTACTCCATTAACTATTCGATCAGCATCACTATTTTAAAACATTTCCAAATCATTATAAAACACTTATCAAATTTTATTTTAATCCATTCAGAACTGCAGGTTAAGGTCACAATGTTCCCAAATCGTGTAAAACAAATCTAGTGCAAAAAGAGGCATAACTCCAAATATTCAAGCAGCATCATGATTTTCAATACGCACACCTTCAGGAAATAACAAACATACATGCAAAATTTCATTTTATTCCGTTCAAAACTGTAGGATTAGTTGAGGACACAATTTAAATTAAGGACAGACGGACAGACGGCATGATAGCATAATAACGCTCCACTTTTCCAAAAGGGGGCGTGTAAAAATTCGGATATAAAACGGTAAATAGATTTTTAAATAATCTAAACCGAACGTGTCATTAATCATAGATAGATTTTTTTTCGAGTCGATTGAATGTTGTTTTAATAAAGTGTTTAAAATCGATTATACTTCGCAACTTCATTAATACATTGTTCCACGAGCTTACGTGACCTAACTTATACCGCGTATGTTATCTGTGGAAAAAGCTGATTGCGGCAAAATGTCAAACGTTGTGTAATCCGAATTTATGTACCACAATATAAGGCCTGTTATTTTTTTAATTGTTAACATTTAAGGTATTAATGAAAAAAACTTATCTCCAAACGCTATAAATATCGCAAAAATTGCAAAACTTAGTCAACGTTACACTGGCCATTGTGTATGTACATGTCACTTGCATGTAAGCTCTTAGTGTTGCCGGGGTAGAAACTCGGTAAATTATGTATTATAGTGGCTATATATGCCAAGCTTCCGTTAAAAGTTTAACTAGAAATATTTCAACTTTCGAAGTCTAAGCTATAATCTTTATTTTTGATTACTACAGCTGAAAAAAGCACCAATTTACACACTTTCAAGTATTCAATTATTCATTATTTTTGACAAATTTATCTTCATTAATTGTTCATTCAATTTCAAAATGAAACTAATTCATGGTTGTTGATATTTAATCAAATTTAATAAACTAATCGTAAAGATTGATCGGACTTTTTTCTAGTTATGTCTGCGTATCAGCAGACATCTTGTTGTTACTAAAGACAGGTTTTTAAGAGGCATCACCTCCTTCATTTCCTATCTGATCATGTTAAAATTTGTCACCTGGGATGGATTGACCAGGAAAAATGCGCTTCTTCACCGTTTTTCAGTATTCGGAAGAATCCCAGAGAAATTCGGTTAAAACAACATTCCGGGACTATTATTGTGGTGGATACACCCTAAGGGCATCTCCTTGAATGAAACCAATTTTTGGACTATTTGTCCTCTTTATTCTAGATTCTCACACTTAGTTACCTCAAATGTTAATACTCTGAATAAACACATAAGACAATGTGCTTAAAATTGTCGCCCTATAATTGCTGATACGCGAACATTTACTTGCTTGCACGTATACATTCTAGTTACCATTGGAAAGTGTAAGATTGCCAATGCTACCTTCAAGTGGTCGGAGTCAGATTCAAATGTCATGGCAGGCGTTGTACCCGCTCTGCACATCACTAAAAGCGCACTGTAAAAGTCATAATTTCCGCACTTCCACTACAGCTGGTGACGTCTTGATTGATATAAGTGAAATATTTTTGACTGGGACGTAAAATCCTATTAAATCAATAAACCAATAAATAAAGAAAAAAGCAAAAGTGTTTTTTTTTTCCAAAACTAGTCAATTTAATAAAAATAAAATAACAGCTAACAACGGGCAATAGAAATTGCCAAATCATATTGTAACTCCGAATAATAGAGAGGTTGTCGTATTTGTTATCAATCAACTCGTCTGAAAAGCTTTACAATATTTTAACATGTACACAAAAAATAGACATTAGCCAAAAAATTGTTCCTAGCTTATAAAATACAATATAAATTCATATTATATAAGTTAAGTATACGAAGTACACAGCCTTATTGTTATTGCAATTTCCCGATATCCGACTATATATATAGTGAATATGTAATGTAAAATTCCGATTCTCCACCTGGTGTTATAATGATAAAACATTACATGTTTTTCTTGCACAGGATCGATGGTCTTTCTAGAACAGCCGTTCACTCCTCATATGACCAAGGCAGAACAATCGACTCTTTAATGTGGAAGTAACCCCTGAATCTATTTAACTTGGTCACCACTGATGATATCACAGACTAACGGTACCTTAATGTCAATATTTGTATCATAACCTGGTAATCGTTACAGCTTCTTCGTATGTAGGAGGGATGCTATCATGAAAGTTTGGTGCTTTATCATTGGATGAAGAATGGGATCCGTGAGAGTCTATTGTGTATACTGAGCATGCGTCGTCGACTGTGAATATCTCGGATACCGAGAAGTCTACGGAATAAGTGTCCGCTGATCGTACACTGTCACGATTAGGATTCAAACTAACAATTGGTGTAATAGTAGCTGGTCTTTTACCATGAAGTTTTTTCTTCCGATGTCGTCTGTGTTTAACACTGAAAGTATTAATTTAAAATATTAATGATTGCTTTAATGAAAAAAAAAAAACGAATGGCATTAACTATACAAGTCATGAAGTTTAATAGAAAACGGCAGTAGATTGAAAGCAAGCATGAAACATTTCTTTTTGCAATTGCAATTTGAGCTCACAGCAACCACCCCATACAACTTATCATTTTTTTCTCCACGTTCTTGCGTTACCTCGATCAATAAAAAAGTTCTATAAACACTAAAATGTTTGACTTTATCTTCCTTGATTGCCTCATAGATATGTCTAGGATGTAGCTTATTTTATGAAAGTGATAAGATAAGCCTTTACAGCGACTAAATATTTAGGCTGCGTACTCTAAGTATACAGTAAGTATATGAACTGGTGCATTAAAAATCTGTAGAGGAAATTAACGAGTCTAGCTAGCTAGACACGAGAAGCTTAACCTTCCGGAGCACCCGGTCTCACTTCCTTGATGGAAGTTAACATGTATGACTGAATTGGCCAGGTTTCAAATTTTTTATTTTGTATTTTGGGATTGGGATTTAGATATCGACTAGTATGTTTTTATTTTAAGAGAGTATAATCATTAGGTAAGTATTCAACGTATGACTACTACTTAAAATAAGGAGAGAATTGGTGTCTTTGTTAAGTTAAAAGGTATTTGTAAAAGATGAATTCATAATTGAAATAAATAAGCTAACAATTAACGGTTTTGAAGTATTGAAATACTTCTTTCAAATATTTCTGAGGTTATTGCTCGGTAAGCCCGTCTGGAGACAAACGCATAAACGGATGGACAAGCTGACTCCTATAAATCCGCCCCCCCCCCCCCCCGACTTTGTTTGCGGTTACGACACCACATAATTCTAAATATCAAATCAGATTTATCTATGAACTTTGCTTTTTGAGAAATAAGGAGTTTTTTCAATTTTATGATCAAAGGGCAATAATTCGGGTAGAAATAAGTAAAAACTAGATGGGGAGAGGAATTTATGCCCTCGTTGTAGGCAAGGTTATTTGTTGAGGATTGTATTCAAATGATAGATAATTAGTTGACAATTCATGCCTGCGGTGTAGTAACGGTCTAGAAAGGAATTTATGTCCTTGTTGAAGGTAAGGGTATTTGTTGAGGACAAGTATTCAAATAAGAAGGTAATTATTTAACAACTTACGGCTGTGGTGAGACCTCTAAAAGCAACTGAAAATATACTGTTACTGTATCTGAAACAAGGAAAAAATGTTAAACTAAAACGTCTATTTTACAATAACTTGTGTAACTAAAAACACTTAAATATAAACATTTCTGACAGTGGTTTTGAAGCCAGTGAAATACCAAGAGTTTTTCAAGCAAGAAAAAAACACATATTGGAACCGCTTAAGAAAACCCCCTTTAAGAACTTAATAAGGCTGTTGATTGGTTCACAAAATAATGTTTAGTAGCAAGTTCAGCGACTGATTGGATTCTTCTGATCATTAAGAAACAATCATTGGTCTATAATTTGAACATTATGCAAACAAAACAATTACGGAAAAACCAACTATTTACAAGTTACTGTTAATCGGAATACTATTATTGTCACGCATTTGAATGATGACCAATGCAACTGAAAGTAAATTTAGCCAAAATAAGTTATTCGCGTCTTGTTCCTTTTGGCGAATTTATGCAAAGATATATTTGCTTCCAGTGTAGCAGGCCCAAAGTTTACAGTCATTTCTTAATTTTTTTTTTCCGAACTTAAATCTGGCAAAATTAAATTCTTAATAATTTTAAATGTTTTAAAGTTATGCAAGAACTTAAGGTGCCATATTAAAGAATACTTAACCGTTGGTGAACTTTTTTGCATACTGTATACATATATCACGTACATTTCGAATTTATTTTTTTTCTTCGAAGCATGAAAAATGGATTTTGGATGTGAATGTATTTATAAGTTAGAAATTAAGTGTATCAACTCACCGACAAGTTTACCGCTCCAGTTAAATCGGACGAATGGAAAATACATAAATATGGAAACGGCTGCCAGTATGATTGAAAATAAAAATTCTGTTCTTGGCATCAATGATACAAACGGTGTTATAACCAGGTATAAAGATCCCAGACTGACAAAGACTGGTATCAAAATATTCACCTGAAAAATAGAATAAAATAAATAGATAAATAAATAAATGATGATGGTGTTTCAAAAGGTGTTATAACTAGATATAAAGATCCCAAACTGATAAATACTGGTATCAAAATATTCCCCTGAAAAAAAAAAACAACAACAAAATAACTACCTGATAACGGTCAACATTTTTTAAAAAAAATACTTCTACTGCCATTAAAGATATTTTGATAAATCTAGACTTTTTATCAAATAGATTCACATATGCCAGTTCCATTTTATTCCATCGTTTTATTCTAAGAAAAGTTTTTTAAAGAAAATCTTTAGTATAAAAAAAATTATTTAATAAACACATACACAGTTAATGTACAGTCCTTATTAAAGATGTTTGATAAATCCAGACTATTGTCAAATATTTACAATCGTACTGAATTCTCTTCAGTAAACCCATTGAGAGCAACTGAAGTTACTTCCCAATAACTTTGGTTGGGCACGTGCGACCATAACCCATGACGATGATTCACTGATGATTCACTGATGATGGCTTCGCCATTCATTCAATTTGCGCGTGACCAACTGAAGTTATCACCCAATAAATTCAGTACAATCAAAGTTCAATCCTTAAATACACCCAAATATGACAATCTTATTGCATTTTTACATAAAAGATAAAAAGGTTATGGGAAAAATTTCCAATATTGAAAGAATCAGTAATAAATCTTTGTCAAACACCTCCTCTACATCCATCATTAAAGATTTTTTGATGAATGTAGGCTATTGTTGAATAGACCACCATGTGATATTTCCATAAAGGGAAAAACGATGTGTATTTTGCAATAACAATCATCGTCAAATCTGCTTTCATGAAAAATTGTTGCCTCTGAAACGATTTTGTTATCTTGATTAGTTCTATGTCTATTACATTACGATTTAAACACTTTTTAACGACCAGTTGTTTCGGGTTTTTTTTTTCAGGACTGTCGCTTACTTGAAAGAAAATTGTTAAGCCACTTACAACGGAGATAATTTAAAATCCGAGTAATGTGAGGCAATATTAGCATAAAAAATTTAGAGGCACAATAATATAATTTATAAAGTAATTCTGTTACCTTGTAAGGTCTTGTTAACTGTGGTTTAGTAATCCTCATAACAATAAGTCCGATCATTGACAACCCGTGAAATAACCAAACAGTGAACACATAAAAACGGACTAAAATATTGGTATCAATAACCAATGACATAACGATTGATGTAATAGCCTGAAAAATAAAAAAATTGACATAGTAAGTTTCACTCGAAATTGATATTTTACCGTGATGTAAAAATTTTTTTAAAAAAATGACACAGTTTCAGACGAAATTGATATTTAACCATAATGTAATCGAAGACTTGCAAAGAAGAGCAATCATTATATTAAGTTTTAAAAAAAATGAAAGCGATTGCTTAAACATGCATCTACAATTAAAAAAGTTTTACGTTAATAATAGATAAAACAAACAAACCAAATATATATATATATATTTATTATTATTATTACTTATTTTCATGGTCAGGTGTTCAATCTACGAATGAAGAGAATATAAAGCAAAAACTCTGAGCATCCAGTTGTGGTATACATATCTTAAATCAGATAACTGCTCCTTGATTTGGTTTATTTTGCTTTGTCATATTAAAACTCTAGTTAAACGTGAAGGTAGGTTTTTGTGTTTACATTTAACAGGCGGTTTTAATTCAATCTAGCAAATAAAACCAAATTAAGAAGCATTTAGTTATATTGTTTATTATAAAATAGTCTTTTCTCAAATAATTAATCAAATTGAGTTTTAAATAAACTAATGAATCTCGCTTGTTTTATATACTACTAAGTCTTATAAAATAGGTTGGACTGATAAGGACTGTAAAAATATAATGTTATTGGATATTAATTCAGCGCTCATACAGTCGGGAATTTTATAATTGTTTTGCCTAACATGAATCAGCTCTCTCTCTCTCTCTCTCTCTCTCTCTCTCTCTCTCTCTCTCTTCTTTTATTAGATGAAATGTTTTTCTGTTTCGTTTCTTTTGTTACGTTGGCTTTTGTCATGTGCATTTTCGGTTACCAATTTCCGTTTTCTTTATAGAACATACTTACTCTTAATGTAATAGAAGGAACGTGTGCTTTTGTATTTACATTGATATAGGATAAGAGTTCTGGAACATAACCGTCCTGGACTGCAAGAGTGTTAATTCTGAAAATAATATTTTGAAAATTATTTCTAAAATAAAAATAATAATAATAATTTAAGGAAAGTCGGAGAATATAGGTTGCAGGTTGGAGAAAAAAATCTTAACTACCAAAAAAATCCAATAGACAAAACTTCGTTTATGGAGGGAAATATTTTCCAAATAAATAACTTGTGAATTTCAACCGAAAGATGATGTTAAAGTGAATTCAAATTTGCTTAAAAATATAAATTGCTAATTTAATGCAATCGTGGATTTAAGTAGCTATATAACAAAACTTTTCCATAAAAGAAAATGATTGTAAATTGTTTATTTTCTTCTCCTTAAAAACTAGTTATAATCCAAAATTCGAATAATAAATAAGTGATCCCACTGTCCTTTGTTGCGTTTGCTAATTTTATGTGTAGTTTGTGTTGCATTCTTATTTCTAATTCTTTATTGACAATTACCAGGTACACCTTTTTCTATTTCATTTTCCTGAATAATAATTTTTATTCTATCTTGATAAAATTAAAAAAACTTTTAAAAATGCTTAAAAAAATCTGTTTGGAATTTATACCTATTAATTAAATAATTTTCGATTACCTTCCAGAAGATAAAAAAGTGTTGTTTGTGTTGCTAAGGGCAACCAGTGCTACACCAATGGGTATAATGAATCCTGCTTTACCAAGCATCCTTCTTCCCCAAACCTGTTCAAATAGAGCAAGAAGAGTGTAGTTATAGATGACAATTGTGAAGGTTTATAAAGCCAAATCAATTATACCGCCTCGATAAAGAGGAAGAATCTTGACTGTACCGAAAACACTTTTAATCCAACCCATCCGTTCAATCTACGAAAAGTTTTTTTCTGTTTTCAGTGTTCCGAATATTTGTTTTTTCTTGTTCGATTGTTTTATTTTATTTGCATTCTTCCGTGCTATGATAACATTAAACGTGATATTTCATGCTGTAAAATAATCATTTTACGTGGTATTCTAATTGACGTTGTTTTCTTCGAAACTCTGTACCTCAATAACTTCGATTATTTCGCAAACTTATATTGATAGAAATCTTCACCACCTGACATAAAGAATTTGCCTTTAGAACAATGAAATTTGGTCACTGCGAAAATAAATGTTTTAAGTTCGTTTTATCAACTGTACTTTAACCTAGACATTATGTTTTATGAAGTAAAACACCAAGAGAGAGAGAGAGAGGGAGAGATAGAGAGAGATTGTTAAATGATTCGCTGATTGTTCAACCTCTTTATACCTACCACACCAAATGAATGGTCATCAATCATTTCATCCTTCGTTATAACTGTAAGATAGGCCAGGTTACACAGTAGATAGATTACCATTACACTTGGTATAACGATTTTCACCAGGCGAGGTAGATTTCTGAATTATAAAAAAAGTAAAAGAATTAAACCCCGAGCAACACAAAGACTATTTTTAAATAACTAAGAAATGTCGCGTTTTTAGTATTTCAGACAAATTCGCGCAAAAAACTTCATCCAGAGCAAATGCGAATGTATAATTACTGTTTAACAAGTTTATATGCTATTAATTCAAAAAAATACTGAAGCTTTTTTTTCAGAAAATGACAGAGAAAGGAATCGTTTCCTTCCCATTTTATCATATATATAATATATAAATTCCAAAGCAAAAGTGTAGGAATAATAGTGCAATGGACAAGAGGAGTGCAATACCTTTATGATCATACTTACTTCGGTGGTTTCCGAACATTCGTAGTCACATTCGGAACATTGGCCCTGAAAGCACACAAATAAAACCTTATTTCTTTGCCCCTGTAAGAGCATTCGCCATAACATGGCAAATTAAACAAAACAAAATGATGCATATATGATTATATCGCATGGACATAAAATCTTACCATCCTCCATACGCCCAAAGACTGTTGTAAACTGCAAAAATCATGGATTCATGTGATTCTTTAGATTCTTCAAAGCCTGTTGCCAGAATTTCCGTATGACCTAAAAATATAAATAGACACTGTAAGTGTGCAGGCACATTGACAAACATGTCTCCCACCGCAGCCATATTTTTGTTCCCGAATAAAGGAATTACACGGAAAATTACATGGATATGTATGTATCTCAAACAATTAAACTTTGAGGGGGCATTAATCTCTTATAAATATAGCTCTTGTTTTTTTTAACACTATATCCTTTAAAAAGCCCATTTTGTTTTCATCATGATGTGTTAGGCATGAAGGGATAAAGAACATTTAATAAATATAGGGTTTTGGTGGCGGGCATTAAACTCCGATAAATATAGCTCTTGTTTGCGAATTGCGAAAAAAAGAGAAGTGATAACAACCCTTTATAATATGCTAGCAATGTGTTGAAATTTTCAAGTTGATATGACTTTTGTGATTTGGAGACCTTTACCAGTTCAAAAGTGTTTTTTTATTTCTAATTTTGTAACGCTAAAAGATAAAGTTAAGACAGATTTCTACTTGCTGGATTGAAGATTACTTAAAATATCCTTAATAAAGTAGATAAAAGTGATAAATGATAAGTGATGACAAGAGAAAAAGCTAAGAATCTCTGGTTTTATTTGAGGTGTTCATTTAATCGGTAGGCCATACTATAGCTGTTCAAGTAAACAAGTGTCAGCGAAAGGATGAATCGTTTTGATGTAGAACATATAATTTAAATTAAAAAATTGACCATATAATTGCACTTTATTATTGTTATAATATGTCTAAATATTCAAAGATAAAAGTTTTACCTTTTTTGTCTAAAACATTTGTAAAATAGGCGTAAAACAAACAATACCTTATAGAAATTTGCAATCGATTGAGTTACTATATGGGTTATCTCTGAGAGAGAGAGAGAGAGAGAGAGAGAGAGAGAGAGAGAGAGAGAGCAGAAATATATATTGCCTGTGCGTTGCGCTGATGGTATTAATTATAAAAAGCACAGGGTTTTTTATCGTGGCAAGCCTACCTTGACATGGGACCTCATTTATTTTAAGTTCCTATCCGACTTTCATTTCGTTATCCCGAGTGCTTGTAGAAAGAACACTCAATACCCACTTTCAAGTTTTTGGTCAGACCCGGTAGAGGTTCGAACCTTCCATTGACGGAGCGAGCACTCTGCCAACTGAGCTACCGCAATGATTATATCTCTGACAGAATGTAATACTGTGAGTGTTCGTAATTAGTACTTACCCGCAATCATCCGGTAAATTCCGCAAACTATTATTGTAGCAATCGTCAAAAATTTACCAACGTTTGCCAATGAACCTATCTGTTTAGCTACACCAACGCTGTACGAGTTTAGAAGAGCTAGGCTTACTGAAAATGAAAAAAAAAATCATTTTGATTATAAATATGTCCATTCATTTTCAATATGAAGTATTGTTTTATAGCAATTTTTCTAAACAGGAAAAATAAATGCAAGCAAAAAGTAAATAAAAACTCTAAGACGCGAACATTCCTGAAAACAGCCCTTTTGATATTTTTTAAATGAAGTTTGAGTACAATTTTGTTGGACCTTCTTTAAGAAATGCAACATTGTTAGTAAGACAATAGAATTTTTTTCTACTAAATTTTACTACAAAATGGAAAGATTACAAGTTGTAATATAATTTTAAAATGCATTTTTCTGAGAAATATCAATATCTTTCAGAGATTTTAATAATGCTTTTTTGAAAATACTAATTTTTTGTTGGAAGTAATATAAACTTTCCTCTAGTTATGACTTTAAAGTTATATCAGACACCAAACGCTGATCAAATTCGCTAGGCCATGTTTTAGAAACTGCACCAAAAACTTACTGATAACAAGTACCGGAAGTAACATCCGAAGGACCTTTGGTGGACCACAAGCATCAGCAATTGCGTCAGATATGTAGTTTCCGAACGCAACTGCAAATACAGCCGTTGTGATTGGCTCTGCTACTGACATGCGCATCCATGTATATACAAATGCTGGCAAAGGCCCAAATGCTTTATGTATATAACCATATTCACAGCCGTCTCTTCGTACAAACATTTGTAGTTCCACAAAACAAAGTGCAGCTGAAATAATTAATTTTTTTTGTCATTATAATTAATGAATTCAGAAGAATACGATGCTAGTTAAGGGTTACTGGTTGTAAAATAAGGATCTTTGAATCACTATGCTGATAACCATTTTGTCAATAAATGTAGCGTCCGTCCAGTCGTAAGTTGTTTTTTTTTTATTAATTGCAAACCTCGATATACATAATCTCTTCTGGGTGATAATATAATGATAAATCAAAGCTATTTTTTAAATGGCAACAGAATAATTTAAAATGGCATTCGAGGCAAGTTTTTGAAAGAGGAGAAAGGCTTCGTGTGGAATAACAAAGTAATGAACGTACCTAACATTGTGAATATACCACAGCCGCCCCATATAATTAAGGTCAAGGCCACTGATCCTGCTCCATCCATTACAGCCTTAGGTGAGGTGAATATTCCTGGACCTATAGAAATATAAAAAAGACAACAATACAAAACAACAACACGCTAAAAAGGTACCATCAGTCATTTGTATCTTTTATTTATCGATCTGATTAACAACTTTAATTTTAACAGCAAATAGAAAAGTTCTCCTAACTTTATGAATTTTAAAAGAATTTTACGCATCATGAATTTATGTGCATTCAGGCTTTTAAGTTATCACAATTACGTCCGTTGCCATGTTGACCAGGGTTTCCAATATTCAAATCAACTTCAAAAAAAGAAAAAAAAAAAAAAAAAAAAAAAAAAAAAAAAATGACAACATGTCAAAAAGCTTGGATTAAATTTGTCTCTCAAATTATTAGTCCAACCTAAATGATATTTTAAAGACGGTTGTCCACCGTTCGTTTATGTGTCCTCGAGATTTGGAGTTCCAATCTGGTGGAATTGAAAACGGAAAAAATTTAAAAAATCTATAATAATAGTCCAATTTTTTTTAACTTTTAAAGGATTGTTACTAGCCGAGAATGAAATACGAGATTTTCATTTTTAAAATCTTGTACTCATTCTTCATTTTTGAAGATTTTTATATATGTTCAGAAGTAAGTTATTATTTTAAGATTTGAGATTTAGCCTTAGTAGACCGAAATAATTATTTCAATATATTAAGTTGAAACCAATCCAAATTATCTAAAGTCTATATAATTATCCATAAATAGCAATCCAAAGAAATATTAGATATAACAGATTAATTTGTAACTAATAAAAAAAAAAGAAAAAAACAAACAAACAAACAGTAGTTGGCAACAACAAACGCAAACAAGAACGCGACACAAAATACTTATATGTTTTCAATTTTTTCATTTCATACCAAAAGTGATAGAAATATATTAACAAAGGCACTATCCTTAACTGCTTTATATTTGTTTGACCTAAATATTGTGTATTCCGTAATCTCTTAATGGGTTATCAACCTTTCCAGAGCTGGATAGTTAATATGTTAGTTTTTCTCGCAAGTTGCCATCAAAATGCATAATAAAAGCTTAAAAAGCAATTAATAATTGAACATATACTTTAAATGGCGGTAAATGATAGTGTTTATTTAAACATGTTACCTTGTCGAACGCCTCTTTTCTGTAATTTATTTTGATGTTTTGGACACGAGAACAAATAGGGTATTAAATGGTTGATCTTCCATCAGAGATAACCTGTTCTTCTGATAAAAGATCGAAAATAGCGGACAAAATACGAAATCGAACCAACCTAAAAATCCGGGTTTATTAATGAGTGTAATAAGGGTTTGATTAAAAGGTACAAAAAACGAAAAATGTTTTGTAGTCAAGCAAACCCCGTCTGTGTCATAGAAATTTCATTGAAAAATTGGGTTAATGGTACCGACTTAAGTTCAAGGAGAAATTTCGGATCACCCTTGACAAATATTGAATAATAAATATGACAGGTTTATTTATAAGATGTATATAAGGGCATTAAATTTAGATATGTTCTGTTTGGTTACGGCATTAAGGAAACAGAAATAGCGTAAATGTGTTAATTCATAAATGGCTAAAGTAGGTGAAGATAAATGTAGGTAACGAAGACAAATACTAGTAAAAGAATGAATGAATAAATGAATAAATGGAAAAGTTTGATTATAAAATGGCCTAATTCAAGCCTAATTTCCCAAAAGTTTTAAATTGAATGAGGGAATGGAGTGGAGTAATGGTGTTTTACGCCCCGGTCAAGAATCTTTTGCTTATTTCGAGGCGGTCAGTTCTTGGATGGTGGAGGAAACCGGAGTGCCAAGAGAAAACCACCGACCTTCGGCAACGAACTGACAAACTTTCTCACACTAGGTTCTGTCCCGAGTGGGATTCGAACCCAGGCGGTGAGAGGCACTGTGATCCGTAAGCGCGCCCTTTAGACAACTCGGCCGCCGAGGCCCCTAAATTAAATGAGGGGGGGGGGGGGGAAGGGGCTTACTCGGAAACAAATCGTAATTAACATTCTGGGGAAATTGTAAGCCTGGTTGCCTTTAAGTTTGTCTTACGGACCAACGTGATTATCACCACGTACGTTCAAATCTTATTCGGGTAGATCCTAAGGTGAGAAATTCCCATGTCGAAGGTTGTAAGTTTTTTGCTGGAACTCTGGTGTTCTCCACATTAAGAATATGACTGCTTATAAAGGAAGTAATGACTGGAAAGAAACTTTCCTAAATTAAACATCTCCGATTTTATTAAAGATAATTATCTGGTTTATTCCAAAATGCAATGTTATTTTGATATTTATTTGTATACGATATAAACATGAAGTAAACTGATAATTACTTTTATTGAAGTGTAAAAAGAACAGTGTTACAATATAGTCTTTTTTTTTTTTTTTTTTTTTTTGTTTAAATAAAGGGTCTCGATGCCAAAGAGATCTAAAGGGCCTATCTACAAATCGCGGTGCTTTTCATTTAATTTTGTCGAATCTAAATGGACAAAATTTTAGTTTAGAGAATGACCAGTACGCTGACCGGAAGTTGGTGTTTTCTCCGGAAACTTGATCCGAGTGTGAAAAAGTGTGTCAGTTCTCTAGCGAAAGTCAAGTCAATTGTTAATTTCAAGAACTCTAGTTTTCTCCTCAATACCAAAACTGACCCTCTTAAGATAAGTAAAAGAATTTTGACTGTGACGTAAAACATTTTTTTCATCATTCCACTTTCCACGCATGTCTTTATTTTATTTTTAAAAGACGACTGCGTCTTGAAATGTACAATTAAACTTACCAATAACAGTTTGCATTATAAGTGATCCTCCCCAAGCAATGCCGATCTCTTTCAACCGTTTCTCCCAATTCTTGTTGTAATCTTTTTCCTGTTGTTTTCCAAAATTATTGGATTGCGAGGCCACCCACATTGACACATCATACATCTCTTCCGGCTTCGGTGGTCTCGGTTCCAAATCGTCATCATAGGAAATCGTAGCTGTTTTAAAATATAAATGGAAAGGGTTTGAAAAATGAGCTCAACAGAAGATACCACAAAATTTATCAATCGAATACTTGTTACCTTGGTTTGGTTGAAGATGTTCATCTAAACAGTAATGTGAAGACTTCAATTTTAAACAAAGTGTCAAGTTTAAAACAAGTGACTAGACGCCATCTAGCGATGCAGTTCGGTAAAGGATGAAGTCACATAATAAACAAAAACTATTACGTTTTTTCGTTTATATACTTGAGACATATCAAATAATATGGAATGGATATCTATGTTTCGTTTGATTTAAAACACTTGTTGGAATACAGATAATTCATCTGATACCCGAATGTTGAAAACGTTCCGACCGAGCGAGAGTGGAAAATCTAAAAATACATTAAAGGTACGCATCGCTCGACTGCTGGGGATTTCGATTTGGCATAGTCCACATGTTTATGCCCGCGCAGTACGCAGTGACTTATTCCTATTTTCGCGCTTTAGTAGTAGAAGAAAGCATAATTTTCAACATAAATTATAATATTACAAGAGTACTTTGGTCAAACTTAAACACACCGATGTCTTGCTTAGTATTAGTACCTATGCCGACGAAATCCGGAGGAAGTGCTGTATAGGGAAAATCTCAAACATTGAGTAAACCACTAGAGAATATTTACAAGACGGGGAACTTCGAGACCACTATTTATTTCTAAATTTCTACGGTTAACGAGTCATAAGAGACGTGTTTAGTATTTTTTTTTTTTTGAGTCGGTGTTTTATTTCACTCTTTCCGCTTCCGGGATGAAAAATGTTGAAAATCTCTGCAAAAGCCTTACAGTCTTAACAACTTAGGGGGTACATATATAATGATAAATATATGTGTCATTGTTATATATATATATATATATATATATATATATATATATATATATATATATATATATATATATATATATCAGCGTATATAGTTATGAGATTGGGGGTATGCCTTAAACCAAAACTTACAAGACATGTTGTAAGATAAATATCTAATTGATAAACTATTTATACAAGATATAGTAAACAAATAAATGATTTTGTAATGGTCTGCTTGGCCTCCCCTGATGAGGTCAAAAGGCGATAGACGTTGTTTGATAATAGCGATAGCATTTAGTTTAAATATCTCCTTATCAGGAGTAATTATATGAATGAATGAAGAATGATAAATATTTATGACAAAACAAATAATTTGACCGTTATGATTGTTACGATATTTCGGTGTCTATGTAGGCCTCGGTGGCCGAGTGGTCAAAGCGCGAGCTTACTTTTTAACAGCGCTTCTAACCTAAGCTGCGAACACGGCTTGGGCAAATTCTAGTGCGAGAAAGTTTGTCAGTTCGTTTCTCAATGCCTCTGGTTTTCTCCAGGCACTCCGGTTTTTTCACTATCCCTGAAATTTTCGCCCCACAGTCAGTAAAAGAATCTTGAAAAGAGCGTAAAACATCATTAATCCAATCCAGCTAAATCCATTCTGTGTCTTGTCTATCATTATCCGGAAAAACAAACTTCAACTGATGATATTTATGCGGTAAAATTTGTTTTTGGAAAGTATTGAGTAATTATTTAACAATTGAACTGTTTCAAAATGATGTTCATTGACAATATGAATGCAAAAACTTTGCAAGCAAACTTAATAACACGCGTTATTCCGTTTGTTTGCAAAGATTTTGATTGCATATTGACAATGAACATCGTTTTAAAACAGGTTAATTATTGTTATACTTTCGTTAAATATTCAAAAAAAAAAAAAAAAATTAATTGATTTTAAACTCAAAATTTCCCATCTATAACACATACACACCTGCAGGAGTCCAGTAGACACAACAGCCACAAAGAACGTGCACGTGCATTTTAGACAGACAACATGATTTTCGACCAAAATATAGTCCACAGGTTAAAACACTTTACTTTATTGATATTCAAATACTAATACTACCTTTTTTCGTAAAATCTCGTAAATGTGCTTTTCATCCGTGTCTGCCGTGTTTGTTACATGTACCTATGATATTGTAGTTCCGGATTGTGTTTTTGTAATTTGTAGTCTATATAAATGCAACGGCCCTCAAGCTTGTAGAAATGGGAATTTTAACGGCAAATGAAAAAATATCTTGTCCATGGCAGGACGGGTTACTCAAGCATGTCCAATGCAGGGCGGGTTACTCAAACATGTCAATACAGGAGGTATAACATGTCCAATGCAGGAAGGGTTACTCAAACATGCACAATGCAGGGCAGGTACTCAAACATGTACAATACAGGGCAGGTACTCAAACATGTCAATACAGGAGGTATAACATGTCCAATGCAGGAAGGGTTACTCAAACATGCACAATACAGGGCAGGTACTCAAACATGTCCAATGCAGGACGGGTACTCAAACATGTACAATACAGGACGGGTACTCAAACATGTCCAATACAGGACGGGTACTCAAACATGTCCAATACAGGACGGGTACTCAAACATGTCCAGTACAGGACGGGTACCTTTAGCATGTCCAATTCAGGACGGGTACCTATAACATGTCCAATGCAGTACGGGTTATTTAACATGTCCAATGCAGAACGGGTACTCAAACATGTCCAGTATAGGACGGGTACCTATGACATGTCCAGTGCAGGACTGGTTATTTAAACATGTCCAATACAGGACGGGTACTCAAACATGTCCAATACAGGACGGGTACTCAAACATGTCCAATACAGGACGGGTACCTATAACATGTCCAATGCAGGACGGGTTACTCAGATATGTTCAATGCAGGACGGGTTATTAACTGACGAGGCGATTAGTTTTGAGATGGTTGGGAAAACTCTAGAATGTGCCCTAGATGGTTTAGAACTTAGTTGGTAAGGGGACCTTAACAGCGCGTTTTAGACCACTCTGTCAGCGAGGCCCGATACGTGCAAGAGCTGATGTGATTAAATTTTATCTTTAAAACATATACTTAAAGATAAAGAGTTTTAATTTCAACAATTTTTTAGAGTCAAGATGTCGGCAATATCTAATGATTATAGATATAGCAAAGTGGGAGATGATGATATACAATGTATTATACTTCAACTTTATCCCTTCTCGTTAACTGATTATCACACGGACGTCCGAACATGTTTACAGATTTTATAAGATGATGAAAATGCATTATTTTTTAAATGAATTAACTAGCAAAAGTTAAGTTAGTGTGTCTTACGTCCCAGTTGATTTTGTTTAACTTATTTTGATGCGCCCAATTCTGGGATTGTGGAGGAAACTGGAGTCTGTGGATACAACAACCGGCTTACGGCTAGACTGACACACTTTCTTTCACTACGATCTGTGCTTGAGTGGAATTCGAACCTAAACGGCGTTTTTACCACTCGGTCCCTATTTAGTAGCGGAATTTAATGGTTGTGTAGGCTTATAGTTAAAGATGAAGTATACGTTTAAATCTGTCCAATTTATAAATAGCCAAACGAACACACAGTACATATTGAGCAGTCAAGATAAATTGACTTCTATCGTGGCAGTTAGTTCTTAGATGACAAAGGAAACCGCAGTACCCGAAAAACTCGCCTACCTTCGACAAACAAACTTTCTAAGATAAGCCAAGAAAGGTTTTTTACCTAGGCTATGAACGGGACTATGATCCGTAATCGCGCGCTTTAGACCGGTTTGCTACCGAAGTCCCTTCTGTAAAAAAACCAATGCGGTAGCTCAGTTGGTAGAGTGCTCGCTCCGTAAATGGGATGTCGTGGGTTCGAACCCCGACCTGGTCTGACCCAAGACTTGAAAGTGGGTATTGACTGTTCTTTCGCGAGGCACTCGGCATAACGAGATGAGAGTTACGGTTCTTTCGGATGGGGACTTAAAATAAACGAGATCCAGTGTCACTGTAGGCATGGCACCATAAAGATCGCTGTTCTATAATGCCACCAGCGCAACGCACAGGACAAATTTCTGCACTTTCGCCTATAGCTGGCGACGTCTCAATATAAGTGAAACATTCTTGGCTGGGACTTCAAAAACCAATACTAAACTCTTCCTTCCGTAAAATTTAAATTTAATTTTGACAAAAGCATACTAATTAGGAAATGAGGTATGTTAGAATCTCTTCTCATAAAAAATTCATTCTCACAAATTTTATTGACAAAAATCCAGCACACATGTTACCAAGGCCTTAAAAGTAAAACATACTTTTTTTTTATAGAAATGCAATTTACATGTATAAGAACCTCATTTGAGAAAAAAGGTAAATAAAACTTCAAATAAGAGAGAACGGAAAAGGATGTTAAAAACCGCTTTTTTCTGCGTTTATTTTGCATATAAAAGCTCGTAAAATCGTAAAGTATGCGAGATTAAAAAAAAGAAGAAACAAAAAACAAACAAAAACAAACCGAACAAGACTTTTACCCAATAATGACATATACTATCCCCTTAGGTTCTGATTTAATTTTTTAGTTGAGTTTTTGACTTTTTTTAATTTTTACAAAAAAAAAAATTAAAAAAGCTATAGCAATTTTTAATTCTTTAGTTGAATTGAAATTTTACGAGGCAAAAAGTTTCTAACTTTAAAAATATGCTTTTTAATTTTTTTCTATTTTATATTATTTTATTTTATTTTATTTATTTATCTTTTTATTTATTTATTGTTACATTTTTGGGTTGAGCCTGAATTTAAAAACTTTTTAACGAATTAAATGAAATATTTACATAAGTAAGAATATTTTGTGAAATAAATACCAGCGATTACCTACTTTTACTTAAAGATATATCGGAAGAGACGTGACTAATTCACAAACCAAAAACGTTGCGTGGGAATCCTAAAATTTGTCAATGGAAAAGTTTGTATTTCCAGACACGATTACTTAACTCCCCCGGTGGTAAGATCTAAATGATAAGCGAGCTAATAGGATGACCTTAAGTTACTCTAAATAAATGAATGCAATGGAATAGCGTAATATTTAGTGCTAAACGCCCTAGACACTTATATTGAACCACTGCGGTAGCTCAGTTGGTAGAGTGCTCGCTATGGGAGGCCATGGGTTCGAACTCCGACCTAGTACTTTCGCCTATAGCTGGCGACGTCTCGATATAAGTGAAATATTCTTGACTGGGACGTTAAACACCATTACTCAACTTAACTTATATCGAAGTGGCCAATTCAATTCAACTTTATTCCGTATTTTTTTTACAAATTATTGTATTATTAGATACAAATATTATTAATACATATGACGTATGATCCAATGGTTCGGAAACCGTAATACCCGAGAGAAGAAAAATTTAAAAATAAATAAATAAATAAATAAATAAATAAATAAATAAATAAATAAAGTATCCGACCTTTGGAAATCCAAATGACAAATTTTTCACACTAAGACCTGCCTAAGCGGGATTTGTACCTAGGCGATGAGAGACCAACAAATGTATACCAAGATTTATCAATGTGTCGCTTAACACATTAAGGTGTGTAGGTCAAAAATCAAGGTGACAAGGTCAAACTGTTTGCTCTTAAAAACCACTTCTAGCTTAATACTTGTTCCTGCAATGTTTTCTATAAATTGGTCAACTTACAAAATTTCGCACAGTTTAATGATTTCCCTGACAAATATTTAATTGATAACGTAGAAATAATGCCTTACTGTTGATAAGGGGATTTCCAGAAATGATTTTCCTTTTGAGTGGTCTAAAGCGCGCGCTTACGGATCACAGTGCCTCTCACCGCCTGGGCTCGAATCCCACTCGGGACAGATTTTAGTGTGAGAAAGTTTGTCAGTTCGCTTGCCGAAGGTCGGTGGCTTTCTCCGGGCACTCCGGTTTCCTTCACCATCCCAGAACTGACTGCCTCGAAATAAGTGATAGATTCTTGACTGGGGCATAAAACATCATTACTCCATTCCACTCCTTTTCAGTGTTTTGAAACAAATTGTAACTGATAAGAATTATCAAACATACACGTATTTTCCTTTAATGATTTGAAGGATAAGAGTGAAAAATATCGTCAACAATGGCAATAAAATATGGCCTACAAAAAATTTCATTTAAGAATAAAATGGAAAACAAAATCGCTTTTTTTTTTAGTACTGCGCAATGAATAAAAAAAACACGGACAAAACACAAGCAATTTGTTTGGAATGCAAAAAGTAATAATAATAATAATTATTATTATTATTATTATTATTATAATTATAATAATAATATTATTAATAATAATATAATTATTATAATTAATATTATTATAGATAATGCGAAAAAATAATTGCATTCAATCGAATATTTGCTATGACATGTTGTAATCAACAACAACAGCAACAACAACAAAAAACAAAAAAAAAAAAAAAAAAAAAAAAAAAAAAAAAAAAAAAAAAAAAAAAAAAAAAAAACGAAACAAAACAAAACCAAAAAAATAAAAACAAAATTAATAAAACAAAACAAAAAAACACCCCCACCCCCCGACAAAAAAAATTAAAAACATAAGTACTAGTAGATTATAAATAAATAAAATAATATCGAATTTTGATTTTTGTTGACATCATATTGGTCAGTTTTTGTTCAAATTTTGCATACTTCCGCATGCTGATTTTATCATAAAACAACCATTGTTATAATAAGCAGTATAATGATTACATTTTAGTGGAATGAATGGTTTTTTTTTAGATTCACTTTTACCGGAGGTCAGTTTCTTTTTTTAAATGGGGAAACCGGAGTGCTTGGAGAAAACAATTGAACTTCGGCAAGAGAACTAAAAACCTTTTTCACAATATGTTCTGTCGAGCGGGATTCAAACCCAGACAACGAGAGACAATGTGATTCGTTACCGCTCAGTTATACCTCTCGGCAACCGAAAACCCCGGATTTTATTTTATTTTAAAAGTTCAAAATTCAAAATTAGAAGTACATTGAAACATAAACCACGTGCTTGCTCTAGATTGTAGGTCAGATTTATCTTGTTCAAGAATTTCGTGATTTGCAATCTTATATAAAGCAATTATACTCGTATAGAAACAATTGACTAAGGCAAATTAAAATACTTATCTAAAATAAATTGTATAAGTAATTTCCATTGAATGTCTTTTTATCGTTTCATTTATATATGAAAAGAAAACCTTGGAATATGGTATGCATTTATGACAAATATTTCATTTGTATTACCACAAATCTCTTATTTTTAACATTTTTCCTAACATGCAACTTTTAAAATTAAAACAAGAAGATAAAAAGTTATAAAATAAATAAATAAATAAATAAATAAATAAATAAATAAACTAAGGTTTTTGCTATTGCATGTTAATTTCATTTCATCATTGAAGTAAATAAAACCCTTTTCATCATTTTTAAGACTTATGAGACTCTTTAACATTGTACATTATGGAATAGATAAATAAAAAGATAGATAGATAGATAGATAGATAGATAGATAGATAGATAGATAGATAGATAGATAGATACATGTAAATAAATGTAGTAAGAAAAAATAGAGTAATAAATAAATAATAAATATTTGAATGAATAAATAAATAAATAAATAAATGTAAATAAGAAAAATAAATAGAGTAATAAATAAATAAAATAATAAATAGATTAATAAATAAATAATTAAATGTAAATTAAAAAACAAAAAGAATAATAAATAAATAAATAAATAAATAAATAAATAAATAAACGACTTACAAATTTGTCTCTCCATCATTTCTTACGTCTTGAGTTTCAGAAGATCGCTAAGACAAATACCCGTCAGTTTATCCCTCGCGTCTTCATATCTCTATCCGTTATCATTTATCGCTTAGGTATGTCACATCCAGATATGAAATGAGGGACGGACATTAAAAATTTACTTCTTATCAAAATTTCTATTTTTGAATTTGAAATTGTCTAAACGTGTGTGTCCTTACGTTATATTAGTTACATCAGGTCTAAGCTTTTAAGGTCATGACCCCGGACAAACACTTCTAATTGGTTTCCTATATTAGGTCTTCTTTTTGAAATACTATCCTTTTCCGATGGTAAGGGGCCTCGTTGGCCAAGTGGTCTATGAATCACAGTGCCTCTCAGTCACTAGGTTCGAATCCCGCTCAGGCAGAATCTTGCAAGAAAGTTGGTCACTTCTTTTGGCGAAGTTCGGTCGGTGGGTTTCAGTTTTATTAATCATTCCGGATCGGACCGCCTCGATATAAGTGAAAGAATCCTGATTGGGGCTCAGAACCATGTTCTTGTATGGTGAAGAAAATCGGAGTGCCCGGAAAAACACCGAACTTTGGCAAGCGAACTGACAGGCTTTCTCCACCTAGTTGGTAAGAGGCGCTATGATCTGCAAGCGCACTTCAGAACACTTAGCTACTAAGGACCCTGTTTAATTTCATTGCTATCTTGTTCAGGGGATTTGGTTTGTAACAACCTCTCTGTCCATCTGACCAAATATTTCCCACTTCACTCGATGGGTTTTGATAAAACTTACAGGAAATGCATACAACCATGACACGATGTGCAGTATACCAGATTTAAGCGTGGTAGTTAAAGGTCAAGGTCAAAATAATCAAATCACAATAGGATGATGTTAGTGAAGTGACGTATTTGTCTCCGATTTGACTGTAGGAAATATATTTGTTAAAAATTGAATTTATCATATGCACATTTTTCTTGAATGTTTATAGGGAAAACTAGGTATCGTCTATTTTAGGCTTGGATTTGCATGATATAAATATGATATTTTAGCATGAAAAGAAAAAAAAAATTACTAAAATGTACATTGTATTTCGGACAAATTTTTTTTAAGATATTGTAAATGTAAGAATTGACTTTCTATTTTTTTGGAAATTTATCACCCAATTTTAGAACTCGAAAATTTGGGCTTGAATTAGACCCAACTCCACTCCGCTCTACTATAAGATAAACTGATTTGCAGTTCACCATTAATAAAATAGAAGATGAATAATAATAATAATAATAATAATAATAATAATAATAATAATAATAATAATAATAATAATAATAATAAAACGGCTAAATAATATAATAGTCCCAAAAAATTAAAAGACAATTTTTTCAATAATGAAAATTAAAGTAGTACATGTATAGATCTATATACATGTATATTTATTAATATCAGTCATTGATGAAGCAGGAGACTGCTTAATATTATACAATAATTGTCTTTGAATTCGGTCGATACATGGTTCTATGGACTTAATGCAACCAATATTCACCGAGGCCGAGGTGAATATTGGTTGCATCAAGTCCATAGAACCATGTATCGACCGAATTCAAAGACAATAATTGTATATTATCTCTTGTTCCAGAATCCTTATTATATATATATATATATATATATATATATATATATATATATATATATATATATATATATATATATATATATATATATGTATGTGTGTGTGTGTGTGTGTGTGTGTGTGTGTGATATTTAATTCTTAGTTCCTGGAAAGTAAGAAGAGATACCCTGGTTAGGCAAAGATAAACAAAAGATAAACTAAAAGACGGCCGTAAAAGGAACATTAGTTTGGTATGCGATAACGTTGTTATTTTTTTCTATATTTAGATTTAAGTCAATATTATTGTAGACTGAAATCTCCAATTAAGAATAGTTTTAGCATTGTTCCTGTGACACAATAAAGGTTAAACTAAGGTCATGGTTTTGTCTACAAATCGTGGATGTTTGGACATTTAATTCGGTGAATAAAGTTAATATAGAAATTTTTACCTAATTGTAACTGTTTACCGTCTGAGCCTACGCCTAAGTAGGAAAAATAACCAAGAAATGGGTTTGTTCCGTAAACTTTTGTTTTTTAAACTGCTCGAGAACTACTGCAAAGAAACTACAGCCAAGATCTATTAAATGATAGATTGAGAATATAAGAATCCATTATGAGTATCCATGTAGGATAGGGAAATCTCATCCGAGGGGTTGAATATTTCAGTCAGAGACGAGGCTTGCCGAGTCTCTGACAGAAATATTCAACCCCGAGGGTGAGATTTCCCTATCCTACATGGATAAACTCATAATGGATTCTTTTTCTTCCATTTTAATGTCAATTTCTGGCTTCAAATATGATTTACATATCCATGGGCGCCATGTTTGAAAAATCTAACTCTGTTATTCAACATTCTATATAAAAATAAATATGACCATCGGATAGACTATACTTAATTTTGGTTAATACAGAATGTATAAACTTGAAGAAAAAGTTATTTATTATAAAATCTGAGTATTAACATTTGAAACGCATTTGAAATTTCTAAATTTTGGAGGTCCGGCTGTCATTTTCCCGCGATATGACGTCATTTACTCAAAGGATGACATCATGTGATTGTCACGTAACTGTGACGTCAAGCCTATGTGAGATTATAAGAATCCATTATGAGTATCCATGTAGGATAGGGAAATTCTTACCCGAAGGGTTGAATATTTCAGTCAGAGACGAGGCTTGCCGAGTCTCTGACAGAAATATTCAACCCCGAGGGTGAGATTTCCCTATCCTACATGGATAAACTCATAATGGATTCTTTTTCTTCCATTTTAAAATCAATTTTTTGCTTCAAATATGACTTTTCATATCCACGGGCGCCATGTTTGAAAAATCTAACTCTGTTATTCAACATTCTATATAAAAATAAATATGACCATCGGGATTTCCAAAAGGAAGAAAGAAAGTCTCTCGTGATCTAGCGAGACCCCGTGGATGTGACTTGATTCGAGATTCAACATGGAGGCTTTTTGAGGGAAATTTCACGTGAATTTGACACAAAATTTTCAACTCACCAGTATATGATTGTGGTATTGTGGTAATAGAAATTTCGTAGTTTTATCCGTTCTTAAAACATGTACACGTGTTGTCTATAGAGAAAGCTTCGCTCGGCAAGCCTCGTCTCTGACTGAAATATTCAACCCCTCGGGTGAGATTTCCCTATCCTACATGGATACTCATAATGGATTCTTATATTCTTCCATATCTGCTCATGTGAGATAGGGTTTTCCCCTATGTGAGAAATGTGTTTCTCACATAGGGGAAAACCCTATCTCACATGAGCAGATATGGAAGAAACATAGTTCTCACATAAGGGGAAAACCCTATCTCACATGAGCAGATATGGAAGAAAAGTATTTCTCATGAACCACTTTTGAGGAACTATTTCGCCGCTATTTCTTCAGCAAAAAAACTAATAAACATTTTCACACGAGGATCTGCCCGAGATCTGAGTGGGATTTGATCCGATCAGAGGCACTGTGATCCGTCGACAACAGGATGGGAAAATGGACAAGATTTATTCCGGAATGACAATAGACGAAATTGGATTTTATTCGAAAATGAGAACTTTTCTACGCGTGAAGCATTAAATTTGAAGGCTACTGAAATCGCTTAATATGGTTCGAGTAAATGGTGTCACAAGTAGTAAAATAGTATTTAGCGCTGTTTGATCTGAACTGACACAGATACTGTGGTAAATCAGTTAGGAACTTCTCAAAGATAATGAGTTTGAAAGACAAATAGATAAATATATACAATTTAACAACTATGCTGTTTTTGGTCATGTGCCTACCAATATGCACGTGAAATTTTCTTGTGTAACTTAACATATTTACAAGCAAGAAAATAACACATTTTTCAAACTCTAGATGTTAAGTTATCAAGATATATTTTTTTCGGATTTTCTTCCAAGGACGCGTTATTTCGGTTATCTATTAAGCTTTGTTGTTTGTCTTAACAACCAAAATATTGTCGGACACTTTAAACGCAAAACAATTTTATTACACGGACAAAAGATAAAATTTAAAAAGAAAATTATTTCATCGGCTTTGGGTCACAAATAAACCATTTGATGTAAATGTTGCTATTTTTTCTGATAATAATATTCATTTATATCGGAATATATTTACAATATTTATAACTTTTTTAAATTTGATTTCATTAATTAATTAATTAATTTTTTATTTATTTATTTATTTATTTATTTATTAATTATTTATTTTGTTTTTTTGTTCTAGAATAATTAGCTCATTTTTCGCTCTTCATGCAATTTGTACCCGGAACACCCGGTTTCATACTAGCATGAAGTGCCCCCAAAACAATGTCATTTCTTATATTTACAATTTATTTCTTACATCTTGTCTGTTATGTCGACTTAAAACTATTACTGCATTTCATTTTTGTTAATTTATTACCTCCGTCTGTTTTAGTGCATCGTGGAACCCGTCTATCGCATCGCCATAAAGGATGACGTCATTGATGAGTGGGATGACGTCATTGATAAGTGGGATGACAGGTGACCCCGCCTACTTCCATTGATGTAAAAAAAAACTAATCCGTTAAATGTAATACAGTTGATTTAATAACAGAATTAAACGATTAAATTTTGACAATATTTAACAGCTACATTTGCATAGTTAAATTAAAAGTATAGTTTGAAAAAGAAGAATTAGAAAATACACCAGAAGTGTGGGAACTTACTTGTCGTGTAAGGGTCTGTGACGTAATGTATTGGTGATTACGCGGTACTGTTGGATCAGTTCAAAAAGGTCAAACATACGTTTTCATAGCCGTATGAAGCAAATTTTCGATAATGTTGAGAAATAGCTTTCATGGGCGGAAAGTGGGTGCTATTGTAATATATGAGCTATGAATGTTCTTAACCAAGTTACCTGCATCTGCTTCTGTGACGTCATTTCCTTTTACTGATCGACAGACTGTTTACAGTGCTCGTCGTAAGCAGTAACGATTTATTTATTTATTTATTTATTTATTTATTTATTTATTTATTATTTTGTTTGTTTGTTCTAGAATAATTAGCTCATATGAGCTACATGAATGTTCTAAACCAAGTGACCTACATCTGTTTCTGTGACGTCATTTCCTTTTTACTGATCGACAGACTGTTTACAGTGCTCGTCGTAAGCAGTAACGATTTATTTATTTATTTATTTATTTATTTATTTTGTTTGTTCTAGAATAATTAGTTCATATGAGCTATGAATGTTTTTAATCACGTGACGCACATCTGCTTCTACGACGTCATTTCCTTTTTACTTATCTACAAACGGTTTACAGTGCTCGTCGTAAGCAGTAACGATTTTAATAATTTCTGTAACGATTAAAATCTTCAAAATCAAATTGCAAAATATTAAACGAAACAATTCAATTTTTTAATTGTTCTAAGTTTAATGAGTGCTAATTGAACTATTGGTTATTTACTGTAACCGAGAAAATGCTATCTTATTCGTAAATAACGATGAAGCGATAATTTTAAGTCGATCAATTGGTCGATAACGAAATACCTATATTAACTTTGCTTCTTCGTCAGTTTGGTCTTGGATTCGCATTTTCGCGCTTATGAATTGGTTTGAAACTGACGCTTTAATTGAAAATACCACAAAGTACTCGCTGCAGATTCTAGACTTCGTACAATGACCTAATTTTTAAAGTTTAACCTAGCAAACCACTTGATCACATTTAGGTTAAAGTTGAAACCCAACCTAAAACGGTTTTCTATCATTTATGGCGAAGTTGAATAAACCATTTTAACACGGTGATATTAGTGTCATTCAATTCTCTTTTTAAGTTATTAAGTAGAATAACTTGACAAGAATGATCAAAGTTATCAAGTTGACAAAAACATTATTTGTTAGAAGTAAGCTATCGTTTGGTTGTCACAGTTATAGGCGAGAAAAAACGTTAATTGATTAAGGTTGGTCAGTTCTGTACGAAATGTCGTGTAAATATTTTCTTTAAATTAAACTTGCAAAAATTTTAAATATGAGATCGTACATGCTTAAGTTTACCTTATCCATAGGTTACGACATGATATCTATGAATTGTCGTAATTTGTAGTTGATAAACAATTTATGCACGTCTCAAGATTCGTATGAACTTGGCATGTATTTAATTACGCGGAAATTGGATAAAGATATGTCAAAAATTTTCTAATTTTTCTTTTATTTAACCTAGTGACTTACTTATTGATCCAACATGACCCATATACGAACTTGAGATAGCTTTTGTCAAGAAGATCATTCTGACTAAGTTTGATGAAGGTTGGACTAAAATTAGGGCCTCAGGAGTGTTAACAAGGTTTTCGTAAAATTTGACCTAGTGACCTACTTATTGATCCAACATGGCCCATAAACGTTCTTGAGCTAGCTTTTGTAAAGAAGATCATTCTGACTAAGATTGATGAAGATTAGACTAAAATTGGGGCCTCAGGAGTGTTAACAGGGTTTTCTTACAATTTGACCTAGTGACTTGAGCTAGCATTTTGCAAGTGGAACATTCTGAGTTAGTTTGATGTAGATTGGACTAAATTTCATAGATTTTTATTTACCAGATAGATATTATAACACGAATATAATATACAATGTTTATATACGGTCAATATCGAAGTGGTAAACAAAATAAATTTAGATAATGTTGATAAATTCGTATCTAAAATTTCTAATATTTAACATCTAAAGTATTTTGCTATCAAAATTTTAAATATTCTCATTATAAAAATTTAAAATATTTAAAGATGGCATGTTAGCAAACTTACATGTTGAATATTTTAATTATTTAAATAATCTTCGCACCTTGCATTCCTAAAATAGTTATTGATAATAAGATTGGCCCAAACATTTTTTTTTAACTTCAATTAAATGTCAAGTACATTTCTATCTATGTATACGGTGGCCTTTATGGACCAGAAGTCTAAAATGTCGGTTTTGCATATCACAACGCACTAAAGACAGATAACGTGAGAAAAATCGCGCGATCGTTCCAGATCTCCACCATTCAGGGGCCTCGGTGGTCGAGTGGTCTAAAGCGCGCGCTTACTGATCACAGCACCTCTCACAGCCTGTGTTCGAATCCCACTCGGGACAGATCCTAGTGTGAGAAAGTTTGTCAGTTCGCTTGCCGAAGGTCGGTGGTTTTCTCCGGGCATTCCGGCTTCTCCACCATCCAAGAACTGACCGCCTCGAAATAAGTGAAAGATTCTTGACTGGGGCGTAAAACACCATTACTCTACTCTCTCTTCTCTCTCCACCATTCAATAACAGGATATTTAGATATCTAGTATATTAAACAATACTAGCATTACGTACGGTACTCAACTTAGCTCCACTGTATTTGTGCGTACAAAATAAACGCATAGGTAAGGGCAAAAGAATTAAATATTTAAAATATGAAAAATATAATACTATGCCCCTGTTTCACAATCATTCACTCAACTGAGTGTACACTCAACTCAAATATTCCCATTTTTCTCTCATCAATCAATATTTTAGAAATTTCAAGTTTAATGAGAAAATATTTTGTTTTGTTCTACAAAACTACACTAAACAATTTAGATATAACATTACTTATTCATTTTAACTGTGTAATATATTAGAAAATTTACATTGAAATATTCCCAAATTCGGGTTGAGTGTACACTCAGTTTGAGTGAATGATTGTGAAACTGGGCCATGACAAGCAAAAATGATAGAATTATAATTTTGACTTTCCTGGTCGCGCCTCCTCAGATACAGTAACATTTCACCCAAAGATGGTTATTCACAAATCGTTTGTAAATGAGTACACGTGTACCAGGTACATAATGTAACATTTAGTTCCATCACTCTGTCAATAAAATACAATTTCCATGGTTACATTGCATTCGACCATATTACGTTATTATCACTCTGACAACAAACTGTAGTTCTCACGGTTATCTCACGGTTTATTTGACCAAAACGGTTTTTGTTTTCTTACTTTAATTCTAAATTGTTAAAAAATTTAAACCAAGCTGCAAAATATGAGCATTCCATATTTTTGTAGCTTCTTTGTCAGACGGTAAAAATATTTTTTTTAGAAAATTGGTGAAGGATAGCTAAATTTTTGATCGAAAACCGTCCAACCGCGATCCTAGATATCTACATTCACATTTTTTACTTTGCGAAAGCAATAAGAAATGATGGAAAAATTCCTTGATATCTCGTCGGAACATTGGAGTTCAATTCACCGGATATGAATAGATAAAAAAATTCATTTCAAAAACTGACAAACGAAGCTTTTGGATTTCAACAAATGAAATTTCGACCCTCTAGTCGACCCTCTAGGTTAAACGGTTACAAAGTTGTCATGTTGTTGAAAATAAAAAAAATAAAAAAAAAACAGCAGAAATATTAGTTCGGAAATCGAAAAAAAACGCGTGTCTGATTGTCTACATTCGAAATTTCGAACTTCTAGGTTTAACCGTCACAAATTTGTAATTTTACCGGAAATGCTATAAGATAGCGAAAATTTTATTCTAAAATCGACATAACGCGCTCATGGATATCTACAAACGAAATTTAGAACTTCTAGGTTTAACCGTTACAAAGTTGTTATTCTACCGGAAATGCTAATAGAAAGCGGTAATTTCAGTTTGAAAATCGACAAACTGCGTATTTGGATATTTCCATACGAAATTTTGAGTCGCTGGGTTCAATTCGTCACAAACTTGTAATTTTACCGAAAATGGTAATGGATAGGGTGATTTTAACTCGGAAATAGGCAGACCGCGTTTCTGCCGGGAAATCCACGTACAAAATTTAGAGCATTTAGGTACCACCGTTACAAAGTTGTAATTTTGAAGGAAGTAGAAATAGCAGAAATTTCAGCTCGGAAATCGGTAAACCGCGCCTGTGAGTATCTACATACGAAATTATGAGCCTTTATAATCAACCGTAACAAAGTTGTAATTTTACAATAATAGTAATAGTACAGAAATAGTAATAGATAACAGAAATTTTAGCTCAGAAATCAACAAAACGCGCCTCCGGATATTTAAATACGAAATTTCGAGCTTCTTAATTTCACAGTAATAAGGTCGATATGTCTGCGTAAACGTAGAAGATAGCGAAATTTTCACCTCGGAAATCGGTAAACCGCGCCTGTGAATATATTTAACCGTAACAAAGTTGTAATTTTACCGGAAGTAGTAATAGATAACAGAAATTTTAGCTCAGAAATCAACAAAACGGGTATCTGGATATCTACATACCAAATTTTCTAGCTTCTTAATTTCACAGTAATAAGGTCGATATGTCTGCGTAAATGTAGAAGATAGCGAAAATTTTAACTCGGAAATCGACAAAACGCGCCTCCGGATATCTACATACAAAATTTTGAGACTCTAGATTTAAGCGTTACAAAGTAGTTCAACCGTTACAAAGTTATTTTAGCGAAAAAGGTAGTTGTTAATGGAAAATTTACTTAGGAAATCGATGAAGCACGGCTCTGAATATTAAAATATGAAATTTCAAGTCTCTAGGCTTAGCCTTTACAAAATTGAAATTTTACCGAAAATTGCAACGGAAAGTAATTTTTTTTACCTCGGAAATAGACAAAACGCACCTCTATATATCTACTTACGGGGTGTTCAAGTGGCGCAGTGGTTAGCGCTCCCGCCTATCACCAATGCGACCGGGGTTCGATTCCCAGCGTCGTATGTGATAAGGTATGAGGTCACCTGCTTGAGCACGTGGGTTTTTCTCCGGGTTCTCCGGTTTTCCTCCCACAATAAAACCTCACGCGCGCTACAATTCGGGCCAACGAGCTAGATTAATATAAGTTGCACAACTTGTTTCTAAATCGTTGTAAAAGAAATAAAGTTTAAAGTTTTTTTGTTTTGTTTTTTTTACTTACGAATTTCCGAGTCTAGAGTTTTAACCGTTACAAAGTTCTTACTTTACCGAAAGCGGTATCGGATAGCGGAAATCAACCTCTGGATATTTCCGTACGAAATTTCATGTCTTTAACCGTTAATCATTACAATGTTGCAATTTAACCGGATATGGAAATGGATAAAAAAAATTTGTTTAAAATCGAAAAACGCGCCACTTGTTATCTACATACGAAATATCGAGTGTTAAGGTTCAACCGTAACATAGTTGTAATTTTACCGAAAATTTTACCTCGGAAATCGACAAAACACCCAAAAGAGTTACAAAATTGTAACTTTACCGGGAACGCTAGAGGATAGCAGTAATTTCAGTTTGGAATCGATTCAATGCCCATGAAGATATTTAATTACGAAATTTTGAACTATAAGTTAATCTTATTAAAAGTTGCAATTTATTGAAAATGAAATATGGTAAAGGAAAATTTATTCTGGAAATCGGCAAAGCAAGCCTCTGGATATTTACATACGAAATTTCGCGCCTCTTGGTTTAACTGTTACTAGTTAGTAATTTTACCGAAAATAGTAATGCGAAGTTTTAGCTCGAAAATCGAAAAAGCGATATCTGGATATCTACATACCAAATTTTGCGCCTCTAGGTACAAAATATATGGTCAAAATTCTTGTATCTAGTGTCCAGAGAAATCACAACATTTTAGATTGTGACTGACAACAGTTCTTACACCCGATGTAAAATTTACTCTAAATGGGGTATTTTTTCTTTAATAAGTTATAATTTTCAAGTGGGCTCTAGGCATAACCTTCATTTATTTTTAATGCGTAAAAGACCACTATGCAACCGAGTTGGGTTAAAACATAAATAAACTGCCTTGCATATCAGCCTTCACTATAAATAACTCGAAACCTGCTCGGGCATACCGAATCGTAAGAAAGTTTGTCGCTTTGCCAAAGACAGATGGTTTTCTCCGGGGCACTTCGGTTTCTTCCACTGTCTGTTTTGGTCAGGTGAAGGGAACTTACACCATTACTCTAGTATAACAACATAAAAATAATAAAAAAAAAACATTTTCATTAAGCTATTTCAATTAAAAATTAATTCGGCAGTTTTTATGCCGAAAAACACTATGGTAGAAAATGGAGGAGTAAGTCTGGTTGCCAACGCTTTTATTAAACAGATGTTTTAGCTTCATTATCTATGTTCCATCAGAAAATAATTGTCTATTCATCTTACCTCTGCTAAAACATGAATATTTTCAAATAAAAATTTTGGAATTTCCTTTATATTTTATATTAATTTTGTAATTATAGAAACATAAATTATAAATTATACAATAGATGGATATTTCATTCAGAATTTTTTTAAAAAGTCTAATATGACAATATGTTTCAGTTGAAAATTATTCTCGCGAAAAATATTTATTTGACGAAGTCATTTAGTGACCAGGATAAAATTGTACGCTATATGAATAGTTGATTCCTGTGACTGTTACAATGAATTATTCAGAGTTTTCATAGAAAATCGAAATAACTTTCTTTTTTTTCTGATATCGTAAACTTACTTACTTTAACTAAAAAGTTAAAACCACCTAACGCATCCGACGTATACAAAAATAAGCCAAAGCGTAAATCTTGTAAACGTTTAAATCTGCCCAGAGGTAGTCCAATGTAATAGCGGGTGCGCATGGTAATTATCCGTCATTAATATGCTCCAGTAGAGGGAAAAAAAACAAAGTTTATTCAGAATGGAGCATAATTCACTGTCACAAATAGTGACTCCCGTTAACTATCACTTTGAGCAGACGACACAAGTAAGCTCTCTTCCATTACATATGGAGGACATGGAAGTGAGCCACAAATGCCCTCCACCGAAAATAGAACTGCCCCATTCTGATCAGTGTGTCCTCCATATATAACATCTGGAGTTGAGTCCAAACAAACATACTCTGAGGGACTTTGATGCTGATAATAATCTGCTGCTAAGTATCCATTGTACTCCATATTCCATCCAGAATAACACTTATTCCTCCCAGGTATCATAAGCGCGGTACTTGCAGCATGAGATCGACAAACTGAACAAGGAACGTCTTCGTTATGAAGCCTTGATGCAAACTCCACACCCTCATATTCGGTTCCATATAATCGTGCAGAATACATATAAATACTATCATTGTACTGCCCCCATAAAGGATCTGTAGGAGGCAAAGAAAATTGGATCCTGACCCTTTATGATCGAACCAACTCCCGGCCATAAAGCCTAAATAAATAAAACAGAGATATATACAGCGGGTAATTTATATACCGATATTTCGATATACGTGCTTTCTTATCCTTGGAAGAAAAATGTCTGCGAAACAAAGCAAAAGGACGATGATCACTTCCGGTTTATAGCTTACGTGTAAACAAATCGGTCCATTAGTTTTAGCGCAAGATCTGTGGAAACCATTACAGAAATTCGATTTTTTTAAATTTAAACCTTTTAATGTTTTTCAGAAATCATCTTGGATGCCAGATTTATCTTCCGTCTGACGCAAAAAACCATCAAACAATTCAAAATAATAATTCTTCATTATTATAATTATTAAATAACTGAAAACCAAGATAAATGTAGTGTTGATTTAAGGCTAAAATAAATAAATAAATTTAATGAAGATATATAATGATTTCATTGTTGTTGACATGTATGCTCGTCTCCGGAGTATTGACTCAGGACCTAGCACGTTTAAATCGCCCCGACTAGGTGCACGCTAGTATAAGCGATACCATATAAAAACACTCGCACATCTCATGCATACACAGACCAATCCTTATAGATAATAGCTCATACCTGTAAAATTTGTGATGTGACGTTAAACAACATTCTTACCAACCAACAACTAAAATACAACACGAATTGATAAGCAAACATACCACTTCCGATGCCTATTATCCTTGCACCGGATGAACCAGTCGATACTCTGTCATTATCCTGAGGGCCAGACAAGGATGTTACATTTTATATTTTAAAGTACAAATGAATTATGTATGTTCCGGTCGGGATTCAAACCGACAACCCGCTCTCGAGTCGAAGGCTCTACAATGAGCCACCGAGGCGAATCATTGAAAACGATATAAAAGAAAGAAATTGCATAACAACTTTTATATTAAATAATCTATATCTGACCTGTGTAAACTTGTGACGAGCTTCCAGGACAACTTTTCTTTCCCCACCTGGTATATACAGCACCATTGCCTCCATTTTGTAACTGAGCTACAGTAGACTTTAAACTTGAAATTTCTGCCTTCATCGCATTGAGTTCCTCCATAATAAAGTTGGGATCACTCGCTAAAAGTCGTTTGTTTTCAGAATCTGCTTCACAAAAAACAAGCAACAATGTTAAACAAAGTATTTCTAGAAAACAAAACATTTTCCTGATTTTTGTAATTTAACAAACTTGTAAAAGGACGATGTGAAAATAGCAGATTGGTCTTACAAGTGACATAGAATTGTCTTAAGATTTGGGATCGATAATTATTTCAAATTATGGAACCTAAATGCTCATCTATCCTTGGTGAAACAAATTATGAATAATCACGAAAATCACGAGTTAAAAGTGCAGACAAATTTAACTGAAAAAATAAGAAGGAGAAGAATACGTCGGAAAAAAGTCTATCACTGCGTTTGGAAAACCAATAATCAAATGATAGAAGTTTTTTTGGTTTGACCATTTCCACTACTGTTGTTATGGCAACCGACAACATGTGAAAATCTGTTATTCTAATTTTCTTGAATGAAAGTGGTCCAAATTTATTAATACTTTACAGGATTGTAAACAATTATGGACAGATGTTCCTTTTCCGGGTCGAATTTCCACTATTGTAGGCCGTTTATTGATAGGTCTAAAGCGCGCTTACGGATTACCAGACTAGGTTTGAATCCCGATCAGACAGATCCTAGTGTGAAAACGTTTGTCAGTTGGCTTGCCAATAGTCGGCGATTTACTCCGGGAATCATCTCAAAACTGACCGTCTCAATATAAACGAAAGAATCTCGACTTGGTCCAACTTGAACACCATCACTCAACTCATTACCGTTGTTGATAAAGTTAACCTCTTAACCAAGTTGTTCAATTTTCCTTTGGATAAAAGAACAAAATCTATTGTAAAATCAGTTAGATAACAAACAAAATTGTATCTTGTATTTTGAGATATATTTGTTTATTTTTTTAATTTATGAATACGAATTGGCAAAAAAAGTGAAGTGATTAATGTAACTAATATATTTTTTAATTTTTAAACATTTTCTCATATAACTTACGTTTTGGTTAAGCTAACCTAGCTTTAAACAATTGGACCCTGCAGTGGTTTTTTTTTTTTTTTTAACATATTAACAAAACTCAAAATATTAAAATACCCCATGTACTTTTGACAAGTCATTTATGTAAATTTCTTTTCACGCCAATTTTTCTTGAAACAGGAAATCGCAAGTTCACGCTGGTAACGAGACTTAGTTTCTTTATACCGACACAAGCAGTCTATTGTTCCGCGTCGCCTTTAGACAAAAGGAAACTATGTAGTCAATATACATTCAACAAAAGCTTTTCATTATCAACGCAAGAACATCGGTAGCTGGGTGATCTAAAATTCGCTCTTAAGAATCGCAGTGTCTCTTAATGTCTTGGTTTAAATACCGCTCGGGCATAACCCTAGTATGAATAAGTTTGTAAGTTCGATTGCTGAAGGTCGGTGTCTTTCTCCAGGTTTCTGATTTTCCTTTACTATTCTTGAACTGACCTTCTGGATATAATTGAGAGAATAGGAAGTTAAGCACAACTACTCTACTCCGCTCATAATCAAAACTAAACTGCGGTATATGAACTAGATAATCAGATCCAACCAAACTACATGTATGTTCTTTTTAGTATCGGGTTTATGTAAGTTTTGGTTGATTTTTTAAAACATATTGTCTTAATTAGCTTTGTATTATCATACGTTATAAATGTTTAAGGTCTACGTCCGACACTTTGCTTGTTTTGAGCACGATTTAAAATAAAGTGACTGTTCTTGCGCCAAGCCGTCTGCATTAAGACACAAAAGTAACGCGTCTTAAACCCTTAAAACTCCTTGTTATGGTTGAACTTTTCACATTAAAGAACCCTTCCTACAGATTGTCTAGAGTATAATACAAAGGTCAAATTTTCTGACATTTTACCTACAGCGTGAGGCACCTTAGTCGTGTACATCTGCCATTTTCCCATTGTCTTCACAACACAGGATCGTAATGAAAGTCTACAAAATTTACTGTTTTTCTGGATTGGTGTATTTTACTATTTTGGTTGCTATTTCTGAAGCGACTTCAGACAGTAAAAGGCTTCTTATAAATGATCCTGACTTTATTATGAAAGAACTTAATGCTATGAAAGCGGAAATTGCTAACCTGAATGCTATGAAAGCGGAAATTGCTAACCTCAACGCTATGAAAGCGGAAATAGCAAGCCTCAACGCAACGAAAGCAGAGAATTCTAATCTTAAAACAGAAATCGCTAATCTAAATGCAATAAAAGCCGAAATGACTACTTTAAAATCCACATTATCAAAACTGCAAAACGGAGGAAACGGTGCTGTCTATACCAGATGGGGAAAGAAAACTTGTCCTGGAAACTCGACACAATTATATACAGGTAAATATATAACACAAATACCAGTTGAATTTTGATGTGCCAGATGTGCACATTTCGGAAATTTATTCCTCATCAGTGACACTAAGACCGAAAAGTTTGATAATAAAAACATAAGCCAAACAGTTGAAAATTAGTGAATCTAAAGCTCCATAATTATATTTATCCAAATCCAGCTAAGGAATGCTTTGCATGATGGAACAAACCTTAGTTTTTAACAAATTTGACAATTTAAGGCAGCTGAAATACTAAAAGTAAATAAATCCCGACCTAAACACAAATCATAACAAACAAATGCATCCTATATTTGCAGAATAAAAATTAACAAAAATACATGTTAAATTTTGCTGTGTAATATGTGTATATTTCGGAAACACATTCCTCATCAGTGACACTATCAACTGAAAAAGTTTATTGAAAAACTACCGCTGTACAACCCCATAATAAGAGGAAGAATCTTTACTGAGCGTCAAGTTCCATAATAATACTACTCATTCTGCAATCCGTTATTATAAATGTTTCTAAACAATGTTGTCTTTTCATTTTATGAATTTTATTTAAAACAAAGTTTTGTTCCCTCGTGCAAAGCATTCCTTTGCTTGATTTAGATTCATATAATTTTAGAAGTTTAGACTAATTAATTTTCAACTGTTTGGCTTATGTTTTTTTTTATTGATCAAATTTTAGGCCCCTAGTGTCACTGATGAAAAAATGATTCTCCGAAATGTGGCACATCAAAATTTACAGGTATTTGTGTTATATATTTACATTATTATAAATATCCAAGTTTCTTACTTTTAATTAATTTAGTTACTTATTTTTTAATTTTTTTTTATCTATTAAATATCTTTTTATAGTCTAGAGAACCTGTTGAATAGATGTGTGTGTATGTGTGTGCGTGCGTGCGTGCGTGTGTGTGTGTGTGTGTGTGTGTGTGTTATTCGAAAAATAAATAATTTGTTGTATAGTATCACTGTTGTATTTATTTAGGTTTTATGGCCGGAAGTTTGTACTCTCATACGGGATCAGGATCGAATTATCTATGCCTGACTACAGATCCTTTATGGGGCCATTATGATGATAGCGCTGGTGTTCATACTGCACAGATATATGGGGCTGAATATGAGGGGTTAGTGTTTTCATCAAGTTTACATGATGAAGACGCCCCGTGTTCAGTCTGTCAATCTAAAGCCGCCAGGACAGTAATGATGATTCCTGGAAGAAACAAATGTTATACCGGGTGGAATATGGAGTACAATGGATATTTAGTCGCAAATAATATTGACAATACAAAATCAGAGTATGTTTGCTTGGATTCACCTCCAGATGTTATATATGGAGGACACACTGATCAGAATGGGGCCGTTCTATATTCTGTGGAAGGGATCTGTGGCTCACTTCCCTGTCCTCCATATGTAAATGGAAGAGAGCTAACATGTGTTGTCTGTTCAAAGTAAATACATCCAGTCAATAATACTTAATTTTATTTTGACAAGAAACAGCAATAAAAGTCAATTTTAATTATAGTTATCATTTTCCGGATCACCTTTGACCTTTAGCTCTAGATAAATGCAGTTTTTGGCTTAAAACGTATCTCTCGTATATCGGTTTCGTATAAAATAAAAAGATTTAGTAGACATAAAATTACCCATTCCTGCTTCAAACGACATATTGATGTAAATTGATGACATATTGCATTAAAGGAAAAGAAAATCATATTCAGATGTGAAATTATAATATATAACACATTTCTTTGGGAAAAGGCGAAATATAGAATATATATAAATATGATATTATTTTTAGACAACCTAAAAAATGTATTGATTTATTTAATTTATTAAAATAAGAAATGACAGAAATGTAGGATTCCGGATGACTATTTAATATGCGTGTATATTGATCTGGGATAAAACATATATAAATATATATATATATATATATATATATATATATATATATATATATATATATATATATATATATTTGAAACCTTTGATACTTGATTTTACCAAATACATTATCTCTCTTTACTAAGCAAGTCAATGCAAATAAGTAACATTGCATGAATACGTTCGACACAAACACAGACGGCAGCAATCAAGAAGACGAGGGGGCGTACTATCAAGGGTTTACAAGCTCTGGATTGAAAACTGCCAACTCGATTCCTCTATTTAACAAACAAGTAAATGCAGATAAATAATATTGCTTTAAAAGGTTCGACCCAAACACTGAGGGGACAGCAATCAAAAACTAAAAACTGCGATTTCGGACGTAAAATATCAGCCGGAGAATGATATCCACATTCCTTGCAAATTGGTGCGTAACTCGTTGTTCGACATTTTCGAATAAATTCCGTATATAATGTTTAAAGTGATTGAAGTTGAATTATGATGGTTTTACGCACCGTCAAGATTTTTCACTTGCATGGAGACTCAATTTTTGGATATTGGAGGAAAATTCTTAGTACCCAGAGAATACCTTCGACCTTGTACTTTTTCAATGGGATATCTGCACAAGTGGAATTCAGATGTATGCATTGAGAATCATTTTGTTCAGTAGGTCCGGCCTTTATATATCTTTTACCAAAGAATGAACTTTTGTGGATAAATAAAGTATAAAAAGTTCAAGTTATTTGTTTAAGACTAAGATTGATTAATTAATTAATTGATTGACTGTTTGATTAATTGAATTGGTTTTCTGTCACAGTCAGGAATATTTCACTTATATAGAAATATCACTAGCTATGGGTAAAATTGCAAAATTTTACATTTGCGTTGCGCTCAGAACAATGTGCAGAGTAAGGTTCTTTAGCTTGCCACGCCTACTATGTACACGCGGCAATCGGTTTTATATGGTTTCCTTCAAAGATCGCTGTGACTCACAATTCTAAGTGTCGAGTGTTCAGCGAAAGAATACTTTTTTTAATTCCGAAACCCGATCTCCTACATACTCATATATTAAGGTTTTAAAAATTGATGTTAAAATTCTTCTTAATTTTAAGTCAACCATTATGAATGGTGCGCTTCGAAAGTAAGACGTTTTACATAAGTAACACTACCCTCTTTACAAACTGGCCACAGTTATACAATCCTGACAGTCCCTCACTTAAATTTAGCTGTTTTTGCAATCTTCAGTTTGAACTTAAGAGAAAAAATAAAAACCAGTTTATAATCTTGAAGCTGTCTTCAATCACACTTTAAATTAATTAGTTAAAAACGCGGTAACACCAATATGTCCCCAACCATATGAGGCGGACATAACTATATAGTTAATATGCATTGAACAAAAGCTATTTATAAACTTGCGATGACATCGGTAGCCGAGTGGTCTTAAGTTTGCAGTTCACAGCGCCTCTGTGTCAATGCCTATGACTAAACCCTCCTAAGGTATATCTTAGTGTGATTTAGTTGGCAAGTTCGACTCCTGAATTTCGGTAGCTTTCTCCATGCATTTCAGTTTCTTTTGCTATTTTCAAGCTGACCGTCGCGATATAAGTGAAAGACTAGGGGGTTAAGCACAAATACTCCACCCGAATCTTTATCAATACATAAAAAACTTTATGATCTCGATGTTTAAATCCAACCAAACTGTAGGTTGTAATTTGTTGAATTTTCAGTTTTACTTATTGTTCTGTCTCATTAATAATTTTTAGAAACTCTTAGTTTTTTTTATAACGTAAGGTCCCAATTGTATGTAACACATGCTCTTTTTGTTACATGTTGGGTTTCAAATCCTTGCTTGTTTTAACCAAAAATGAACATACACGTATAGTGACTGTTGAGTTTAGTTGAGTTATGCCGATGTTTAACGTCCCAGCCAAGAATATTTTACTTATATCGAGACGTCGCCAGCTATAGGCGAAAGTGCAGAAATTTTGCCTATGTATTGCGCTGATGGCATTAGACAGCAGGGGTCTTTATCGTGCCATTCCTGCCATGACGCTGGACCTCGTTTATTTTAAATTCCCATCCGAAAGAACCGTGACTTTCATTTCGTAATACCGAGTGCTTGGCGAAAGAACAGTCACTACCCACTTTCAAGTCTTGGGTCAGACCCGGCCGGGGCTCGAACCCACGACTTTCCACTTACGGAGCGAGCACTCTTCCAACTGAGCTACCGCAGTGGCCGTAAAGTGACTGTTGTTTTTCTTTTGTCTAGCCCTCATCATTATGACATAAAAGTTACGAGTCTTTTGGAAGAGATATTAACAAACCTTGTTACGGTAGGTGTTACACGAAATAACTCTTCCTACAGATTGTCCACAGTGCACTGACACTTTATCTATAGCATGTGATGTCTTGATATAAGTAAAGTATTTGTGATATGGACGTAACTTCTAATTTATTAAATCGATATTGCTAAATATTGCTTTCAATTTAGCTACAGTTTCTATATATTTCTCAAATCAGCATTTTTTTATTTTGTTGTACATTGGTCGTGGTTTTTAAAAATAAAATTTTAAGTGGTACAAAAGACCTGATAAGATATTTCAAGAGACAATTAGGTGATTTAATTTCTTAAGAATTGATCTACAATCTTAAAAAAAAACACAATTACGTCATGTTCATCTGCTATTTTCCCATTGTCATTTTACAACAGAGATCGTAACGAAAGTCTACAGAATGGTCTGTTTTTCCGGATTGGTGTATTTTACTTTGTTTGCTGCTATTTGTGAAGCGACTTCAGACAGAAAGAGGCTTCTAATAAATGACCCTGACTTTATTATGAGAGAACTTAATGCTTTGAAAGCGGAAATTGCTAACCTCAATGCTACGAAGGCAGAAAATTCTAACCTGAATGCTAATCTGAATGCAATGAAAGCCGAAATGTCTATATTGAAGTCCACTGTGTCTAAACAGCAAAATGGAGGAAGCGGTGCTGTATTTACAAGATGGGGGAAGAGAAGTTGTCCTGGAAACTCGACACAAATATATGCAGGTTAGTGATGAAACGATAAACATTATTTCCGACGAGAAGAGATTTAAAATTGTTGGGAAAACTTCAAACCGAACTTAAAATATCGTTAAAATACTTTGATATAAGTGGAAGATTCTCCACTACATAGCTATACTCCGCATTTTTATTTAGTATTTTTGTTATAAATGTTTTAAACAATGTTGTCTTTTCTTGGTTATATTGCATAAATCTTTTTTTTCAATGATTTAACTGTAAAAATCCAAGAATTTCTTTTTATTCTAAACTATGATTCATTTATTTACAATCATGAGAACCTGTTGAATAGGCAAAACAGAGAGAGAGAGAGAGAGAGAGAGAGAGAGAGAGAGAGAGAGAGAGAGAGAGAGAGAGGAAACAAGAGCTAAAATGCTTAAACATTAAATTGATGGATTTGGTGCAGACATACACGTACGGGGTTAATGTTTTTGCATTGTGTTTTTTATCAAGGTTTTATGGCCGGAAGTTGGTATGATGATACCGGATCAGGATCCAACTTTCTATGTCTGCCTACAGATCCTTTATGGGGTCATTATAATGATAGACCTAGTACATCTACTGCACATATTTATGGAACAGAATATCAGACTTTGGAATTTGCACCAACTCTGACTAATGAAGACGCCCCGTGTTCAGTGTGTCGAGCCGACGCTGCCAGTACAGTGTTGATGATTCCTGGGAGAAACAAATGTTATACCGGATGGAATATGAAGTACAATGGATATTTAGTAGCAGGATTTTGGGGATATAAAAAATCGGAGTATTTGTGTTTAGATTCATCTCCAGATGTTATTTATGGTGGACATACTGATCTTAATGGGGCCGTTATTTATTCCGTTGAAGGCGTCTGTGGCTCACTCCCCTGTCCTCCATATGTAAATGCAAGAGAGCTGACTTGTGTCGTCTGCTCAAAGTAATAATTACGCCAGTCAATAATACTTTCTTTTATTTTGACAAGAAACAATAAATATGAAGCCATTTTTATTTACCGTAAATATTTGCTCGGTCGCCTCTAGATAAATGCTGTCTTTGACTTTGAAAAATCGTATTTCCTTATACCAGTTCCATGTGGTAAAAGGTTTTAATATAAATATTATGACCCGTTTCTGTTTCAAATTACGAAAGCCTATTAGGCTCATGAATAAAAAAAAAATTAAAAGGCGTAATAACGCGAAATAAAGGCGTAATAACGCGAATTAAAGGCGTAATAACGCGAATTGAAAGGCGTAATAACGCGAAATAAAGGCGTAATTACGCGAATTGAAAGGCGTAATAACGCAAAATAAAGGCATAATAACGCGAATTGAAAGGCGTAATAACGCGAAATTAAGGCGTAATAACGCGAAATAAGGGCGTTATAACGCGAAATAAAGGCGTAATAACGCGAATTAAAGGCGTAATAACGCGAATTGAAAGGCGTAATAACGCGAAATGAAGGCGTAATAACGCGAAATAAAGGCGTAATAACGCGAATTGAAAGGCGTAATAACGCGATTTCAAAGGCGTTATAATGCGAAGTGAAAGGCGTTATAATGCCTTTTTGTCTATATATAGAGCAGTCACTTCCCTTGAAAATCGTTTCTCTCCAAAGGTTAATATCCCTTTCCACAAACAGATTGATTTTAGTTTAAAATTCTTTTAGACAGCCTACAGAAAATGAAAGTGAATAAACCTTGATCTGTCTATATTAACTAAGATAGACACAAATGTCATTTAATCACTATTAAAAGTTAATCAGGATCTAATTCATAAATAGCCATGTGTACAAAGACACTCTTTATGAAAAATACTTCAAAATCGACAAATGGAACGGTTTCAGAAATAACTATTCATTTCAGCGCAGGATCCGATGATGTACATTTTTTTAAATTTTCATAGAAATTATACATATAAAAACTAATTATATTACATATAATGTATATGTGCAGGACACACACACACACACACACACACACACACACGCACACACACACACACACACACACAAAGAGACACTTTTAAGAATGTATGTAATGGGGCGGAAAATAGACCTTTAAACCCTGGACCTCCACACCATTCTGGTAAGCAACTTGCGTCATAAAACGAAATAAGGGGTTTTAAGGCGAATTGAAAGGCGAAATAACGGGAAATAAAGGCGTAATAACGCGAAATAAAGCCGTTATAACGCCTTTCAATTCGCGTTATTATGCCTTTCAATTCGCGTTATTACGCCTTTATTTCGCGTTATAACGCCTTTATTTCGCATTATAACGCCTTTCAATTCGCGTTATTACGCCTTTATTTCGCGTTATTACGCCTTTAAATTCACGTTATTACGCCTTTATTTCGCGTTATTACGCCTTTCAATTCACGTTATTACGCCTTTATTTCGCGTTATTACGCCTTTCAATTCGCGTTATTACGCCTTTATTTCGCGTTATTACGCCTTTTAATTTTTTTATTCATGAGCCTAATAGGCTTTCGTATCAAATGACATATTGATTGCATTAAAGAAAATGAAAATGAAATTCAGATGTGAAAACAAAAAAGAAAGGTATTGATTTGTTTAATCACACATACACACACACACACGACGTTTTTAAAAACGTAAAACTTGATTAATAAGAAAAATCTCTTTCAATCAAACACAGAGGGTACAGCAGCCAAAAAACAAAAAGTATTTGAATTAGGACGCAAAAACTCAACCTGACAACAATATCTGTTTCCCTTCGAGTCCCGACGCAAGAAAAAAGACCATCCTATCATAGCTCTCTCTAACACCACCATCACTGCTAAAAGAAAACTCTGACTTTAAAAACTGGAAAATGAATAATCTTTCTAGATTATTTTGATTTGTTACTGGAAGTTCAATGTTTATGAATAATTAACGTTTACATATTGAAAGTGATTGAAGTTGAATAATGGTGGTTTTATGCACTAGTCAAGATTCCTTTACTTGCATCGAGACCGCAAGATCTGGGATAAGGGAAGAATTATTAGTGCCCAGAAAATACATTTGATCTTCTACAACTTTCTCACAGTGATATCTGCACAAGTGAGATTCAAATATATGCGTTGAGAAGCACTGTGATCAGTAGGTTCGGGCTTTCGGTAAGTCGGCCACTGAGGCAAAAATATTTGAAGTGTAGTGGCAAAGTTATTGAGAGCCTCATAACGAGGCGGCATTGTAATTTGTCACAGCTTTTCTTATTAAACATTAAACCAAACCGATAAAACCAAAAATTGTTAAAAAGACACGATAAACGCGTATTATAATCATTTACGATAAAAAACTCTACTGTATCGCCAGAGATACATATGCTTTATATTCATAAAAGAATGTTTTATAGATACCAATTGCAACACCTATAAATTTTTAAAAGATAAAAAAAGATAAATAAAGATAATATAATTTTACTATGATATTGAAAAACTTAGCAACTGCCAACACAACCAAAACACGAAGCAACCAATGGTCAAATGAGCTGCAAAAACTAGTGTCTTCAAGTTTTAATTCAAAGATTTGATCTGTTTTCAGGTAAACATGCATGTGTGAAACTCATTTACTGTTTAAGCAGATGTTTCCTTTTTTAATAATAAAGTATTGGCAATAAACGACATCATAACAACACCCTAATCGATTAATAAGTAAGAAAGGATTCTGAAACTAGCTGAGCAATACACTTCACAAACACTTTCATCTGCTCCACATTGATTGGAAATGATAATCTAGTAAAGGCGTAAAACGTCCCAGTCAAGAATAGTTAACTTATATCGAGACGTCGCCAGCTAAAGACGAAAGCAGAAATTCTGCCTGAATGTTGCGCTGATGTCATTGTACAGCAGGGTTCTTTATCGCGCCACGCCTACCGTGACACGGGACCTCGCTTATTCCCATCCGAAAGAACCGTAACTTTCATTCGGTAATACCGAGTGCTTGGCGAAAGCATGGTCACCTACTTTCGAGTCTTGTGTCAGACCCGGTCGGGGTGCGAACCCACGACCTCCCATTTATCAACAGATAATAAGAATTTGAAAAGACAACAAAGCTCTCCGTTATCCTTTCTTATTACCAATAGACTGTAAGAAAAACTAAAATGAGAGAGAAGAGAGAGAGAGAAGAGAGAGAGAGAGAGAGAGAGAGAGAGAGAGAGAGAGAGAGAGAGAGAGAGAGAGAGAGAGAGAGAGAGAGAGACTAGCATTTAGATTTAACTATATTGTTCCATTTGTTAGTTAAAATATCTAGTTCAATAGGTACCACAATATATCAGACTGAAATCTGAACAAGGAAAAGGGGTGGATTAATTGTGATTTACTGTTAAGGTGTGTAAGTTTGACCTAGGCAGGTAGGCGTTGTGATAAGTCAGCATGTGAGTTTGACCTAGGCAGGGAGGCGTTGTGAATAGTCAGCATGTGAGTTTGACCTAGGCAGGGAGGCGTTGGGATTAGTCAGCATGTGAGTTTGACCTAGGCAGCGAGGCGTTGTGATAAGTCAGCAGGTGACTTTGACCTAGGCAGCGAGGCGTTGTGATAAGTCAGCAGGTGACTTTGACCTAGGCATCGAGGCGTTGTGATAAGTCAGCATGTGACTTTGACCTAGGCAGTGAGGCTTTGTGATTAGTCAGCATGTGACTTTGACCTAGGCAGTGAGGCTTTGTGATAAATCAGCATGTGACTTTGACCTAGGCAGCAAGGCTTTGTGAATAGTCTGCATGTGAGTTTGACCTAGGCAGCGGGGCGTTGTAATAAGTCAGCATGTGACTGACCTAGGCATCAAAGCGTTGTGATTAGTCAGCAGGTGACTTTGACCTAGGCATCAAGGCGTTGTGATTAGTCAGCAGGTGACTTTGACCTAGGCAGCAAGGCGTTGTGATTAGTCAGCATGTGAGTTTGACCTAGGCAGTGAGGCTTTGTGATTAGTCAGCATGTGAGTTTGACCTAGGCAGGTAGGCGTTGTGATTAGTCAGCATGTGAGTTTGACCTAGGCAGGGAGGCGTTGTGATTAGTCAGCGTGTGAGTTTGACCTAGACAGGGAGGCGTTGTGATTAGTCAGCATGTGAGTTTGACCTAGGCAGGGAGGCTTTGTGATTAGTCAGCATGTGAGTTTGACCTAGGCAGCGAGGCGTTGGGATTAGTCAGCATGTGAGTTTGACCTAGGCAGTGAGGCGTTGTAATAAGTCAGCAGGTGACTTTGACCTAGGCATCGAGGTGTTGTGATAAGTCAGCATGTGACTTTGACCAAGGCAGTGAGGCTTTGTGATTAGTCATCATGTGACTTTGACCTAGGCAGTAAGGCGTTGTGATAAATGAGCATGTGAGTTTGACCTAGGCAGCGGGGCGTTGTAATTAGTCAGCATGCGATTTTGACCTAGGCATCGAGGCGTTGTGATTAGTCAGCAGGTAATTTTGACCTAGGCAGTGAGGCATTGTGATTAGCCAGCATGTGAGTTTGACCTCAGCAGGGAGGCGTTGGTATTAGTCAGCATGTAAGTTTGACCCAGGCAGTGAGGTTTTGTGATTAGTCAGCATGTGAGTTTGACCTAGGCAGGGAGGCGTTGTGATTAGTCAGCATGTGATTTGAACCCTAGGCAGTGAGGCGTTGTAATTACTCAGCATGTGAGTTTGACGTAGGTAGTGAGGCGTTGTGATTAGTCAGCATGTGAGTTTGACCAAGGCAGCGAGGCGTTGGGATTAGTCAGCATGTGAGTTTGACCTAGGCAGTGAGGCGTTGTAATAAGTCAGCAGGTGACTTTGACCTAGGCATCGAGGTGTTGTGATAAGTCAGCATGTGACTTTGACCAAGGCAGTGAGGCTTTGTGATTAGTCATCATGTGACTTTGACCTAGGCAGTAAGGCGTTGTGATAAATGAGCATGTGAGTTTGACCTAGGCAGCGGGGCGTTGTAATTACTCAGCATGTGAGTTTGACGTAGGTAGTGAGGCGTTGTGATTAGTCAGCATGTGAGTTTGACCAAGGCAGTGAGGCTTTGTGATTAGTCAGCATGTGAGTTTGACCTAGGCAGGTAGGCGTTGTGATTAGTAAGCATGTGACTTTAACCTAGGCAGTGAGGCGTTATGATTAGTCAGCGTGTGACTTTGACAGTGACTTTGACCTCGGCATTGAGATGAGTCAGCATGTGACTTTGACCTAGGCATCGAGGAGTTGTGAATAGTCAGCATGTGACTTAGACCTAGGCAGCGAGGCGTTGTGATTAGTCAGCATGTGACTTTGACCAAGGCATCAAGGCGTTGTGATTAATCAGCAGGTGACTTTGACGTAGGCAGAGAGGCTTTGTAATTAGTCTTCATGTGACTTTAACCTAGGCAGTGAGGCGTTGTGATTAGCCAGCAAGTGAGTTTGACGTAGGTAGTGAGGCGTTTTGATTAGTCAGCATGTGACTTTGACCTAGGAATCGAGGCGTTGTGATTAGTCAGCATGTAACTTTAATTAGGCGGTAAGGCGTTATGATTAGTCAGCGTGTGACTTTGACAGTGGCTTTGACCTAGGTAGTGAGGCGTTGTGATTTGTTTGCATGTGACTTTGACCTAGGAATCGAGGAGTTGTGATTAATAAGCAGGTGACTTTGACGTAGGCAGCGAGACTTTGTAGTTAGTCGGCATGTGACTTTGACGAGGGCAGCGAGACTTTGTAGTTAGTCGGCATGTGACTTTGCCCTAGGCAGCAAGGTGTTGTGATTTGCCTGCATGTGACTTTGACCTAGGCAGCAAGGCTTTGTAATTTGTCAGCAAGTGACTTTGACCTAGACATCGAGCGTTGTGTTAGGTCAGCATGTGAGTTTGACCTAGACAGTGAGACGTTGTGATTAGTCAGCATGTGAGTTTGACCTAGGCAGTGAGGCGTTGTGATTGGTCAGCATGTGACTTTGACAGTTACTTTGACCTAGGCATCGAAGCGTTGTGATAAGTTAGCATATGACTGTGACCTAGGCAGCGAGGCTTTGTGATTAGTCAGCATGGACTTTGACCTAGGCATCGAGGCAATGTGATTAGTCAGCATGTGACTTTGACCTAGGCATCGAAGCGTTGTGATTAGTAAGCATGTGACTTTGACATTGGCATCGAGGCGTTGTGATTAGTCAGCATGTGACTTTGACCTAGGCATCGAGGCGTTGTGATTAGTCAGCGTGATTTTAGCCTAGGCAGTGAGGCGTTGTGATTAGTCAGCATGTGACTTTGACAGTGACTTTGACCTAAGCATCGAGGAGTTGTGATTAGACAGCATGTGGCTTTGACCTAGGCAGTGGGGCTTTTGTGATTAGTCAGCATGTGATTTTGACCTAGGCATCGAAGCGTTGTGATTAGTCAGCATGTGACGTTGCCCCAGGCAGCAAGGTGTTGTGATTTGCCTGCATGTGACTTTGACCTAGGCAGCGAGGCTTTGTGATTAGTCAGCATGTGGCTTTGACCTAGGCATCGAGGCGTTGAGATAAGTCAGCATGTTACTTTGACCTAGGCAGCGAGTCGTTGTGATTAGTCAGCATGTACCTTTGATCTAGGCATCAAGGCGTTGTGATTAGTCAGCATGTGACTTTAACCTAGGCATCGAAACGTTGTGATTAGTCAGCATGTGGCTTTGACCTAGGCATCAAGGCGTTGTGATTAGACAACATATGACTTTGACCTAGGCAGCAAGGCTTTGTGATTAGCCAGCATGTTACTTTGACCTAGGCATCGAGGCGTTGAGATTAGTCAGCATGTAACTTTGACTAAGACAGCGAGGAGTTGTGATTTGTCAGCATGTGACTTTGACCTAGGCATCGAATCGTTGTGATTAGTCAGCATGTGACTTTGACCTAGGCAGTAAGGCGTTGTGATCAGTAAGCATGACTTTGATCACTTGACCATTTAGTCACTTACGTCCCATACTGGAAATGGAAGGTAGTGTTATATTATTGACTTCATATTGTTAGCAAAGTTTTAAATAAATAAAACTGAAATAAGGTGTGATACAGGCCGAATTTAAAGAATATTTATGTACAACAAGCATGGAAAAAAAGTAACTAATGAAATTTATTTTTTGTAACTCAGTATAATATAATAAATTATAAATATGTACAAGCATGTTAACAGCATTAATTAGAATAATTTTCTCTGTGTGTGTGTGTGTGTGTGTGTGTGTGTGTGTTTACTCCATCAGCTCATTGATAACATTCAATGCTCAAAAATAGAAACAGATCGATTTTACCGATGACACTATATTTTAAATGAGGTTTCCGAGTTAGTTATCAAACAAGAGGCCCATGGGCCTTAACGCTCACCTGAGGATATGTCCAAAATTGTTTGCAAAGCGCAAAAGGCAATAAATTAGGTACAGAAACTTTACAAGTTTTCTCAAGTTAAGAACTGCCACAAAACTTAATCAGAAATATATCCAGTCACATTTCATTTATAAGTAGCTTATATAATATGCATGAAGTAACTGTAATGCAATGAATAATTTCTAAATCATTAACACATTTCAGTATACTTATGCAGCTATGTCCTTGAACTTTGAACATAAATGACCTTGAACCATATATGATCGCCATGTCAATACCTACAATATTCTAATATACATGCCTATACAAAAAGTTAAAGTTTCCAAAATAATAAGCAATTTATGAATTCTTTTGCAGCTGTGACCTTGACCTTTAAACACATGACCTTGAACCATATATCAAAATTATCGTTGCTGCAATACCTACAATATTTCAATATACATGTCTATCCGAAAAGTTAATAGTTTTCAAGATAATTAGCAATTTACGTCTTCTTTTGCTGGTTTGCTGCTCTGACCTTGACCTTTGAACATATGACCATAATGTGTCTTTTTTTATTGTTATATTTTTTTCTAATTGGATCTGATTTTTGATTAGAATTTTTCATGTACTTAGCAATGGCATTTTGTTTTGTATTCTACAATTGTATATACAGTATTTAGTAAGTAAAAGAATATAATTTTGAGGTATCAACCTTTTCAGGTTATGATTAATTCCAAAAATAGCACTTTCTCTATTTATATCTATAACATAATGAATAAAATGTTCGATTTTGAACCAAAAATCATTCGACGACTTTGAAATTCCAAAATAAATGTTCAATTTTTTCCTGAATGTTCTTTACAAAAGGTACATCAATTATTGTTTCGATTTTTTATTTTAAAAAGGAAATTGTTTGTAGATAAAATATTCTATGGTTTATTTTATAGTAGCATACCATTGTAGTGTGGTATTTTTGCATGTATTAAAAGGTATTTTGCACAGTGCATTCCAATCTAAAAGTCTTTCCTAGACAGAAATCAATTTATCTTCACTTTTTGATGTCCCTTTGTTAAAAACCAGAATATTATAAAAGTCTTGACTGCCTTTCGAGCTTTTAAATAGTATTTTGTATGGAAAGGGTAAATCAAACTGAACATGATTAACTTCTCTTTTTTTTATATTGATTTGTTTTACAATGGTCCACTGCTCTTTTTATACCTTCATAAGTAATAAAACTTGTTTTGACCGATACAAATTTTTCTGAAAATTCTTCAAATCAGATAACGCTTCCATCTCCATTTACAATGTCTTTAATGTATTATACACAGCCCCTAATTACAATTGCTAACACACACACACACACACACACACACACACACACACACACACTCTTTCTGAAAAAATAGAGGGTTCGAACCCCAGCCAGGTCTGACCAAGATTTGAAAATAAATACTGACTGTTCTTTCGCCAAGCACCCGACATTTAGAATTAAGACACCATTGAAGGCGGGTGTGGCACGTTAAAGAACCCTTCAAGCACATTGCCCTTAGAGCACTGCAAAGATCAAAATTTCTGGCATTTCATCTATAGCTGTTGACATCTGGATATAAGTGAAATATTCATTATTCGTAAAACCCCATTAAATCAAATCAAACCTTTGTGAAATAATTAAGACAAGTACTTTTTTTTTATTTTTCAGGTTTATTTTTTCTCATACTAATATCGTCATGATCATGTAAAGCTTTTACATGTTATACAAATAGTTAAAACTAAGCAAAAAAAAAAAATTTAAAACTAAATTTAACCATGATTTCAAATCAAAATTTCCATTAAAAAATTTATAACTTATGTGTTTTCTTAACATGTGTAACAGAAGACAACATTACATTAATATCATATATTCTTTGTGCACTTGTAAGTTTGTCAATGTCCAAATTAAGTAGTGTTTGGAAAATAAAAAAAAAATTAAATGTATAAAAATATCCCACATACCTTTTAGGTCTATCGCTAAATCCTAAAGAATTCCCTACATACAAATGTACCTAAATCTATTTAATTAGCTGATGCCTTTAATGAAAAATTATTTTGATATTGACATCCAATAGCTTTGTCATATACTGCTCTGCAATTTTAACTTTACACAATTTTATATCATTTAGTAACTTTGATAACTCAAAGTGTAATGGAATTCAATTTTGGGTTGTTCCAATAACCAACCTTAAAAAAATTACAATGGTTGGACTTAAAAATAGCTTTAAATTACAGCATTCATTCAAGATGGTCATCCTGGTCTACATCCTGAAACAAAAGCTGGACTAGCTCTTGAAACAAAAGCTGGACTAGTCTTGAAACAAAAGCTGGACCACCTTTTGAAACAAAAGCTGGACTACCTCTTGAAACAAAAGCTGGACTAGTCTTGAAACAAAAGCTGGACTAGTCTTGAAACCAAAGCTGGACTAGTCTTGAAACAAAAGGGACAAATCTTCATAAGAGGATCCGTAATTTTCTACACATTGATCTGTTTCCTTTGATAGGTACAGTCTGTAATACATAAAACCTCAGATCAACTGAATATGCTTCCTGTCTTGTGTCCTATCACTTATTATACATCTTTACCAATCAAGTATGGAGGTAACATAAAAAAAGTTCAGAATTGCATAAACCTACATTTACTCCATAGCAAGTGAAATTAAAAAGAAAAAATAATCGAGAGCAAAATTGACCCATAAACAGTATTTTTGGACCAGGATTTTGATATTGTGATCAAGTGTCCCTTTTAGATTGGAGATTGGATTATCAGATAGAAAGATCTTTGTGTTATGATCACAATTCCTCTGTATTTAAAGTGCACAAATGAAAACATAAAATAAAATAGATGGATAAACACACCATATTGCTAAATATGAAACTGAATTGGAACAAAAAGGTGGGGGTTCTAAATCTTCTGAAAATATAAATGGCTGATTCTTCAGATTAATTTGTTTTAACAATCTATAATAAAAGTTAATTTAGGAACAAATGAAATCTACTGGTAAAGTATTTAGTTCTACTGACCAAGCATTTGTCTAAGCTCCATGTCTTGTTTTGTACATTTTGTCTGTATTGCTCATCTGGCACTTTTTCCAAACTGAAAATTTGAACAGCAATTGATACCAAACACAATTTTGAATAAGTATGAACTAAGAATTTTTAAGCAGAATATCATTCATTTTGGTTCAGTAGTTTTTATATAGCAATTTTGAATTTTTTTTTTTTCATAAATAAATCTGAAGCCAATACATATCTGTATTTTTTTTTCTTTTTACAGTGCCAGAATTAGATTTCAGGATGTCATGCAAGACAATTTTACGTCTGCATGAACCAAAGATCAAAATTTCAATAATTTACATAAAAAACATTTACTAAAAAACTTTTCTAAAAATTTTACAGACTTGAATTCTAATTTAAAATGATCAATAATGACTCAAGATAGTTAACAATGTAAATATTACGTCGGGTTGCCCAATAATTTGAATATGGACAAAGATACTCAATTATGTAGATATTGACAAGATACTCAATAACGTGAATTTTAGGCCTAAAATAAATTAACTTTGTTTGCCATTGACCGCCCAATCCATTTGAAATGACCCTACCCAAAACATTTTATTGCCATCAATTCCAATTTCTTTCTTTCTTTTTTTTTTTTTTACTTCTCATACAACAGAAGAATCAGTATTAAAGGGCAATAACCCTGGCAAGCGAGGCAACCGTGGGAGAAAACACAAGGAGGAACAAAGAAGACTTTATTTAGCAAAAACCAAAACTGTAATATATGTTTTGAAAGAGACATACATGTATGAAACAAATTTAAACTTTTTCAGTATTATAGTATTCCTATGTTGATATGACCTTGACCTTTAAACAAATAACCTTGAACCATATATCAAAATGATCACCATGTCAATACCTACAATATTCTAATGTACATGCCTATACAAAAAGTTAATAGTTTTCAAGATAATTAGCAATTTAAGTCATCTTTTGTAGCTGTGACCTTGACCTTTCAACATATGACCTTGACCCATGTATCAAAATGATCGTCATGTCAATATCTAAAATATTCTAATATAAATGCCTATACAAAAAGTTAATAGTATTCCTATGTTGATATGACCTTGACCTTTGAACATATAACCTTGCATCATATATCAAAATGACCGCCATGTCAATACCTACAATATTCTAACACACATGCCTATACAAAAAGTTAATAGTTTTCAAGATACAGTGACAAATATATTATTTTTAGCAATTTCCCCACTCAGTGCCTTACAATTTCCCCATTTTGAGCCCCATGGCTACCATTTGTGAAAATCTGAAAATAGATGACCTAAGAATGTTATAAATGAAATAATTAAGGTATACCTCTTGTAGATTCAGAGGAGAAGATTTTTAAAGTTTTTCACTAATTCCCCCTTATGGGACCCCAAGGGGACATAACTCCTTCATTTGTGCAAATCTGAAAGGGATTCACCCAGGCATGATGGTTACCAAGTTTCATTAAATTTGGCCCATTGGTTTTGGAGGAAAAGATTAAAACATAAAAAGTTTACTCATGACGGACAACGCACGAAGATGGATAGCAATAGCTCATCTGAGCTTTCAGCTCAGGTGAGCTAATAAAATCAAATCAACCCTTTCTGAAATAATTAAGACAAGTACTTTTTTTTTATTTTTCTGGTTTATTTTTTCTCATACTAATATCGTCATGATCATGTAAAGCTTTTACATGTTATACAAACAGTTAAAACTAAACTAAAAAAAAAAAAAATTAAAACTAAATTTAACCATAATTTCAAATCAAAATTTCCATTAAAAAATTTATAACTTATGTGTTTTCTTAACATGTGTAACAGAAGACAACATTATATTCATATCATGTGTTCTTTGTGCACTTGTAAGTTTGCAAATGTCCAAATTAAGTAGTGTTTGGAAAATAAAAATTATTTAAATGTATGAAAATATCCCACATACATGTACCTTTTAGGTCTATCGCTATTAAAATCCTAAAGAATTCCCTACATACAATTGTACCTAAAACTGTTTATTCCATTTCATTACACATGGTAATGAGGGGTCACGTGAGATGACGCATGCGTGTCCAGATCAGTACGCTAGTGTCCATTGAATGGTAAAGTTGTGTTACGAAAGCTATTAAGAAATATTTGGATATTTTAATGGATTTACTGTAGAATTTTTCTAATCACATTGTAACGTGTTTAAAATATATAAATCTTAACTTACCTCCTGGAAGTTAAAAGTGCAATCACTTTTCCAGGTTGGGATATACGCACAGGACCTAAGTGTCAAAGGTGCAATTATTGCTCTTTGTGGTTTGCAACACATTAGAGTTTTATTATCTTGATAACACACAATATGTCGGCAGACGATGAATGTGATAATATATTTGAAAAAATAATTTCTAGGCCACAATTGGCAAACAAAAATGAATGTCATGATGAAAGTGTACATGCAGACGTGCAACCTGTACCTGGGACATAGCAAGAAGGAGTATCATCCCAGGAAATGCTACAACTAATTCTACAAACACAAGTCCAACTGGTTCAAACACTAAAAGACTTTAAGGTTAGTGATAATAACACAGTAAAAGAGACCGCACCAGCCAAGCGGTCGTGCGAGGAAAATGATCTTGCGCATGTAGCTAAAAAGTCGCGCGGCTCTGATGATAGAGTGCTTGATAAGAACCCCACTGCAGCAGCGTCTTCAGACGGTTTTGACACACTTTTAGATAGTCTGGATGATCCAGAATTAGAGGAGGAAGTTGAAAATGATACTTCCGAAGAATTAAATAAACTTTTGAACGAAGCTAAAGAGTTTTATGACAGTGAGGACAAAACAAGTGACGAAATAGATAGTACTTTGGCTGAGACCATTAACGCTTCAGTACGATCTAGTGTGCAAGTGTCTAAAATTAGGGAGACAAGAAATAAATATAACAAACCCAAAAACTGCCTTAACCTGACCACCCAAAAGTAAATTCAGAAATATGGGCTGAAGGTACCTCACGTATGAGGTCAAATGACATAAAATTCAAAATATGTTGGTAAAAGGAATTGTAGCATTAACTCAGCTAACCAACACATTGATCGCGTCAAAAAAGGAAAAGAAGACGCTCAACACTGTGGAAATGGTTAGAATGGGGACGGATGCTCTCAGATTATTAGGCGCTTCAACATCTGAGCTTAATAATTACAGAAAAGATGGGTTTCGCTGGTGTTTAGCTAAACCGTACAGAAAACTTTGCAACTCAGACAGGAAAGTCACAAGTCATCTTTTCGGGGAAGATCTGCCTAAAACAATCAAAGAAATCAAGGAAACAACAGGCATGTCGATCCATATAAGAGGGAAAAAATATTCAGAAGACACGACTTCCCAAAAATATCACCAATCCAATAGTTCTGTTCAAGTCAAGAAATGGAATAATTATCAAAAATCGACAGAACAAAAATCGTCCCCAGGGAAGCGTTTTTTAGGGAAAAGTCCCAAGTCCAAGTGGAACAGATAGCATCTGAGGTGAGTCCTGAAATTAAACTTTCTAACCAAGATTCAATAATTAATTTGCCAGTGCTATCTAATACGCCAGAAAATTTCCAAGCAGGAAAAACTGCATATTATTTGTCAAACTGGCGACGTGTAACAACTGACAGGTGGATATTAAAAACTATATCTGGTTTAAATATTGAGTTTCATGACCGCCCTATACAATGCAGGGTTCCCAATCAAATCCATTTCACTGTTGAAGAAATAAGTAAAATAGACAGCGAAATATCATTGTTTGTTTCAAAAAACATAATTGAACAACACAAAAATTCTGGTGAAGGTTTTCTGTCAAATATTTTCACCAGGGAGAAAAAAGACGGCACGCTCCGGTTCATACTAAATTTGAAAACCTTAAATAAATTTGTAGAAAATTACCACTTTAAAATGGATACTTTGAAATCAGCGATAAATCTGATGACCCCCCATTGTTATTTTGGATCAGTAGATCTTAAAGATGCTTATTATAGCATTCCTGTGAAAGAAAGTGATAGAAGATATTTATCATTCAGATGGAAAGACCAAATTTATAGATTTACTTGTTTACCCAATGGTTTAGCTTGTGCCCCTAGGGTATTTACTAAAGTTTTGAAATGTGTGTTCTCGCATCTCAGAAAACGCGGTGTTATCATAACTGGTTATATTGACGATTCATTGATTCAGGGGAATTCCCACAGTAGTTGTAAAAATAACATTAATCAGACTATCATTAATGGATAAATTAGGTTTCACAGTACATCCATCAAAATCTGTTTTGACTCCTACCAAGATAATTACTTTCCTGGGTTTTAATTTGAATTCAGAGACTATGACAGTTAGTGTTACGCCTGATAAAGGGGATAAAATTGTACGATTGTGTGAAAAACTTTGTAATAAAGATTTATGTACGATTCGTGAATTTTCCGAATTAATTGGTTCATTTGTCGCACTTGAACCCGCAGTTCCCCATGCAGCGTTGTTTTATAAACAACTTGAAATTCAGAAAAATAATGAACTTAAAAGATCAAAAGGTGATCATGACGCGGTTATGGAAATTTCATCAAACTGTCTAGAGGATATTCATTGGTGGAAAAACGATATCAGACAAAGTGCAAAATCAGTAACATTGACCCCGCCTTCACTTACTCTTACATCGGACGCAAGCAGTGTAGGATGGGGAGGGACTTGTGGCCAATTATCCACAGGTGGTTTCTGGGATACAACAGAAAGTGACTATCATATCAATTATCTAGAAATTCTGGCAGCTTATTTGACGGTTAAATCATTCTGTGGGGACATTAAAGACACTCATGTAAAGTTTCTTATTGATAACACCACAGCTGTCGCTTACATTAACAAACAGGGAGGTACTAAATACACTTGTAACAAAATTACAAGGCAGTTATGGCTATCGGCAAAACAGAGAAATTTATGGTTATCTGCAGCTCATTTGCCTGGTTCTGAAAATACGAGGGCAGACAGAGAATCAAGACAAAGCAAAAGCGATACTGAATGGATGCTTTGTACAGAAAGTTTTAAAAAGCTAATAGATCATTTTTAAAACCCCTAATATTGACATTTTCGCTTCCAGACTGAATTATCAGATATCGCCATATGTTTCCTGGAGGCCTGATCCTAATGCAATAGCTGTAGATGCATTTCAAAAAATTGGGGTTCTAATTATAATTATATGTTTCCTCCATTTAGTTTGATAGGCATGGTCTTGAAAAAGATTCAGGAGGACGGAGCGGAAGCGTTGTTAGTGGCACCCTTATGGACAACGCAACATTGGTTCCCAAAATTGCTGGAACTTCTAGTGGACTGTCCCAGGTTGTTACCAAACTCAAAAAAGTTATTAAAATTAACACACAAAAGCGAAATCATTCATCCACTGTGGAACAAGCTCCACCTGACAGGTTTCAGGTTGTCAGGAAATCCCTCCAAAACAAAGGTATATCGGGAAAAGCTTCAGACATTATACTGTCGTCATGGAGAGATTCCACAAAATCGCAGTATTGGACTTATCTCCAGAGATGGATGCGGTTTTGTATTAAACGGGGTTGTGATCCCGTTTCACCATCTGTAACATTAGTTTTAGATTATTTAGCTGACTTGTTTCATAATGGTTTAGGTTATAGTGCGCTTAATACTGCTAGATCAGCATTATCAACTGTAATATTTACAGATACAGGTTCTGTTGGTCATCATACGTTAGTGAAACGATTTATGCGCGGTGTGTTTTTATTAAAACCGACTCTACCACGGTATAATGTAACATGGGATGTGGAAAAAGTGTTATCATTCTTAGCAAATATGCCGTCAATCGATGTAATAACTTTAAAACAACTAACTTACAAGGTTACAGTTTTGTTAGGTTTGCTCTCAGGTCAACGAGTACAGTCACTTCATCTCATGAGCATAAAAAATATAGAATTTATTGACAACGTGGTAAAAATTAGAATAGGCGATTTATTAAAACATTCAAGACCGGGGACACATTTACACGAAATAGCTATACAAAAATATGAACCTAATACCAACTTATGTGTGGTTGAGTTATTGAAAGCTTACTTAAAAAATACTGCGCGGGTTCGCAATAACGAAAATTCTTTGTTTATTAGTTTTGCGATGCCGTACAAAAAAGTTTCAAAAGATACTATTTCTAGATGGATAAAAACTGTTTTAAAATTAGCAGGCATAGATATAAACATTTTTAAGCCACACAGTATTCGGTCTGCGTCAACTACATCTGCATCAAATGTGCATGTTCCTCTGTCAACTGTTATGCGATGTGCTGGATGGACAAATAATTCGACTTTCCGAAAATATTACAAAAAACCCGTTACAGTTGATACACAGTTTTCACAGGCTATTCTTGATCGAATGCAAAAGTAATATGTATATATAAATAAATGTAAATATTGTACATAATAATACGATATGGTTTTTAAATATGTTCAATATTGCGCAACTGACTCAGCAGGCTCTAAAAATCTCACGTGACCCCTCATTACCATGTGTAATGAAATGGAATTGGAAAATTAAACGAAATTTATTGAAGTTTGATTTCAATTCCATGATAACACATGGTAATTAGGGGTTACGTGCCCGCCCACACCACCCGTGGATAACTGCCGAGTCATTGCTGCGTTAAAAACTGATCTGGACACGCATGCGTCATCTCACGTAACCCCTAATTACCATGTGTTATCATGGAATTGAAATCAAACTTCAATAAATTTCGTTTAATTTTCCAAATTTGCTGATGCATTTAATGAAAAATTATTTTGATATTGACATCCAATAGCTTTGTCAAATACAACGTACTGCTCTGCAATTTTCACTTTACACAATTTTATATCATTTAGTTACTTTGATAACTCAAAGTGTAATGGAATTCAATTTTGGGTTGTTCCAATAACCAACCTCAAAAAGATAACAATGTTTGGACTTAAAAATAGCTTTAAATTACAGTATCCATTCAAGATGGTCATCCTAGTCTACATCCTGAAACAAAAGCTGGACTACCTCTTGAAACAAAAACTGGACTACCTCTTGAAACAAAAACTGGACTACCTCTTGAAACAAAAGCTGGAATACCTCTTGAAACAAAAGCTGGACTTCCTCTTGAAACAAAAGCTGGACTAACTTTGAAACAAAAGCTGGACTAGTCTTGAAACAAAAGGGACAAATCTTCATAACAGGATCCATAATTTTCTACACATTGATCTGTTTCATTTGATAAGAACAGTCTGTAATACATAAAACCTCAGATCAACTGTATATGCTTCCTGTCTTGTGTCCTATCACTTATTATACATCTTTACCAATCAAGTATGGAGGTAACATAAAAAAAGTTCAGAATTGCAAAAACCCACATTTACTCCATAGCAAGTAAAATTAAAAAGAAAAAATAATCAAGAGCAAAACTGACTCATAAACAGTATTTTTGGACCAGGATTTTGATATTGTGATCAAGTGTCCCTTTGAGATTGGAAATTGACTTATCAGATAGAAAGATCTTTGTGTTATGATCACAATTCTTCTGTATTTAAAGTGCTTAAATGAATAAAATAAAAAAGATGGATAAAACACCATATTGCTAAATATGAAAATGAATTGGAACAAAAGGGTGAGGGTTCTAAATCTTTTGAAAATATAAATGGCTGATTCTTCAGATTAATTTGTTTTAACAATCTATAATGAAAGTTAATTTAGCAACAAATTAAATCTACTGGTAAAGTATTTAGTTCTACTGACCAAGCATTTGGCTAAACTTCATGTCTTGTTTTGTACATTTTGTCTGTATTGCTCACCTGGCACCTTTTCCAAACTGAAAATTTGATCAGCAATTAATGCCAAACACAATTTTGAATAGGTATGAACTAAGAATTTTCACACAGAATATCATTCATTTTGGTTCAGTTGTTCTATAAAAAATGGTTTTTATATAGCAATTTTGAATTAGTTTCTTTCATAAATAAATCTGAAGCCAATACATATCTGTATTTTTTTTTCTTTTTACAGTGCCAGAATTAAATTTCAGGCTGTCATGCAAGACAATTTTATGTCTGCATGAACCAAAGATAAAAATTTGAATAATTTAAATAAAAACATTTACTTAAAAACTTTTATAAAAATTTTACAAACTTGAATTCTAATTTGAAACGGACAATAATGACTCAAGATAGTTAATAATGTAAATATTACCTCAGGTTGCCTAATAATTTGAATATGGACAAAAATACACAATTATGTAGATATTGACAAAACACTCAATAACGTGAATTTAAGGCCTAAAATAAATTAACTTTGTTTGCCATTGACCGCCCAATCCATTTGAAATGACCCTACCCAAAACATTTTATTGCCATCAATTCCAATTTCTTTCTTTTTTTTTTTTTTTTTTTACTTCTCATACAACAGAAGAATCAGTATTAAAGGGCAATAACCCTGGCAAGCGAGGCAACCGTGGGAGAAAACACAAGGAGGAACAAAGAAGACTTTATTTAGCAAAAACCAAAACTGTAATATATGTTTTGAAAGAGACATACATGTATGAAACGAATTTAAACTTTTTCAGTATTATAGTATTCCTATGTTGATATGACCTTGACCTTTAAACAAATAACCTTGAACCATATATCAAAATGATCACCATGTCAATACCTACAATATTCTAATGTACATGCCTATACAAAAAGTTAATAGTTTTCAAGATAATTAGCAATTTAAGTCATCTTTTGTAGCTGTGACCTTGACCTTTCAACATATGACCTTGACCCATGTATCAAAATGATCGTCATGTCAATATCTAAAATATTCTAATATAAATGCCTATACAAAAAGTTAATAGTATTCCTATGTTGATATGACCTTGACCTTTGAACATATAACCTTGCATCATATATCAAAATGACCGCCATGTCAATACCTACAATATTCTAACACACATGCCTATACAAAAAGTTAATAGTTTTCAAGATACAGTGACAAATATATTATTTTTAGCAATTTCCCCACTCAGTGCCTTACAATTTCCCCATTTTGAGCCCCATGGCTACCATTTGTGAAAATCTGAAAATAGATGACCTAAGAATGTTATAAATGAAATAATTAAGGTATACCTCTTGTAGATTCAGAGGAGAAGATTTTTAAAGTTTTTCACTAATTCCCCCTTATGGGACCCCAAGGGGGTATAACTCCTTCATTTGTGCAAATCTGAAAGGGATTCACCCAGGCATGATGGTTACCAAGTTTCATTAAATTTGGCCCAGTGGTTTTGGAGGAAAAGATTAAAACATAAAAAGTTTACTCATGACGGACAACGCACGGAGATGGATAGCAATAAAATCAAATCAACCCTTTCTGAAATAATTAAGAGAAGTACTTTTTTTTTTTATTTTTCTGGTTTATTTTTTCTCATACTAATATCGTCATGATCATGTAAAGTTTTTACATGTTATACAAACAGTTAAAACTAAACTAAAAAAAAAAAAAAATAAAACTAAATTTAACCATAATTTCAAATCAAAATTTCCATTAAAAAATTTATAACTTATGTGTTTTCTTAACATGTGTAACAGAAGACAACATTATATTCATATCATGTGTTCTTTGTGCACTTGTAAGTTTGCAAATGTCCAAATTAAGTAGTGTTTGGAAAATAAAAATTATTTAAATGTATGAAAATATCCCACATACATGTACCTTTTAGGTCTATCGCTATTAAAATCCTAAAGAATTCCCTACATACAATTGTACCTAAAACTGTTTAATTTGCTGATGCATTTAATGAAAAATTATTTTGATATTGACATCCAATAGCTTTGTCAAATACAACGTACTGCTCTGCAATTTTCACTTTACACAATTTTATATCATTTAGTTACCTTGATAACTCAAAGTGTAATGGAATTCAATTTTAGGTTGTTCCAATAACCAACCTCAAAAAGATAACAATGTTTGGACTTAAAAATAGCTTTAAATTACAGTATCCATTCAAGATGGTCATCCTAGTCTACATCCTGAAACAAAAGCTGGACTACCTCTTGAAACAAAAACTGGACTACCTCTTGAAACAAAAGCTGGACTTCCTCTTGAAACAAAAGCTGGACTAACTTTGAAACAAAAGCTGGACTAGTCTTGAAACAAAAGGGACAAATCTTCATAACAGGATCCATAATTTTCTACACATTGATCTGTTTCATTTGATAAGAACAGTCTGTAATACATAAAACCTCAGATCAACTGTATATGCTTCTTGTCTAATGTCCTATCGCTTATAATACATCTTTACCAGTCAAGTATGGACGTAACATTAAAAAAAGTTCAGAATTGCAAAAACCCACATTTACTCCATAGCAAGTAAAATTAAAAAGAAAAAATAATCAAGAGCAAAACTGACTCATAAACAGTATTTTTGGACCAGGATTTTGATATTGTGATCAAGTGTCCCTTTGAGATTGGAAATTGACTTATCAGATAGAAAGATCTTTGTGTTATGATCACAATTCTTCTGTATTTAAAGTGCTTAAATGAATAAAATAAAAAAGATGGATAAACACACCATATTGCTAAATATGAAAATGAATTGGAACAAAAGGGTGAGAATTCTAAATCTTTTAATTTGTTTTAACAATCTATAATAGAGTTAATTTAGCAACAAATTAAATCTACTGGTAAAGTATTTAGTTCTACTGACCAAGCATTTGGCTAAACTTCATGTCTTGTTTTGTACATTTTGTCTGTATTGCTCATCTGGCACCTTTTCCAAACTGAAAATTTGATCAGCAATTAATGCCAAACACAATTTTGAATAGGTATGAACTAAGAATTTTCACACAGAATATCATTCATTTTGGTTCAGTTGTTCTATAAAAAATGGTTTTTATATAGCAATTTTGAATTAGTTTCTTTCATAAATAAATCTGAAGCCAATACATATCTGTATTTTTTTTTCTTTTTACAGTGCCAGAATTAAATTTCAGGCTGTCATGCAAGACAATTTTATGTCTGCATGAACCAAAGATAAAAATTTGAATAATTTAAATAAAAACATTTACTTAAAAACTTTTATAAAAATTTTACAAACTTGAATTCTAATTTGAAACGGACAATAATGACTCAAGATAGTTAATAATGTAAATATTACCTCAGGTTGCCTAATAATTTGAATATGGACAAAAATACACAATTATGTAGATATTGACAAAACACTCAATAACGTGAATTTAAGGCCTAAAATAAATTAACTTTGTTTGCCATTGACCGCCCAATCCATTTGAAATGACCCTACCCAAAACATTTTATTGCCATCAATTCCAATTTCTTTCTTTTTTTTTTTTTTTTTTACTTCTCATACAACAGAAGAATCAGTATTAAAGGGCAATAACCCTGGCAAGCGAGGCAACCGTGGGAGAAAACACAAGGAGGAACAAAGAAGACTTTATTTAGCAAAAACCAAAACTGTAATATATGTTTTGAAAGAGACATACATGTATGAAACGAATTTAAACTTTTTCAGTATTATAGTATTCCTATGTTGATATGACCTTGACCTTTAAACAAATAACCTTGAACCATATATCAAAATGATCACCATGTCAATACCTACAATATTCTAATGTACATGCCTATACAAAAAGTTAATAGTTTTCAAGATAATTAGCAATTTAAGTCATCTTTTGTAGCTGTGACCTTGACCTTTCAACATATGACCTTGACCCATGTATCAAAATGATCGTCATGTCAATATCTAAAATATTCTAATATAAATGCCTATACAAAAAGTTAATAGTATTCCTATGTTGATATGACCTTGACCTTTGAACATATAACCTTGCATCATATATCAAAATGACCGCCATGTCAATACCTACAATATTCTAACACACATGCCTATACAAAAAGTTAATAGTTTTCAAGATACAGTGACAAATATATTATTTTTAGCAATTTCCCCACTCAGTGCCTTACAATTTCCCCATTTTGAGCCCCATGGCTACCATTTGTGAAAATCTGAAAATAGATGACCTAAGAATGTTATAAATGAAATAATTAAGGTATACCTCTTGTAGATTCAGAGGAGAAGATTTTTAAAGTTTTTCACTAATTCCCCCTTATGGGACCCCAAGGGGGTATAACTCCTTCATTTGTGCAAATCTGAAAGGGATTCACCCAGGCATGATGGTTACCAAGTTTCATTAAATTTGGCCCAGTGGTTTTGGAGGAAAAGATTAAAACATAAAAAGTTTACTCATGACGGACAACGCACGGAGATGGATAGCAATAAAATCAAATCAACCCTTTCTGAAATAATTAAGAGAAGTACTTTTTTTTTTTATTTTTCTGGTTTATTTTTTCTCATACTAATATCGTCATGATCATGTAAAGTTTTTACATGTTATACAAACAGTTAAAACTAAACTAAAAAAAAAAAAAAAATAAAACTAAATTTAACCATAATTTCAAATCAAAATTTCCATTAAAAAATTTATAACTTATGTGTTTTCTTAACATGTGTAACAGAAGACAACATTATATTCATATCATGTGTTCTTTGTGCACTTGTAAGTTTGCAAATGTCCAAATTAAGTAGTGTTTGGAAAATAAAAATTATTTAAATGTATGAAAATATCCCACATACATGTACCTTTTAGGTCTATCGCTATTAAAATCCTAAAGAATTCCCTACATACAATTGTACCTAAAACTGTTTAATTTGCTGATGCATTTAATGAAAAATTATTTTGATATTGACATCCAATAGCTTTGTCAAATACAACGTACTGCTCTGCAATTTTCACTTTACACAATTTTATATCATTTAGTTACCTTGATAACTCAAAGTGTAATGGAATTCAATTTTAGGTTGTTCCAATAACCAACCTCAAAAAGATAACAATGTTTGGACTTAAAAATAGCTTTAAATTACAGTATCCATTCAAGATGGTCATCCTAGTCTACATCCTGAAACAAAAGCTGGACTACCTCTTGAAACAAAAACTGGACTACCTCTTGAAACAAAAGCTGGACTTCCTCTTGAAACAAAAGCTGGACTAACTTTGAAACAAAAGCTGGACTAGTCTTGAAACAAAAGGGACAAATCTTCATAACAGGATCCATAATTTTCTACACATTGATCTGTTTCATTTGATAAGAACAGTCTGTAATACATAAAACCTCAGATCAACTGTATATGCTTCTTGTCTAATGTCCTATCGCTTATAATACATCTTTACCAGTCAAGTATGGACGTAACATTAAAAAAAGTTCAGAATTGCAAAAACCCACATTTACTCCATAGCAAGTAAAATTAAAAAGAAAAAATAATCAAGAGCAAAACTGACTCATAAACAGTATTTTTGGACCAGGATTTTGATATTGTGATCAAGTGTCCCTTTGAGATTGGAAATTGACTTATCAGATAGAAAGATCTTTGTGTTATGATCACAATTCTTCTGTATTTAAAGTGCTTAAATGAATAAAATAAAAAAGATGGATAAACACACCATATTGCTAAATATGAAAATGAATTGGAACAAAAGGGTGAGAATTCTAAATCTTTTAATTTGTTTTAACAATCTATAATAGAGTTAATTTAGCAACAAATTAAATCTACTGGTAAAGTATTTAGTTCTACTGACCAAGCATTTGGCTAAACTTCATGTCTTGTTTTGTACATTTTGTCTGTATTGCTCATCTGGCACCTTTTCCAAACTGAAAATTTGATCAGCAATTAATGCCAAACACAATTTTGAATAGGTATGAACTAAGAATTTTCACACAGAATATCATTCATTTTGGTTCAGTTGTTCTATAAAAAATGGTTTTTATATAGCAATTTTGAATTAGTTTCTTTCATAAATAAATCTGAAGCCAATACATATCTGTATTTTTTTTTCTTTTTACAGTGCCAGAATTAAATTTCAGGCTGTCATGCAAGACAATTTTATGTCTGCATGAACCAAAGATAAAAATTTGAATAATTTAAATAAAAACATTTACTTAAAAACTTTTATAAAAATTTTACAAACTTGAATTCTAATTTGAAACGGACAATAATGACTCAAGATAGTTAATAATGTAAATATTACCTCAGGTTGCCTAATAATTTGAATATGGACAAAAATACACAATTATGTAGATATTGACAAAACACTCAATAACGTGAATTTAAGGCCTAAAATAAATTAACTTTGTTTGCCATTGACCGCCCAATCCATTTGAAATGACCCTACCCAAAACATTTTATTGCCATCAATTCCAATTTCTTTCTTTTTTTTTTTTTTTTTTTACTTCTCATACAACAGAAGAATCAGTATTAAAGGGCAATAACCCTGGCAAGCGAGGCAACCGTGGGAGAAAACACAAGGAGGAACAAAGAAGACTTTATTTAGCAAAAACCAAAACTGTAATATATGTTTTGAAAGAGACATACATGTATGAAACGAATTTAAACTTTTTCAGTATTATAGTATTCCTATGTTGATATGACCTTGACCTTTAAACAAATAACCTTGAACCATATATCAAAATGATCACCATGTCAATACCTACAATATTCTAATGTACATGCCTATACAAAAAGTTAATAGTTTTCAAGATAATTAGCAATTTAAGTCATCTTTTGTAGCTGTGACCTTGACCTTTCAACATATGACCTTGACCCATGTATCAAAATGATCGTCATGTCAATATCTAAAATATTCTAATATAAATGCCTATACAAAAAGTTAATAGTATTCCTATGTTGATATGACCTTGACCTTTGAACATATAACCTTGCATCATATATCAAAATGACCGCCATGTCAATACCTACAATATTCTAACACACATGCCTATACAAAAAGTTAATAGTTTTCAAGATACAGTGACAAATATATTATTTTTAGCAATTTCCCCACTCAGTGCCTTACAATTTCCCCATTTTGAGCCCCATGGCTACCATTTGTGAAAATCTGAAAATAGATGACCTAAGAATGTTATAAATGAAATAATTAAGGTATACCTCTTGTAGATTCAGAGGAGAAGATTTTTAAAGTTTTTCACTAATTCCCCCTTATGGGACCCCAAGGGGGTATAACTCCTTCATTTGTGCAAATCTGAAAGGGATTCACCCAGGCATGATGGTTACCAAGTTTCATTAAATTTGGCCCAGTGGTTTTGGAGGAAAAGATTAAAACATAAAAAGTTTACTCATGACGGACAACGCACGGAGATGGATAGCAATAAAATCAAATCAACCCTTTCTGAAATAATTAAGAGAAGTACTTTTTTTTATTATTTTTCTGGTTTATTTTTTCTCATACTAATATCGTCATGATCATGTAAAGTTTTTACATGTTATACAAACAGTTAAAACTAAACTAAAAAAAAAAAAAAAATAAAACTAAATTTAACCATAATTTCAAATCAAAATTTCCATTAAAAAATTTATAACTTATGTGTTTTCTTAACATGTGTAACAGAAGACAACATTATATTCATATCATGTGTTCTTTGTGCACTTGTAAGTTTGCAAATGTCCAAATTAAGTAGTGTTTGGAAAATAAAAATTATTTAAATGTATGAAAATATCCCACATACATGTACCTTTTAGGTCTATCGCTATTAAAATCCTAAAGAATTCCCTACATACAATTGTACCTAAAACTGTTTAATTTGCTGATGCATTTAATGAAAAATTATTTTGATATTGACATCCAATAGCTTTGTCAAATACAACGTACTGCTCTGCAATTTTCACTTTACACAATTTTATATCATTTAGTTACCTTGATAACTCAAAGTGTAATGGAATTCAATTTTAGGTTGTTCCAATAACCAACCTCAAAAAGATAACAATGTTTGGACTTAAAAATAGCTTTAAATTACAGTATCCATTCAAGATGGTCATCCTAGTCTACATCCTGAAACAAAAGCTGGACTACCTCTTGAAACAAAAACTGGACTACCTCTTGAAACAAAAGCTGGACTTCCTCTTGAAACAAAAGCTGGACTAACTTTGAAACAAAAGCTGGACTAGTCTTGAAACAAAAGGGACAAATCTTCATAACAGGATCCATAATTTTCTACACATTGATCTGTTTCATTTGATAAGAACAGTCTGTAATACATAAAACCTCAGATCAACTGTATATGCTTCTTGTCTAATGTCCTATCGCTTATAATACATCTTTACCAGTCAAGTATGGACGTAACATTAAAAAAAGTTCAGAATTGCAAAAACCCACATTTACTCCATAGCAAGTAAAATTAAAAAGAAAAAATAATCAAGAGCAAAACTGACTCATAAACAGTATTTTTGGACCAGGATTTTGATATTGTGATCAAGTGTCCCTTTGAGATTGGAAATTGACTTATCAGATAGAAAGATCTTTGTGTTATGATCACAATTCTTCTGTATTTAAAGTGCTTAAATGAATAAAATAAAAAAGATGGATAAAACACACCATATTGCTAAATATGAAAATGAATTGGAACAAAAGGGTGAGGGTTCTAAATCTTTTGAAAATATAAATGGCTGATTCTTCAGATTAATTTGTTTTAACAATCTATAATGAAAGTTAATTTAGCAACAAATTAAATTTACTGGTAAAGTATTTAGTTCTACTGACCAAGCATTTGGCTAAACTTCATGTCTTGTTTTGTACATTTTGTCTGTATTGCTCACCTGGCACCTTTTCCAAACTGAAAATTTGATCAGCAATTAATGCCAAACACAATTTTGAATAGGTATGAACTAAGAATTTTCACACAGAATATCATTCATTTTGGTTCAGTTGTTCTATAAAAAATGGTTTTTATATAGCAATTTTGAATTAGTTTCTTTCATAAATAAATCTGAAGCCAATACATATCTGTATTTTTTTTTCTTTTTACAGTGCCAGAATTAGATTTCAGGCTGTCATGCAAGACAATTTTATGTCTGCATGAACCAAAGATAAAAATTTGAATAATTTAAATAAAGACATTTACTTAAAAACTTTTATAAAAATTTTACAAACTTGAATTCTAATTTGAAACGGTCAATAATGACTCAAGATAGTTAATAATGTAAATATTACCTCAGGTTGCCTAATAATTTGAATATGGACAAAAATACACAATTTTGTAGATATTGACAAGATACTCAATAACGTGAATTTAAGGCCTAAAATAAAACTAACTTTGTTTGCCGTTGACTGCCCGATCCATTTGAAATGCCCCTACCCAAAACATTTTATTGCCATCAATTCCAATTTCTTTTTTTTTTTTTTTTTTTTTACTTCTCATACAACAGAAGAATCAGTATTAAAAGACAATAACCCTGGCAAGCGAGGCAACCATTGGAGAAAACACAAGGAGGAACAAAGTAGACTTTTTTTTAGCAAAAAATAAAATTGTAATATGTGTTTTGAAAGAGACATATGAAACAAATTTAAACTTTTTCAAAAATGTTATAGATTAGGTTAACAAAAGTAAAAACAAAAATTTTTTCCTACCTACCTACCCAGATGTGGACAGCATGGGTTGGAAAACAGCAAACAAAGAAATTTTTGAGTTAGGCCTTACTAAGATACTCAATTATGAAAATATTGACACAAGATACTCAATAATGTGAATATTCAAAATGTTGAATAATGAGAATATTGGCTGATTTTACTTAGCAATGTGAATACTGACATGGACACTAAATAATGTAAAATACTGACAGAAAGATACTCAATTACATAAATGTTACCTCAAGATGCCAAATAATTTGAATACCGACACACTCAATAATGTGAATTTTCACTCAAGATGATACTGGATAGATTAAATGTAAATATTGATGAGATATTTTGATGATTTTTACATAAGAAACTCAATTATTTACATGTATATACCCATTGAAGATCTCGGAAATGTCAACATTTCCTTCAAGATGTCTGATACTCTGAATATAGAGATACTCAACAATGTGAATTTCTAATCAAGAAACTCGATAATGTAATTATTTCCCCAAGATGCCTGAAAATTTGTATAAAGACACACTTAATAATGTGAATTTTTAATCAAAAAACTTAATAAAAATTTAACTTCTAAATTCAGTTATATCATACTGCAATACAAAATGAACATATAGACACAGAAACTTAATAATGTGAATATTGACAGGAAACTAACGGGAATCATTCAGATACTAAATTAAGAAAATATTGACTAAAGATGCTCAAAAATGATAATATTGACTCAGACACAGGTATTGTGAATACTGACCCAATTTACTTAATAATGTGAATATTTCCTAAAGATACCCTATAATCTCAATATGGACAAAGATTCTCAATAATGTGAATATATTGACAAGAAAAAAGGGAATTTTTTTACATGTGAAATTTTATTATGATACTCTATTATAAATTTATAAAATTAAGATATATAATGTCAATATAACTGAAAATATTCAATATTGTGAATATCAATTCAAGATACTCAATTCAATTATAAGAATATTGACTCAGGATTCCCAATAATGCCATGTATCGACGCTGGAAAAAACTTATATAACAAAAATAAATATATATTTATATGGATAAGAAATTCTATCAGAATTAAAAAAGCTCTAAATGCCATATCATTAATTTATCTCTTTTTTTGGTCATTAAGCTACTGTTTACTGACTTTAATTCACACTTTATTTTATTATAACACATTTTGTGATGAGTGGAGTGGAGTAATTGTGTTTTACGCCCCAGTCAAGTTTTTTCAGTTATTTTGAGGCAGTCAGTTCTGGGATTGTGGAGGAAACCGGAGTGCCCTTAGAAAACTATTGACCTTTGGCAAGCAAACTGTCAAAACTTTCTCACACTAGGATCTGTCCCGAGTGGCATTCGAACCCAGGCAGTGAGAGGCACTGTGATCTGTAAGTGCGCGCTTTAGACCACTCAGTCATCGAGGCCCCTCATTTTGTGTTGAGATATAAACCCTAGAAGTCAGCATCATTGTTTATCACTAAAAACAACAACATACATGTATCTGTTTCAATGAATAAAGGTCAGTAGACATGATTAAATTTTTTTATTCATAATGATGAAGGTTTACAGATCTGAGTGAGTTTATGTTTCAAGTCACATCAGCATTTTTGCAGCTATTTGAGGCTAGAATCTATATAACTGTCTACATATAGAATTTTTTTTTTCTGGTAAAAAATTCTTAAAACCTGCAAACTTTTAAGTGGTTAACACTATGGAACTCTTCAGTAATATAAATATTAAAGTTTAAAAAATCTATGTATGCCAACTGACCTTAAACTGTGAAAGTTTAAATCCAAACATTTATATCATACTTAATAATAAGGCAAAGATAATATTTGATAGTCACTCATACAAGTTGGATTACAGAATTTTCTGTTTGTCCATAGAAAAAAAAGCGCAGCCTTATCAGAAAAATATTTCTCACATACTTTACATTATAAATTCTGTTGGTTGCAAAGATGTTAACTATCTCAATCTTACAGAAGCAAAAAGTATTTTACAGCATAATGGGACAAATAAATTTTGATTGTGACTTCAAAAGAAGCAAAAAAGACCTACTTTGCAAATTGCAGGTGCTTAAACGGAGTGATAGGGTTAAGACATACCATATCCACAGCAGGAAACATATCTGCACCATTAGGGAACTATCAATTTGGATAAATTTCCTCAACACTTGTTTTCAAAAATATACATATCTACAATTATGCTTTATACATGGTTTTTAGAACACAATTTACTATTTCCAATTTCCTGGCAATACAAAAAAGGGATATATATATATATATATATATATATATATACATGTATATATATATATATATAATCCATGGTTCTCAGCTAATGTAGAAATGCTAACAGCTGTGGATATGATCCTGTTTTAACAAAAATGCCTCTACAAGTTAATTTAAAAAAAAAAACATTTTTTTCAAACATAACATTCATTATTATAATATAAAATAAGAGAATCTTTATTCTCTGTCTAAAATTATGAAAGTTGAGAACTTTTCAAAGAATTATTCATCATCAAAAATGTGAAACTTAAATTTTTTTCTCCACTCAAACGGTAATGACTGATTTGATTTTAATTAATTTCTTAACAAAATAAACAAATTAACATCACAGAGAACACAGAAAACAAAACAATAGAATTGCTACTACATCGAGTCTCGTGGTTTTAAGGTAAATCAACAAAGACAAAAGTATAGAATATCAACAGCCTATGACTGCAATAATCTCTTTTAACGATTCTCCACCAGCACCCTTAAGTTTAACCATTTAACAAGCTTCTCACATACTCAAGCAAGACCAAAAAATAAATCAACAATATACTATGACTGCCAATTTCTCTTTTAACGATTCTCCGCCAACTCTCTTAAGTTCAATTATGTAACAAACATCTTACATAATCCCAAGCTACATAAAAAACAAATAAAATTTACATGTCAATAAATCACAGTAATCTTGTGGTGTCAAACACCTCGTAAATTAGATTATGTCAGCCCTTTAGAAACACAACAATAAACAGTTCATATCCCCTTAAACTAATATTTCAGGAATTTTTTAACTTTCCATATACATGTATGCTGAAAATTCATGTCAGTATGTAGGCTTTGTGCATGTACATGGTACATTACAAAATCAGCGTACAACAAACTACTAATACAGGATAAGTTTTTACTCTTCTTCGTTCCTCAACAATTCATGGTACTGTCGGCACCATATCATATTTTAGCTCATCTACATCTAGAAGTGCATAATACATTTAATTATCTCTAGAAAAATTTTAAAAATTTCTCATCAACACTCATTTGTTTAGATAAATCTTCTACATTTTTTGTATATGTATGTAGTGGGGTTTTCTTTGCAAGGGTGGGAACTACTCAACGTACACACATGTACAACTTATCCTTGGTATAATCACTTCAGTAAAGATTGTGATGCCATAAGTAACATTTTAAGTGAACGTGTTGATTTATCGTTAGGATGTTCAGAAATATGCACTTTAAGTTTCTGTGTAAGTCCAAATAAAACACCTTTTATATGTTCTCGTGTTATAGTGTTAGATGTGTCTAGATTCATAACCGCTTCTTCTAAATATCTGAAAACACAATAAAACATCATAATATACCAAATCCATAAACAAATTATAGTACTCGATCCCACCTAACACATTAATCAATCACTAAAGTTTGTTACAAAATCTTTAACCAGCTGATTGGAATAGAGTGGTGTCATGGTGTAACATGCCCAATCAAGTATATTTCACTTATACTGAAGTGGTAAATTCCTTAAAGAACTTGTAGAGAAAATAGGAGTGTCTGGAATAAACATCATAATATACCAAATCCATACATAAATTACAGTACTCAATCCAAATTAACACATTACTCAATCACTAAAGTTTGTTACAGAATCTTAAACCAGCTGGTTGGAATAGAGTGGTGTCATGGTGTACCATGCCCAATCAAGTATATTTCACTTATACTGAAGTGGTAAATTCCTTAAAGAACTTGTAGAGAAAACAGGAGTGTCTGGAATAAACCAATTACTTTTGGCAAACAAATTTTATCACATTAGGATCATCATATTGAGGTTTGACACCTACACGAGTTGGTAAGGTGTAATATAAGCAAGCACCTTGAACCACTTCTAATAAAATAATGTAAATATCAATATGACTTATTATACATCTGTATAATTCCCTGTGCCTGCTTACAAATGTTGTACGAGTGAAAGTGAAACTGGTTGAGGTAAGGGACAAGGTAGAAATGAGATTAAAATGTAAATATCTATGTGACTTACTTATGTTTTAAATCTGTATTATTCCCTTTAACTGGTTATAATTGTTGTAAGAGTGAAAGTGAAACTGGTTGAGGTAAGGGATAAGACAGTCATTAGATTGAAATATAAATATCTATGTGACTTACTTATGTTTTAAATCTGTATTATTTCCTATATCTGCTGACAACTGCTGTATGAGTGAGAGCAACACTGGTTGCTGTAAAGGACATGGCGTCTGATTGAACACTTGTGACGGATTTACAGTCTCACAAACAAACATGACTAGATCTAAATTAGAAGCTGACAAAGCCTGAAAAAGAAAAATGTATGTACAGTGAAACCTGCAATAATCCATACACTCTTTCAATGAAACATTTGTTAAAATGGAACTCTCCGGCGTACCACATGATCAATACCTCTTAACCTTGTGCAGAATAAAATGGATAACATTTACGGCAAATATTCCAGAAAAAACATTGTTATTACAGGAAAACGTCACTTTATGTGATTCAATTGCCAACAAAAATAATTGTCCCGCAAAAACGCTATGAGATATCATGTGGAGCTCTGGGGTATTCCAATGGACAAGTAATATGATGTACATGTATACACAACTTAATGAACAAACAACAGTGGGATAACCTGATAAATTACATGAATGTCAGCTAAGTCAGGTTTCCAGTTTTCAAACAAAATTTATGTCAGCGAAAATTTTTACCCATCAATGTTCCTGATTTAATTTTTTTTAAAAATAAATAACTCCCTAAAATTCTTATCTCAACCACTTTTCTAAATTACAAAAACCCTGAAATTTGTTTAACTATATCATTTTTTCAATCAAGTTAATCTACAGTCAAAGTCTTAAAAAAAAAATTAGAAAATATCAAACAAATCCGACATCAGTCACAGGTACCAAGAAATTTATATAAATTCTTCCTATTGAAAGAACACATTTCTCACAACAAATGTAAAATATGTGTGGAAAGTTTGACTTGTTTTGGGTGTAAAATGGTGATGAATTAAGTCCCTTGATCTTAACATAAAATCTTACCTGCTGAAAGGCAGCATTTAACTGTCCTTGACGTAACAACTGTAAAATATGTGTTTGAGCTTGATGTGGGTCAGGAGTAAGTTGTACAGGAGTTACTGCCCCTGATCTCATTGCGTTAAGTACACTGTCACTGATGCTAGCACCTTGTTCTCTTACTGCAATACTGACTTCTTCCTTTACGGCTTGTCTTACAAACCTTACTACTGTATCTTGTAGACTACAAATAGAAATAACAAGAAGTCCACAGATTTAAATGTCTTGCCTGGTTGGTTTTTGATCAAGTACAAATCAAAGCACCGGAGGTGCCGTACGAACAGAGAGCATGGAAACGCAAGAGGCTTTGAAAGTAAGTGTAGTTAGTATTACAATCTGCCTTATCCCATTCAATTCCTATGCGAGCAAGGTTGTAAAACACCATATGGAAGGGAAGTAAGAATTCATGACTGGAAAAGTGTCCATTATATTTTTTGTATTAGTGTTGGCAAATTACCACATTCAGAAGAGTCTGTGCTGAAGCAAGGTCCTTTCACATTCCAAGCATTTCTCCAAGAAAAGACAAAAACGTTCATACGTAACATTTTTAATTAATTACACAAACAGAAAGATGTTTTTATGGTGTCATCAATCGTTATATTTCTCAATAACGACAAAACGGTTCCGGGACATTTCGGCCCATAAAAAAACGGACCATGACAATATCGGCCTACAGCCAAATCGGCCTATAACAAAATCGGCCCATGAAATAAATGCCTTTATCAAAGATTGCTACTCATTTCGTTTATTTGCATTGTTGTGCATAAACATGTGTTAGTATTATTATGCTTTGAAACATGTAAATTTCAGTAAATTTATTCAAAGCAATACAAGAATTAATTCAAATTATCATTTCTAATCAAGTCTACCACTAATCTATTATAACTCAAATAATGGATTAAATATATGTCTCATTTTTTTTTAAATGAATAATTTAAAGACAGGAAGGTGTACCTATACTTTGTTTTAATCTTAAAAATTTTTAAAAAATACATAATCTTAATTATAATCTTAATTTAATATTTGTATTATTATGATGCTTTAATTACATGTAGTGTGTAAAGAAAAATAACCATAAGAATGAATTGAAAAGAAAGATCCTTTTCTTGTAAATATAATTTGTCTTTAAAAATCCTGATACTTTAGTGTTTTTACATAATTGTAGATTCATACAAGTTACATTCAAACTGTCTTTCTTCTACGCTATCTGCACGAACTAGTTTAGATCGATCAGAATCGAAGAGTCCTACAGTCATGAGTGACTCTGACTAAAACATTTGTGAACGGAGTGTGTGCATCATTTATAGGTTGATCTAATATGAAATAAAAAATAATAATTTCTTTTAAAAATAAAATTAAAACCAAGGCATAAGTCATGACAAAGTTGTCCAAATTTAGGTGTATTAAATATTTTGAATATATTTTATTATGGGCCGATATTGTTATAGGCCGAAATGTCCCGTAGCGCGACAAAAAAACTACAAATGATGGTTGCAAAAAACTGTTAATGCGACGAATCAAGGACCATCGCGAATTTAGGACCGACGACGATATACAAAATACACGCCACCTACCGAGGATTTACCCTAAAGCTTTCCATGTAAACTTCTAGAGTACATCTTGCACAATCGACAGGAACTCGTGAAATCTCTCAACAATAGCTTTTTCCGGTCGATTTCACAATGCTGCTCTCAAAATCGTGTATATCATTTTTACGCTACGTCGACAAAATTAAAATGTAAACATGTCTACAGCAGATATAGGTCAAATTTTGTTTGGGCTTCGAGGAGGGGATGGGAAGGGAAACGAATGAAAACAAATACATTCCTATAAACATGACATTTGCTATCGTGCATGTAAGACATGATTTCTTTACAGCACTTTCCGCAACCTATACTTTTACTTACACGCTCAAACTTCGGGTAATGTTAAAAAAATATTGCTTTATTTACTGTGGTTCACTCTTCTCGCCAAAACGAATGCTACCAAGAAATGACACGTCATATAATTCATCCAATCAAAAGAGACCGTTTAAATTATGGGATATCTGCGAAGATGTTGCGAAAATAGGTCTTTGTTTACATAAACTGTTCATGTATTCTTCCGCTGCGCCGCATTGTATCCTTTCCACCAAAAGTTTCTCCACAGAATCCATGTATAAATTTTAATTTCAATACCACATACATTCATCATTGTGCGGTAACCCTCAGCACGTACTTATCACCCGCAAACTACCGTACTATATTCCACATATATTGCCCAAGGATTTGACATAGCGGTGACATAGCTTGTCCGATTTAAAAAAAAATTGAATTTCTTCACTGACATAAGGAAAAATGTTTCGTTTAACATTTCCCTGTTTTGGGTTTACTTGCCCCCCATCTATGAACATCTCTGTCACCCTGTATCCCTATCCCATTTTAAAGATATCTACGATTTCCCTGCCAAATGCTTGCGACGTACGTGACAATACATCACAGAGATTCCTCTCTGTTCGTAAAAACATTACATAAAATTTCACGTTTTGACACGCCGCCGTCACCGGAGAAGTAACACTGAAGTCTTGCCTTATGGAGATGCCAGGCTCGACAAAAATACAATGATATAAAATAAAGTACCCCACCTAACAAATTCTTAAGCACTGAATAATTTTCACAAATATAACACAAGTAAAACAGTAGGACAATGATTACTGAGACAGGGGCTCCGTGGTGTGGACCAAAGTACACACTTACAGATCTCAGTACCTCTCACTGCCATTTTCGTCCAACATCAGAATATATAAGTGGAAAAAATCTTGATTGGGGCATACAACAACATTACCCAACTTGACTCAGATGTCTTATCCATAAAAACTAAATGTACAATAGAAAAATAGTTTCAAAAAATTAATTAAAAATGATAATTATAAATAAATACATAAATAATAATAACAATAAAAAATAAATTAAAACAAGAGTTCCGCATGGCAGAGCATGATACACCCGTCAAATCTGCAAGTCATTTATGTGGATATTTTGTTTATTATGAACTGTAAAGGGACTTATACAGTTCATATGAGCTGTTCATAATCAATAAGTCAATTCAATTATTCATCACATTGATACAAAATGCAGTGCACAAGTCAACAAGTACGATAAAAAACAATAGTAATTATTGAGATTTTGGTATTATTTTCATTAACAAAATAGACTTACCACCAGCCACACCATTTATATAATTTAACCATCATGTTCTTGTAACCTTCATCACAAAATTGAGGTAATCTCTAGTATACTGGGTTGTTTGAAAGACAGCAAGTTCTTCAGCCTACAACTCTATGTGTATCTGCTCCCTGGTAGAATAAATTAAGGAAGCTAGAGTTACGGTTCCTGAGCACTGCACTTCGGATAATCGTGGTAAGTAAGCATACCAAGTTTCATAGATGTCAGAGTTATGGGCCAGACAAACCCGCCGCATACTCTGGCAGCACACAAAGGGGAATAACTCAAAAATCAAGGAAGCTAGAGTTACGGTTCCTGTGCACTGCACTTGGCATCATCGTGGTAAGTAAGCATACCAAGTTTCAAGTCATTCTGACCATAGATGTCAAAGTAATGATCTGGACAAACATGCTAACAGCATTCAAAGGGGAATAACTCAAAAATTAAGGAAGCTAGAGTTACGGTTCCTGAGCACTGCACTTCGTATCATCGTGGTAAGTAAGCATACCAAGTTTCAAGTCATTCTGACCATAGATGTCAGAGTTATGGGCCGGACAAACCCGCCTGCCCGGACGCCCGCCAAGGGTGATCCCATAATACGCCCCGTCTTTGACGGGCATATAAAAAACACTTTAATTCCTAAACGTGTATGTGTGTGTTCTTGTGTGAAAGTATGTGTAAATTGGTGTTACATGTACATACCTTGCCATACTATTCTGCATTTCAGCGGAGACTTGTGACTGGACAACAGCCATCATCTGTGTTTGTAATGATTCCGCAGAAGACTGGAATGTGTCGGTTAATTTTCGTAACTGTGCTATCAATGGATCTCTAGCCTCTGTTTGTTTCTGTTTAACTTGCTCTAAATGTGATTCAAGGTTGTGGATATCTGTAACAGTTAAAATGGTCTATTATTACCTGTTGCAAAATCTAGCAAAAACTTTTGGCTAATTGTTGCTAGAGAAATATTGTCAAACTCTCAAAATGCCTGACCTTACAAAAAATAGAATGTATAATCGTGAGTAATTACATGTTTGTAGACATTTTTTCTGTAAAATGATCAGGTATTTATTTGCTTTCTTAAAAAAGACTATACTTTTAAGCCTATATATATATATATATATATATATTGTGTGTGTGTTTTGAAACAGACTATACTTTTAAGCCTATTTTTTATACTGTACTTTTAAGAATTTTGTTGTTTCTATTTTTTTCAAACTATTAACTTTCTATATAGGTAACCTAGTGTAAGAATCAGGAATCAACTGGACATATAGAACATGATACGATTAACTAAAGGAGATGTCTTCAGAGGATATCCGTCACGATAGAATTGCTGACTTTTAACCAGATTTCTTAGTGGTCTTTCAAAATTTCAGAAAAATAAAATGATAGCAAACTGCCCAGGTTTAATTCCAAAACTTAAAACTGATCAAACAAAAAACAGAGAAAGAGTTGTGATCGAAAAATCAGATTTGAATAACAACATGTCTGTGCCAATGCACAAATAAAATAATAATAATAATAAAAAAATAAAATTAATTATAATAACAAAATACTGATAACATGTACAAAATTCACGAAGTTTCTGTGGAATTTACATAACTGACCAATCAAATCCATGATAATTTTAACAACCATATTTAAAAGCCAATTTTATCTCCTTGTTTCAAATTAAGATTTTTAAAATGAGCTCTTGTTTATATCATTTTTTTCACAACAGAGTGTCAAAGTCAGAAAAGTTCGGATGAAGTTTGCAAGAACAGTAGCCCCAACTGTTGACAGTTCAATTTGAAGTCATACAAAAGAAAATTTGGTGCAAAATTGATCACAACCAATCTGCGATCATGTCATGCTTGGCAGCAAGTACCATCCATAAAAAGGATAAGAATTGCTTAATTCTGAAGTGAAAATCAGGCCCTATCTCCAAAGTCCCAAATTTCTCATTTTGAAAAAATCAAATACAGTGCTGTAACATTTACAGTATCCTAAAAACCAATTTATACCTGTAATATCCACAAGTTAAAAAATATCAAAATTATAAACACTGGTATTTCAAATAGTATTTTTAATTGAAACATGAAATGGACTTTAAAATAGTGGACTTAATGGAGAGGTGGTCACTATAGCAGGTTTTACTGTATAGACAAGTGGTATTTATAAAGAGGTGGTCACTTATACACAAGTGACCGCTATAACTGGTTTTACTGTAAAGACAGGGGCCCCCCAGTTTTCAACTGAACAACAGTTATAATTCTCACATTCTCTTGTTCCTTTGGTAAAGGTTTCATTGACTTGAGCTAGCATGTTCTGTATAGATCTTTCGAAGGATGGTATAACTATATTCTGAAATGCTTCTCTATACGCCATCTGTATTGGTGTTTGTAAAACATTGCCAGCTGCCATTCCAATGGCTTCAGTTGTTTGCTGAAATAAAACATTAAACCAGTTTTTACACAGAAAAAATAAATGTGAAATTACAAGAATTCCACAGATTTAAATGTCTCACCTAGTTAGTTTTTGATAATTTATTACTTTAACATAAACTTTCACATTCTGACAACACCAGAAAAGTAACACCCAAGTCTCGCCTTATGGCAATGCCAGGCTTGACAAAAATCAAACCAAATGTAACATTACATAGTGATTGGTGCATATGTTTGGGAAGAAACACAGTTAGTTGACCCCTGTAACAAAAACTGATATGGTGTGAGTCAGACTAATGGTTTTGTTCGAGATAATTTACATTAAGTTGAGACAATTCATCGTTCCTCATGCAATAGCCGCAATTGCAGCTGCCAATGGCCAACTGAACTAAAATATACTGTAAAATGTTACTTGGCATATGTAAACAGTACCAAAATTAAAAACAGACAAACTTATATAAATGAAAAATACAGTTTCAGAAATTTTCTATTCTTGTATTTATCATTACAAATAAATGCACATTCATATAAACATAATCTATATATATATATATATTTATAAACTTACCCTTGATCTGACCATTTTACTGATGTTATCTTTTAACAGTGAGTCTGTAGCTGTGAGTTTTTGAGCTAACTCCTGATGTAGCTGATCCTTTAAGGGATCTAATATCCGAGATATGTCTAAAAAAATAAACAAAACCATGACTGTTAAAAACTGTACTATAATCATAAAAATCTTTAATATTTGATACAAATCTGTTTGCTAATGATAATGTGGTCTTTCATTGAAGTATATGCAAAAGGAAGACTTTTAGAAGTGTTAAGCATGTTACCAATATAAGAGTAATGGTGTTTAATGTCTCAGTCAAGAAATATTCACTTATGTCGAGATGTCACCAGCTATGGGCAAAAGTGCAGAAATTTTGTGTGTGCATTGTGCTGATGGCAGTTCCCATCTGAAAGAACCATGACTTTCATTTCGTTATGCCGAGTGCTTGGCAAAAGAACAATCACTATGCACTTTCAAGTCTTTGGTCCAACCCGGTCAGGGTTCAACCCACAACCTCCCACTAATGGAGCGAGCACTCTACCCAATGAGCTAACACAGTGGTGTGTTACCAATATGATCTTTATAAAATTTATTTGATAAAAAAAAGTTACCAATATAAACTTCTAATCAAATAAATTTTCACAACTGACAACAGTGTGCAACAAAAAACAAAGTTGTAAAGGTCCTAGACTCATGACCCAAAAGATTATAGATTCAAGCCCTAGCTAGACTGTATGTCATCAAACAAGCAATTTGATTTTCACATTGCTCAAGTCCACCCTCCTGCCATTGGACATCTTTTTTAAGAGTCTAAGTCTGCATTTTTGTTCTTACTATCTTAAGGTATATCTCTTTTATCTGAGGAAAACAACCGTCATAAAGTCATTGGTACACTATCTTTTGGTCAAACATTTTTCAAATATTTTTTATCCCTTTACTGTACAAATGGTAGCAGTGAATTTTTTTACTGATCTTTTAGAGACAGGTATATTTAATAAGTACTCTAGTACTGGAAGGCAATCCATTGACACTGAAGGATTCACTGACAACCAAAATCCAGCAAATTTTGAGAAAGAAAAAAAGAAAGAAAGAAATGGGATTGATGCTAAGTACCAACTTTTTTTTAAAATCTCTTAATAGTTTTTTTTTCACAATATAAAAATTCATCAGCGAACATACTAAAGAAATTATGAAATAAAACAAAAAATTGATCACCATGACCTAATGACCTCAGAACAATTTTAAATAAATTACCAACAGCACTTTTCAGTTGAGTCTCCTGATCCAAGGACATCTTGTCTAATACTTTTACAGAGAAATATTTATAAAATTACAACTTACTAGGTGCTATAGTTTGTCTCATCTCGTCTTTAACGATGTGTTCTATATTACGTGCCACCGACTGATCTAACCTCTGTGTTACCTCTCGCTGTAATTGTTCTTGTCGCTGTCTGTCTCTACTGTCAGTTTGCTGTAGAAGCTCATTTATTCTCTGGTCTAATAAGAGTTAAGGAAACAGTATACTCTACAGTAAAAAGAGCCATCAATTCAGGACAGTACCAACAGTAAAGTAAGGCTAGTCAAGTACCAGTAATGTTAAAATCAGACAAGTCAATGACTGAATTTGTATAGTACAATATACATGTTTCTCGCATATGTGATAGATTTATCTCACTGAATTGGTGGTACGATATTTTTTCCATCTCGCACCCCATGTGCACATGTGTAGTCTATCTCAGTCGAACGTGGACTACATTTTTTATCAATTGACAAGGGTCATAATTTAGTCGGAAAAATTATATGAAAACGACAAAAAAGACTTCTTTATGAGGAATAATGTTATTTTATTAAATGATGTATATGTATAACAAGAAAAATTGTTGTTTTGTTTTGTCGCTAGGTTCACAAACTGCTGTGAGTGAAATGTTATTTTTTCATAAATTATATGCAAGAAAATAATCAACTATTTGACTGAGGTGGTGAGGGGGAAATTCTGATTGAGTGGTCAGATCCTCATTTGAGATTAAAAAAATTTGACCATGAGGTCGGAATTTCTCCATCTCGATCTCAAACTCATAATAGATTCTCTTTATATAAGGCTAGTCAAGTACCAGAAAAGTTGAAATCTGACCAGTCAGCGACTGACTTCACCTAGTGCATTATAAAAGTTTTACAAATGGACAAGTGTCATACACATGTAAATGTGTGTACATGTATGTGTATACCAATAGTGTGACTTAATAAATTTTTAAAAATTTTTTACAACAAGGATACTCTCTTTCTGTGCATGTTGTGTAAATAATCTCTCCACTCTTGAGGTGACGATGTTTTCTATTTTTCCGAGATGTTCTTCTATATTTGTCTGCGGTTGTTGTTGCATCATCTCGTGTAGTTGTTTGGTTTCCACTTGTTTCCGTTGCAGTTCAAGCTGCTGTTCTTGCTGTACATTTAACTGATACTGCAATCGTTCAATCTGAGCTCTTTGTGTTTCCAACAGTGTTAAAATATTCCGCGACATACTGTGTAACTGTAATAAAAAAAAAAAAATTAATTTAGACAGAAGACATAAACAAGAACTTCCAAAAAGACAGCTATGCTGTCCATCATATTTAAAGCTCTTGCAATAAAAGAGGCCTTGGTTGCAGAGTGGTCAAAAAATGCACTTGTGGATCACATTCTTCTAGATGACTAGGTTCAAATCATGTTCTTGATGATCCTGGAAATTCAAATTTCAAATTTTTTTATTTCTCTCATTGCATTACATACAAATAGAGAACATGTATTAAACTGTAAATATAAACAATATTGCATGAATAACAGCAGTATATACATTTCAACCCAGATGACCGATTCTCTCCATAATATAATGACTTTAATAAATTTGCATAATTTTATTTGCAGAGATATTTGTTTACTATTAAACAGTGTAAAAAATTTTAAAGTATTTAGATATCTTGAAAAATTGCTTGGTATAAAAACATTTCTTTCTTTATATAAAGCTTTGCAACATAAAATATAGTGGAACTCATCACCCAAATCATTAGATTTGTACTGGGAAGTTTGTCAGTTTACTAGTTGTAGGTCACTACAGCAAGTTAAGTCAGTGATTATCTACAGGTACTCCAGTTTCTTCCACCATCCTTGATCTGATCACCTTGATATACTGTAAGTGAAATAATCATAACTTCAAACACCATAACTCCACTCCATTCTTTTAATATACATGTAAAAAGTCAACCCAATGCCTTATGAATTTCTCATTTAAGAATATCATTAAAAAAAAATTGGACCTAAAATTAATTAAAAACTTCAAACAAAATCTTTTGAAATAAATAAAGTTGTATACACTTAAACAAGAATTACATTATTACCTGATCTAAAGCCTGAAGATCTATTGTTTCTCGTACAATTTCTTTGTGAATTTCTCTTACTTCTACTTGTCTATCCCTAAAATTTTTTCAAAAAACTAAAAATATTAACTTTTTTTTTCTTAAATAATTATTTTCAAATTTCTGTAGTCACACGGAAAAAAAAAAAAAAGAAAGAAAGAAAGAAAAAGGAAAAAAAACTTGTAAACATATAAAAACTTGTTCCAACCCACCATGAAAAATAAACACATTTCTATGCATTAAGCAATTTTATTCAGAAATTCCTAGTTGCATTAAAAATTTTGATCCAATCCATGTTATATATACATGTAGGTTTGTCTTTATGTGCATATGAAATGAATATACCAATAGTACATAGTGCATAAAGATTATTCAGCCCATTATATAGGAACTCAGAAACAAAATCCCTTTTATCCACTTTCACACACACTCCCTGCGACCCACTGCATTTTACAATTTACCCCTTCCTTCAGCACCTAAATATCTCATTCTAAAGAAAAGTGGTGAAAAAGTGGTAAAAGTTCTTGCCTTCAAACCCCATGTGTCTAAATGCTATGGTTTTGACCTCAGTAGATCGCAGTAAGAAATGAGTTTTCCTTGTCATACATTAAGGTCCCCATCTGCTGATTTGATACCAGTTAAATGGATAAAGTGATCTGTAATTTTTATCCGTGACGTTGCCAGCAAGTGTCCTAACACATGAGGTCACCATAATACACACTTACTATTACAAACCAAATCCCCAATCATACATGCAATCGCACACATGGATTTGTGTTAGATTAATAAGAAAAATTATCTTGTAGTAAATAGCTGAAAAGAAAACTTAACCCATCAACCATCCAACCAATGGAGTTATAGACTTACCTGGGTGACATGATAGTTCCTGTTGTCATTAGTTTGGCTGCTACTGGGGCTTCTTTGGGACTAAAAATATAGAAAGGTTACATTATCATGACTACAATAATAGATTTGTGAAACAGAACTATATACACACACACACACACACACACACACATACAAACACACAGAACTACACACACACACACACACACACACACACACACACACACACACACACACACACACACACCACACACACACACACACACACACACACACACACACACACACACAGAATTAAACTGCAATAAAATGACAAGAAATTATTTTCTTCACATATAAATTTGCTACAAGAAGTGGACAGGAAAGGAGTGATGGTTTTTACATGTATATGCCAAAGTAAAGATTTTTTGGATTGCAGTAGTGAAATGGTAGAAGCATCAGCTTTCCATTCTAATGTCTCTTGTAATTGCTGATTCAATGTGATACCTAACATGCTTAAGGACCATGGATACACTTGGGAATTTTATCCACATGAGTCAAAACTAAAAGATTTAATGAAATGTCAACGAGATAAAATGCTCAACTGTTCCAAATGTCCTTAAAAATATTTTACTTATCTTGAGCATTAGAATCAATATATCGTTCTTATTGGAGATTGTAAAAATATTATTTTAATAACATGTATAGAAGTAGAAATGCTCAGGTGTACCAAATGTCCTTGAAATATTTTACATATCTCAAGCATTAGAATAATCTATCTGTTCTGATAGGAGATAGTAACATCTGTATATGAGTTAAAATGCTCAACTGTATCAACTATCCATAAAAATATTTTACCTATTCTGAGCATCAGAATCAACAAATTGTTCTGACTGGAGATTGTGAAACCATTCTTTAATGATATGTAAATGAGTTAAAATGCTCAACTGTTCCAAATGTTCTTATAAAATATTTTACCTATCCTGAGCATCTGAGTCATCAAAATGTTCTTCTATCTGTTCTTCAATACTGGCATCAGCTTCTCTGTTATCTTCTTGTTCAGTGACATCTTCCCCTTCCACACAGACTTCCTCTTCTTCTTCCACTTGTACATCCTCCTCCCCCTCAACTTCCTCCTCCTCCTCCTCATCATCATCATCCCCAAAGTCACTGAAAATAATCCAATTACCTGTTATATTCTTTCTGAATTTGTAAACAATGCACATTATAAAATGAAACAAGAGGCCCATCAGCCTTAATGCTCACCTGAGTAAATGTCAAAATTGTTTGCAAAGTGCAATAGACAATATACAAAGTACAAAAGTTTTCTCAAGTTAAGAACCTCCACAGCACTCAATCAGATATATCTGGCCACAATTCATTTTTAATAACCTAACAGGCATGTATTAAAAATCTGAATGGCCTTCACCCAGGCATGATGGTAGCCAAGTTTCATTAAATTTGGCCCAGTGGTTTTGGAGGAGAAGATTAAAATGTTAAAAGTTTATGCACGACAGACGACGCACAAAGATGGATAGTAATAGCTCACCTGAGCTGAAAAGGTGAGCTAAAATACTGGAAAAAGTTTAGTTTAAAATAGACTCATAAATGAAGCTAATATAGAAAATATATATACATCTTTAGGAGTTAAGGCATTTTACAATCCAGTTGAGATTCTTTCACACATGTCCGGTGGTCAGTTCTGGGAATGGCTGAGGCCACCAGTGTACCCAAACAAAAAAAATTTATCTTCAGCAAGAAAACTGAAAATGTTTCTCACACTAGGATCTGCCTCGAGCGGGATTTGACCAATGACAACGAGAGGCACTGTGACAAAAAGAACCCGCTTTAAACCACTCAGCCATAAAGGCCCCCAAGTAAAACAAGAATTCCACTGGATTTAAATGTCTCTCCTGGTTAGGTTTTTGATCGAGTAGAAAATACATTACTTTAACATAAACTTTTACATTTTGACACAACACCGTCGACACCTACATCTAGCTTTATGGTGAGGCCAGGACTAAACTATTATGACACACATTTAAAACATGTTTTTGAATAAGTCACATTCCAAAGCAGCCAACCTTTCAATAGTTGTAGCATTACGAGTCTTTGAAGCTCCTAATTTGACCCGTGATTTTGCAAATTCTGTTTATAAAAATACATGTAACCTGATATTACAGATGTTAAATGATTGTCAATCAATTAATAATTTGCAGTAATTGTGATCAAATAGGTGCAAGTATAAAGTCAAAGATTTTAAACCAGATTTACAGGCCAAAGAAATGCTGTGATCAATGAAATTTCACATTGTAACTAAAGTACATTATAATGCTTGCTTTATATATTTCTATTACTTTTCTTATTTTTTTTGTTATAACTATTGGTTTTTGTTTTTGTTTTTTTTTTTTTTTTTTTACCTTTTTTGGGTAGCTTCATCTGGTGGTCTCTGTGAATCACTGAGATCAGGTGGTTTTGGCCATGCACGCAGAACTTGATCTCCTGAATCATCAGCTACAGATGATGTATCTATAACACTGGTATTCTGTTCTACAAATGGCTGAGTACCTTGCATTTCGGTTTCTTGTTGTGCCTCATCACTGTACGATGTACCTAGTACTTCTGCTACTTCCTCGTCATTTTCGTCGTAAGAATATTGCGGACCTTGACGCTTCATACCATCATTAACTTCAAATCCTGCTGTGCTGGCCGTGCTTTCTCCTGTAACCTCAAGACTTTTTCTACTATCTTGTGTATCAAATAAATCTTCTATACAAACTTTCTGTAACTGGTCATGAACATTGTTAGTATTCTTATCCTGAGGTGAAGGAAACACTTCTCCAGACTGATCAAAATCCTTGGCTTTAGGTGTCAATAAATCGCTTTCTTCTGCGTCGGTTACTGGTGGAAGTGGAACCGAACCAGGGGTTAATTCTCCATTGATCCGCCCTGGTGATGGTTCTTTGGAAGTCGGCGTCTGTGTTATTGTACTGCCAACAGAAACAACAGAATGATCTCCCGAGCTACGCGGTGAGAAGAATTCTTCGTTGAGACCGGTAACGTGTGTAAAACTACTTGTACTTGATCCACTAGCACGAACGACTGGTTCTCCAGAATTATCCCCTTGTTTCCTTCAAAATACATAAGAGTATTCGAAAATCATTTTAAGTTTAAACTCAACCCTCCCCCTAGTAAAACAAAATCAGTTAAAATTTGTAAAAAAAAAAAATCTTCTAATAGGAGAAATTATACAGAATATACTATTTAAAACAGTAGTTTTTTCTAAATATAGCTTTAATCCTTGAGTATATTCATAGGAAAATTCCTTTGTAACATAAACATGTATGTCTAGCCTACAAAAAATATTCTATAAATTTGAAGGAGAAAAAAATGTTACTGAAAAATATCTACAAAGGTAACAGCCAACCCAAACTTGACCAGAAACATACAAATTAATTACAGAAACAGCTAAGTAAAAGGTAACAAAAGACAATCATGTTCATCAATGAAATTCATAATTTAAACACTTTCCATACAGATTATTTATTACCTTGGACTGGCAGTGAATGCATCAGGTGTCATTAACACTGGCTGAGTTCCTTCCCCTGGATGTGTGAGGGATCCCTCGCTTTGAGCTTCTGAGTCATGCAAACTGTGTTCGGTGCTCATACTCATATCCGATAAGGCATCTCGAATTCCTTTAAATTCAAAATAGAGACAAATTTTAAAACACACTTGCTTGTATATATTTCTATGTCCAAATACTTCTAATTACAGATTTATTTCCTGTTAATGCACTGTAAAATGATTAATCTAATGATGAAATGAAACATAATAATCTTGGTCATATTCGACAAAAAAAAAAAAAAAAAAAAAAAAAAGATCATGGTTCACCAAATATAACATCAATGATCACAGGATAAAATGAAACTAAATAATCTTGTTCATGTTCACACAAAAATAATCATGTTCACAAAATGAAACACAAAAAGATTTTTTACAAAATGAAACAAAATGATCATGTTCATGAAATGAAACAAGTTTACAAAATTTTAAAAAAGATCATGGTCACATAATGAAAAAGTTCACAAAATGAAATACAATTTTAATGAACAGAAAAAAGACAAAAATTTCATGTTCACAAGTTCAAATGGTATGATATATGAGAACATATGATAACTTTATACAAATCTTGTTGCGGAATGATAAAAAAATTACCTTGAAATGATATGAGTACTGACAATAAGATGATTTATTTTACATCATGTCATAACTTTTAAGACCAGTCACCATGTTAGATTTTTAAAAATATTTTAAATTTTGTTTTAAAAAAAGCTGGATATTTTAGTGAAAGCATTTAGCTTAAAACTCTGTTATAATTTTAGCTCATCTACATCTTACCTATCATGAAAAAGACTACTGTAAAACGGAAAATTTTTTGGTCGATTTTGATTTTTATTCTAAATTTGCAAATACATACATTGTCCGAAAACTGATAAGTAACTTGCATAAATCAGTGTTGAAAATTACCAGTCTCAAACTGTCAGACTGGCTGTTATTTTCAACACTACATACATATGCACTATAATTTGAAGACACAAAAATAAAAGTATGCAATACTTGCCATTTGCAAATAATAAACTGTAGCAGAAATTTCCCAATTTACATGTACGGGACACAAGCACAATATTACCATGTAAACCTTAATGTCAGTGATAAGCAATTGTCACTGCCACAAATAAAATTTTTCTAAAAACTTGCAAAAAATTAATCTAAAAACAAGTTCATGTAGTGTTCAAGTTTTGCAAACTTATGACAACCTTAAGTGTGCTGGTATAATTGCCCGCTATGTTGCAGACTAACATAACTGACTGTTCAGCCAATTGTTGAAAAGAGCCAACAAGCAGTGGCCTATGAAAGAAAGTCTCTTTTTCACTTGAAGTAGACAGGGGTCAAAACTACAGTTGGGAGATGCCTATGAAAGAAAAATCTCTTTTTCACTTGAAGTAGACAGGGGTCAAAACTACAGTTAGAAGATGCCTATGAAAGAAAAATCTCTTTTTCACTTGAAGTAGACAGGGGTCAAAACTACAGTTAGAAGATGCCTGTGAAAGAAAAATCTCTTTTTCACTTGAAGTAGACAGGGGTCAAAACTACAGTTGGAAGATGACTATGAAAGAAAAATCTCTTTTTCCTTTGAAGTAGAAAGGGGTCAAAACTATAGTGGAGAGATGCCTAGGGTTTAAAAACTAATGCCTTACAAATTAGAGCGACTTTTTGTAAAGATGCTAGCTCACTGAGTCAGTATGCCACTTTAACTTTTTTAACTTTTTTTCCAGAAACTGTTATTGTGTCACAAATTCTAAAAATATTATCAAACTTTAAACTTATTTTTAACAATTCAAACTTCTGAATTTAGCTCTTGGGTTTCTTTTCTAAACAGAGAATATACAGAACAGGTCGTCCTTAAAAAGAAGGGGTCACTATAGCAGATTTAACTGCGTAAGTTTCATTATGTCTGCAAATAACACAAATTATGATTCTAGCTAAATTTCACAATAAATCCACACAGTGCCTTTTTGGTTGGGAAAAATCATTTTGTTCACTTGTTTAAAATAAACATTGTAAGATATTTTGTTAATCACACTCGACTGGATAAATTATGTGTTAAAATGAACTGTATGACATCACAGTGGTGTTAGATAATGGATGGTTAAGAATGAAATAAAAGATGGCATTCAGCTGATGATGATGTGACGAACTCGTCTGAATATGATGAAAAAATTATTGAAATTATGAAATATGTTCAAGTATGTTAATACAAGTACCTTTGTAGAGGTATTTCTACATGTAACTTCATAGAGGTGTTCTACATGTAGCTTTGTAGATGTCATTCTACATGTAACTTCATAGAGGTTTTTCTACATGTAGCTTTGTAGATGTCATTCTACATGTAACTTCATAGAGGTTTTTCTACATGTAGCTTTGTAGATGTCATTCTACATGTAACTTCATAGAGGTTTTTCTACATGTAGTTTTGTAGATGTCATTCTACATGTAACTTCATTGAGGTTTTTCTACATGTAGCTTTGTAGAGGTTTTTCTACATGTAGTTTCAGATGTCATTCTACATGTAGTTTTGTAGATTTCATTCTACATGTAACTTCATAGAGGTTTTTCTACATGTAGTTTTGTAGATGTCATTCTACATGTAACTTCATTGAGGTTTTTCTACATGTAGCTTTGTAGAGGTTTTTCTACATGTAGTTTCAGATGTCATTCTACATGTAGTTTTGTAGATTTCATTCTACATGTAACTTCATAGAGGTTTTTCTACATGTAGTTTTGTAGATGTCATTCTACATGTAACTTCATAGAGGTTTTTCTACATGTAGCTTTGTAGAGGTTTTTCTACATGTAGTTTCAGATGTCATTCTACATGTAGTTTTGTAGATTTCATTCTACATGTAACTTCATAGAGGTTTTTCTACATGTAGTTTTGTTTTGTAGTCAAAAAGATCACCTCAATTTAAAAGTCAGTTTTAACCTTCTGACAAACTATAGCCAACATCAAACTATAGCCAACGTCAAACTATAGCCACCGTCAACCTATAGCCACCGTCAATTCAAACCAGTATGTAAAATGTAAGCCTGGCCTGGTGGTGACTACAGACACTTGTGGAGGCAAAATGGAATTCACAAATTAACGCTTATTTTCATTTTAGGTTTAACTGATAACAACAAAGCAAAATTGGAATGCAGAAATAAAATCTGTATTTTATTTCAGGTTGAATTGATAACAAAATAATGCAAAATTGGAAATCACAAATAAAGGATCATATGGAGTACATGTAATTATTCTATTTAAGGATTAGTTAAATTATTCACATTTTGATTAAGGGGAAAAACATTCAAGGAAGGGAGAGAGAGGGATCGGGACACATCGTCCGTGCACATACACATGTATATATATATTTGTATCGCCACCAGTGTTAGAACTTATACACAAACTGTTTACCCTTTTGTTCTAAATGTCCTTTACTTTTATCTGTATCACAAAGAAGGATATGTAATAAATATAAAAATGTTATATGGTACTTATAATACACATCGTGAAATTTGTGCTATTTTGTAAAGCAGTATAGAAGTATACTAAGAATCATTAATAATTTTGTAATTTTGCCTTTTTAAAAAATTCTGTTGATAGAAATTTTTGGTGGAATTGAGTTCTTTTGAAAATAATTCCCAATAAAAATTTTCAACGACATTTAATTTTTTGGTTTTCAGTAACCCATGGAAATAACGAAATTTTTTCCCCCACGAATATCTGTGATTTTATGGTATATTATAAGGCCAAATTTGGCTCCCTAACGTGAATAAATTAATCTAAATAAATTGAAATATTGAAGTATACATTAATACTATGTTTCCATTCTTGGTAGCCAAAATCGCCAATGGCTACTAATTTCTGAGAAATTCTTTCAAAAAGTAACATATTTTAGCAAATTTGTGAGAAAATACTTTAAAAAAGACTATTTTTTTCCCAAATTTTTTAAATTTGGCTACTAGTTATTTTAAATTTATGGAAACATAGCATTAATATCTATATACAATCTTTAACAAATTTTCAAAGAGCTGCATTTCTCATTATTTTTTGAGTAATGTTGGGTAATGATGGCAGCATTTTAGAGTTTTAAATCTTATTCTTGATATTTAAGACATAATTATACCAATCATATATATTTTTTCCCAACAACTTCACTAAACTATTGATGTTTGGTTTACATCCGCAGATGCAGGTCTGGTTTTAAATAAACCAGAATTTTTTTTATGTAGATTCACGATTCAACACAGATGTGAATGACTGAAATTCACAAATTAAGAAAAAAATTTAATTTACTTTGTCTAATTTAACACCCCCCCCCCCCCAACAAACCAGAATTTTTCTGATAGATTCTTTATTCAACACAGATATGAATGACAGAAATCAAATTATCAAATTTCACAAAACTTAAACTCAAATTATCAAATTTCACAAAACTTAAACTGCCTTATTTAAAATGTTTTTTGCCCCTTTTTTTCTTGTTTTTCCCCTTTTTCCTTTTTTTCCAACTATAAACACTAAATAAAAGACCTGTGAAAAAGTCATCATAGCCAGACTTGTGAAAATAAAATGATATGAAAATATTCAGATCCAGTCAATACAATTCTGAGTTGACTTACCTGTCTCATCATGAGATATCGTACTAACTGATGGTGTCGGTGGTGGCGGAGCAGATGATTCAGGCTTGAATCGTATTAACAGTTCTTGTAATGCTCTGAAATATTAGGAGTAGATAATACAGGATAAAATGCACAAGATGAATAACAAAAAACACAGACAGTCTACATCAGAACTAAAACAAAACAAATTGAAAATGAACTAGAACTATCCAAACAAAAACGGACTTATACCCCTACCCCATAATTATAAGTAGAAATTACACACACACACACACAGGTTTCAAGGGTCATAATTTTGCAAAATGCAGGGTTTTTAAAACAAGAGGCCCATGGGCCTTAACGCTCACCTGAGAATATGGCCAAAATCATTGGCAAAAATATATACGATATTCTAATATACATGCCTATACAAAAGGTTAAATAGTTTCCAAGATAATTAACAATTTCAGTCTTTTTATGCATCAATGACCTTGACCTTTGAACGTATGACCTTGAGTCATATATCAAAATGATGGTCATGTCTATATCTACAATAGTCTATACAAAAAGTTAATAGTTTCCAAGATAATTAACAATTTCAGGCTTTTTATGCACTTATGACCTTGAACCTTGAATATATGACCTTGAGTCATATATCAAAATGATCGTCATGTCTATCTTTACAATATTCTAATATATGTGCCTATGAAAAAAGTTAACAGTTTTCAAGATTATTAGCAATTTGAGTCTTTTTATACATCTATGACCTTGGCCTTTGAACGTATGACCTTGAGTCATATATCAAAATGATCATCATGTCAATACCCCCAATATTCTGATATATATGTCTTTACAAAAAGTAAATAGTTTCCAAAATAATTAACAATTTCAGGCTTTTTATGCACCTATGACCTTGACCTTTGAACATATGACCTTGAGTCATATATCAAACTGATCATCATGTCAATACCTACAATATTCTAATATACATGCTTATGAAAAAGTTAACAGTTTCCAAGATAATAAACAATTTGTGTCTTTTTATGCATCTATGACCTTGGCCTTTGAACGTATGACCTTGAGTCATATATCAAAATGATCGTCATGTCAATACCTACAATATTCTGATATATATGTCTATAAAAATGTTAATAGTTTCCAAGATAATTAAAAATTTCAGGTTTTTTATGCACCTATGACTTTGACCTTTGAATGTATGACCTTGAGTCATATATCAAAATGATCGTCATGTCAATACCTACAATATTCTAATATATAAGCCTATGCAAAAAGTTAATAGTTTTCAAGCTAATGCACAATTGTAGTATTTATGAGCAAGAAATAACATTTCAGAGGCAACAACTCCTCTATGCATTATCATATAGTTACGAAACTTTGTATCTTTTTGAATTTGGTCATTCTGAACATTTTCACAATGTTTTGATATTATATATCTTTAAAATTTTTGAAGAAAATAGCCTAAAACTGCAAAATTACAAACTAGGTCATGACCTTGAACTTTGACCTTGAACCCATTTTGAAGGTTATTTTAAGAAAAAGTCAAAACTGAAAACCCCATGTCATTATCTGTTCAAGTAGTCAAGTTATAACAATTTGAAGCCATTTTACGAAATTTTTAAAATTAAACGCAAAAATGCGTAACCCATTTTTCGACCAAATTTCACGAAATGAACAAACTATAGGCTTAAGACCCTAGAAAAGCCAAATATCACATCAGATTTTTTCTCCCATCATCGGTTTTAGAGAAGATTTTTTAAGATTTTTGTACACCTAGGTCACCTTGACCTAGTTTTGGTAGCGATGGCAACGCCATGAACAAATCTGAATTGCACCGGCCCATATATGCTTCTAACCAAGTATCATTGAAATCTGTCCAGCAGTTTTGGAGGAGAAGTCGAAAATAGGTGTTAATGACGCACGCACACACGCACACACGCACTCACGCATGCACGCACATACACACGCCGCGCCATGCCATAAGCTAACATGACCTTTCAGTCAGGTGAGCTAAAAAACAACAAAAAAAACAGAATAGTAAAACCTAAAAGAACCAATACTCCTGCTCCATATTTGTAACCATAATTTCCACATAAACTTTTAAGAATTTATCAAGGGACATAACTCTACAAATATGAGATAAGACCAGTATTTATCACATAACTTGTCTTTTTGTTTATGTAAAATAACCCTACACTTTCAAGAGTTTTGGCACATGAAATCACTAAATACAGACTTGTGTAAGACACTTACTTAGGATGCACTGTGTAAAGTCGTATTTGAATTCCAGATGTTGTGGTTGTAAATCCCTCCGTTTTAGGTTCTGTATCTTCATGATCCTCTCTATCCAACTCTCCTGAAAAAAATTTACTTTCATTAAAACCATCATACCTCAGGTGAGATGTTAATAAACATATTAGGGAATTTTCTGTAGATTTTTTTATAAGGTTTTCAACTTGACAAAACAGATATTTCTAAATGTATACATGTATTTCAGTGCCAATAAGTTGATTTAGAATACAAAATACAAGAGCACTCCCCTTAAACATTTTGTTCATGTTCACTGCCAATATTCTTGTGTGCTTTTAATAAGTATGTCCTTTTTATGACAAATACAAATTTGAAAATATCTTTAAGAATTGATTGTTAATGATCTTCTTTATTCTTAATACATGGGGTTTGAATCTTGCTCTGACAGATCCTTGTGTGAGAAAACATATTAGTTCCCTTGCCAAAGTTCGGTGGTTTTCTCCAGGCACTGTGATTTCCTCCACACCCCATATGAACTCACATCCAGGTAAGGCACTGATAAGTTACAATTCTGATTTCAAATCATACATTCATGTATACATAGATTGTATAGATTGATCTTACCTGTTGTTATTTCATCCAGGTGTGAGTCATCTCCACTTGATTTCTTAAACTTCTTTTTACTGGCATCAAGAATGGCAAAACTGAGACATGGCTGTGCCAGTAAAAATTCGGACACAGAACTAACATGTGCTGTGTTAGAGCTGCTATCCTGATGAATTTGTAAAACATACAACACCTGAAACAAACAATATGACTCTGCTATAACAAATCAAAACTCATATGAGAGAAGGTTGAATATTGGTAGTTCACCTCATGAAGTTTGTATTGCAGTAGATAAAACATTGTAATATCATTTTTACTACAGTCCTCATTTACCTTAATGTACCTTACTTGTTTACTTTCAGACTGCCAAAACATTTGGAGTAGATGTCTTTAAATTCAGTCCTCAAATCTGTGACAGACACCAGAACGTCAATATCGGGAAATTCGATTCCCCACAAATCAGACCTCAAAAATCACTGAGGACTGTAGAACATATAATTTAGTTGTAACACAATAAATTCACGAAAAGAAGCTTTCACTGGCAATCTTTTTCTTTAAAAAAAAAAAAAAAAAAGAAAAAGAAAGAAAAAAAAAAAAATCCACTACATTTAAAATTAGAATTTAATTGTTCCCTTTATTTTAGTTAACTAGTCCTGACTTTAATCAGAGACATTGAATAATAATTCTTTACAGACATTCCAGTTTTCTCCAAATTTAAAAATATAATACTGATTCTTGACTGGGGAAAAACGCCATCAATCCATTCTTTTTTTACGTACCTTTCTTCTTATATCTGATAAAACAAAGTACTTAGCACTAAGATCTATGGCAGATTTCATACATGGCTCAACCGTGAAATTTGAAGGAAGACCTGCAGGACAAAGAAACCTGAAAATAAAATCACAAATAAAATACAAATAAAATACAAATAAAATCACAAATAAAATACAAATAAAATCACAAATAAAATCAAAAATAAAATCACAAATAAAATCACAAATAATGTACGAGTTTGCCTTTTCAAGTACAATTACATTTTATAAGAAACTATGTCAAATAGTAAGTTTGTGCAATTATAAAATCATGATCACCCAGATAGCTTATTGATCATGGTATGTGAAACAGAAACTTGTTTAGGCTTTCCAAAATTCTACTCTTATTTCAAAATGAGTTTTCCATTTCCAAAAATTTTCTGGTTATACACAAGATGTATATGTACTATTTACTATATACTACTGTATTTTTTGGAGATGATTTTAGAAATTTTTTTAGGTTTCTTTAATTGGAAAAGGGCCTAAAGACAGCCCCAAAAAGTTTCTTGATAAATCCCTGTCATGGGACTACCATCGATGTCAATTTGTCATTTCTTGGTACAAAAACACACAGCATGATTAGAAACTTTACAAAAGGACATCACTTAACAATTTGTCTTTTCACATAACCATTGGTAACAATTTATACTCTCACATCAATTTTCTGGAATTATTTTTTATATCTAGGTACAAAAATTGAAATCTTAAGATGAGACACACATGTTAGAATATTTTCTTACTGAAACCATGTACTCACCTAACAGTTTGTAAACATGTCCATGATTCACAACTCCATATCTTAATTTCTTGATTATTGTCAGCACCAGTTACTGCAAATCTCCAAAACTGAGCTCTGTCAACATAACATTGAAAATTTTACAGCAAAATTTCATTATAATACCCTTTGACAGTCAACTCCCTTCAATAAATAGATTATTTACTCTTCAACTCATAAAAATAAGTCCTAACAGTAATTATCAAATCACGCATGGAGTAAAGAAGATAAAAAAATGTTTTAGGACCGAGACTTTCCCAAAGAAAACTAACACACTAGAATCTGTCTGAGCACGACTCATACAATGAGGCACTGCTACCTGCAAGTGCATGCTTTAGACCACTCAGCCACCAAGGCTCACCGGTGTAGGAGAGAGAAACCGAAGATATACATGAAGCATTCTGATATACTTTTTCACATTTGGATCTACATAGGTTGGATTGGAACTTACAATGGTGGAAGGCAAATGTTATCTGTAATTATGTGTACCGGTAAGTGTGGGCTTTAAACCATTTGACCGATGAGACTTCTACAGGAGCTGCAGTTTCATGGAAATAAATGCCTTGCCAAATGGTTGCTTTAAGTCAAGAATTGGTTGCCATTAGTCACTAAATAGTTGCAATTAGTCACCAAATGGTTGCCATGAGTCACCATATGGTTGGCATTAAACATTAAATGGTTTCCATGAGTCACCAAATGGTTGCCATGAGTCACCAAGTGGTTGCCATGAATCACCAAATGGTTGCTACAGGTCTCTAGATGTTTGCCATTAGTTACCAAATGCCCGCATTTTGTCATCAAATGGCAATCATTAGTCAACAACTAGGTCACCAATTGGTTGCATATAAAAAAGTTAAGATAAAAATGATTCACTTACTCTGGGCTGAGGTTTTTGTGGTCATCAAGGAAACATAAACAAGACAATGGTTTACCATCATGAGGTTTCCACTGGTGTAAACATCTAAAAATATCAAAATATATAAATCATTACTATGGTAACTAAAATAACATTAACACAACAATGCTTTCTGATTAAAAATAAATTTTACAATTCCATAACTAAAAATGAATTGTTTGGTGAACAATGATCAATCTCAATATAACCTTCCTTTGGTTATAATTTGAAACTCAAAAACTATAGAAAAGTGGAAAATTTTATTTTCTGTGCTACTTAGTAATTCAAAATTAAACTTTATATGCAGACAGTATCAAAAAGACTAACCTTGGTGAAGTATTTTCATTGACTTGAAAAAATTTGACTTCTCCATCTAAACTCGCTGTAGCAAGAGCCGTACCATCTGGAGAAAAAGCAGCATCCATAATAGGCTGAAGAAACAAAGTAATGTTTTTGATCAATAAACTTTATTTAAACATTAAAATGTGTTAAAAATTTTCCCCTACATCAGACCATATGTAGATGTATGGGATTTTAAAGACAATATAATGGTAACTGACAATTTCAATGCTAAAAATAAATTTTTCTTTACAAGGATGTCCACAGTATCATATAATGGTATGCATACTTTTAAATAATATACATGTATATACATTTACATTTACATGTCATGTTTATAGTGTATAATATATGTACATGTACATGGAGTGGAGTGGAGTAATGGTGTTTTACGTCCCAGTCAAGAATCTTTCACTTATTTTAAGGCAGTCAGTTCTGGAATGGTGGAGGAAACCTGAGTGCCCGGAGAACACCACTGACCTTCGGCAAGCGAACTGACAAACTTTCTCACACTCGGAACTGTCCCAAGTGGGATTCGAACCCAGGCGGTGAGAGGCACTTGCTTTAGACCACTCGGCCACCGAGGCCCCCGTACATGTATATGGCTTGAGTGGTCAATCTTTAGCATAATACAGGGTACCAATGCAGAAACAATAATATTCACAAAGTTTAACTTTTGTAGTTATGAAATTTTTAAAAAATAAATTGTTGAGAGAGAAACATTCATTTAATTGTGTTTTGCAAAAGTAAATTTGAAATTTGTAAGTAAAATTTTTTTTTGTTGACTTGAAATAAACATGCAGTTATATAAACTAAACCACAAAAAAACCTTTAACAGTCATAAACAAGTGGGATTTTGAAGTATATGTCCTTGTCTTGAAATTTCTATTAAAGAGTGAAATCTTATTAGCCTTGTATCAATAGTGTTGAGTGTTGGGTGTAACTGTTTCAGGTTGTTAAAAGATTTTGCTGTGGGTCATGCATGTCAACATGAACATTGTACAAATGATTTTTTATTGTTTTTAATATAAGCATTAACAAACATTTCAGATTATATAAACAATCTGTGGCTTCTTTTTTCATTATTAACTAAGATACCTAAAAATACCTTGTACAAACACTCCTGTATTACCCCCACCCCCATCTCTCTTCTCTCTCTCTCTCTCTCTCATAAATAAAATTTATGACATGCTAAATATCAAAATTAATAATTAAAATAAAAATAATAATGGTAAAAATAATAACAATAAAAATCAGAACAGAACATGCTTAATTCCCTGATGATTTAAAACTAATAAATTTTCAAAACAAATAATAAACTGAACCATTTTTTTGCATAACCATGGATATACTCATAAAAATAGTCTATTGAACAAAACAGTTTTTTTAAAAAACAAAATTAACACGTAAACCAGCTTGCCATGACAGACATCACAAGTTGTTTTAATCAGTGAATAACATTACAATGACATACAGGTACGTAATGAAACATCTGATGATCACACAGTGGCTGTCAGTAAACAGATGTTAAAATTACGTGAATAGATGACACTGACCAATGACAACTTCACTTGTAAGTCAGACGGAGTTAAGACAGTGATAACATGGAATAAATCAATTAAACTGTTATTAATGCAAGGTGAACTGATTAAATGATTTTATTCTTTGGCAAAGGGGGATATGGGACATTTTCCTAATTAGCTGACTTTTTGCAGTGCATTCTTTCAGGGATTAGTTAAAAAGTGGAGAGTGTAGTACAGCAATTCTGTTAAACCCCCTCCTCCCCAGAATCTTTCACCACAGTAAATAAATAAATATAGGTAATAAACGAGTTTTCCTAATACAAACTATATGTACATAATTTGTAATAATTTTCCAAAAACTGGAACAAATTTCTCCAAAAAAAAAAGTGAAAGATCGGAAACCTGTAAACCATTAATGTTGTTAAGAGGAGGCTGTTATAATCAAACTTGTGACCATAGCCAAACACGTAGCACTTGGCAACCAAGGCCCCTTTTCTTAGCATAGTAATGGCAATGGTAATCGGAAATGAGAAACGAATTACGGTACTTCCTATACAGATACAGCACATTGTGAGTTTGTTATTGTGCAGATGATTTATTTCTATACCCTTACATGGATATATGACATGTTCCATTTTATGAACTTGGATCATTCTAATAAATTTTCAGGGGATGATAAGGTAATTTTATGTGATAGGTCTGTAAGCAGTAGCATAAACAGATGCTTCAATGAATCTATGTATTTATAATGTCTTAAAACAATCACAGAAAATTCTTAAAACAGTCATTCTCATTTTTTATAAAAAGCAAAAGTAATGCTTTTAAATCAACAGAACAGAATTATTTTTGAATTTTAAAAAAATCAAAAAAAAAGTTGGAGAGGGATAAAATTTGAACATAGAGTAAAGCCACAATCAATCGCTGTAACTATTGGAACAGTTAAGTTTTGGCATTATAAAATGGAGTTTAACAATAAATCAAAGAAAAATTATAGAAGAAAAAGATTTTGTGACTTTAAAACACTGGGACAAAAATCCAGCTGGCAAAGTTATTGAGAGACATTATATTTTTTAATGTATCAAATTATAATTTACAAACGTTAAAATTTCAAAAAATAAACTTTTAGATTTGTAATATTCTCTTTAATGCTGTAGGAAAACTCCCAGGTGTAAAAAGTGTTTTACAATCAAATTTTGTATAGTGATACAAGATTCATTTGAAACACCCACTTGCAATTACTTCAAACACCATCTTAATCATTCAATCTTCAAACACATAAATGATTTTACCTGAACCATTTTTAATGTCATTAATTTCTGAAAAGTTAAATACCTTTCGTTATTACTACATGTAATATACAGTCCTGTACATGTATTTCAATGTTTTTATTTTACTGCCATTACCCGCTTTAATATCTCAATTAACAGGAAATGTGTTTTGCATGTATAAATGCCTGTAAATTTATTGTGTGTGTGTGTGTGTGTGTGTGTGTGTGTGTGGTGTTTGTGTGTGCATGTGTGTGTGTGTGTGTGTGTGTGTGTGTGTGTGTGTGTGTGTGTGTGGCATGTTATGCATAGCCTATTCTCTAAAAAGTGGCTCAAAATATTCAATGTTTTGTAGTTGTACATAATATGGTTAATCGGAGGCGAGACTACAGTGGATTACACATGTATGTAGTGTTGTGTTGATAAAGTTTATCCTTAAATTCTATGTAACTTTAAAGAAAAAATAAATTCAAAGAAAAGTTCAAAATGGCTTGATGCTTTCATTTTTATCGAGTCAAAATTAAAATTTTAATGGAGGGTACAAAATACAAGTTCTTCCATATCACATGGTTTTGCTGATAATATGCAAAATTTAATCCCATTAATTTTACCTTAAAAAAAAAATTAGAAGTTTTTTCCATCTACAAAATTAATTTAATAAACACTGTTACAGAACTAGAAAGCAAAAATAACTGTAATTAACCACTGTGAACAGTTTAATTTGCAAAATACACAAATGTATAATCCCGTTAATATTAAAGTAGCTTAGTTTTCAAAAAGAAAAAAAAAAAAAAGTTCTTCCAACCTCCCTAAATCTAATGAACCCTAATACAGGAAACAGGAAGTAGACAAACTTTTCTCTTGGTATAATATAAATATGTACATGTGTACATGTATATATATATTTACCTGTGTATGATTATCAATCTTGATTAGTCCATATTCTACCTCTTCAGCTGTCACAGGACCTGGTCCGTTTTCTTTAGTGACATGATCTATGTTCCAAATTTCTGCCTGAAAAGTTGTTGACAAAAAATGGAGAATTTCAATACAGGGTAATACAAGTTAATTAAAAAGATCATAAAAATTTTCATGGATTTACAGAACTTACACTATAATACTTGTAAATTTATATATACATGTTCATATACATCATGCACCAGTATGTTGGCATTTTGAACATGTAGTGAGTGGCTATTTCAGTCAGTACATCACTATATTCCGATTTAAATAATTATAACAAGTCATATGTATAGGCATATTCTCAAGACACAAAAATTTGTGGTAGTATCAAATTTGTGGCAGTTTGTTTACACCGGATGTCATTTATAGGAAGTACATCACTGCACACACTCAAAAGTCATATAGGCATCCCAAAGGTTAAACTTTCCATACTTAGTTAAAAAATTTTTTAAATGTCTTTAACTGGTAAGAAAATATAAAAATATCAAAAGCTTCAATTTTTGACAGGTTTCACTATTGCAAAATTATTCTGGAAGATATATCTTCATTTTTTTTAATTCACAAGAAATATAAATAACGATGTAAACAATGTCATCTGCAAGAACAGTGTCTGACCTATTTACCCGAGTGTCTGACCTATTTACCCGAGTGTCTGACCTATTAACCCAATCATCTTTTTGTGTCAAGTAATACTAGTTTTTGAGTGTCATCAAAACCATGTGTCTCTTATGCTATTTTTAGTAAAATTCATGCATATTTCACTATATAATATGATGTAAAATGATGTGAATGTCGCATGTTAAACCGGAAATGCATAATTATTTTTAATCCTAGTTATAATTTTGTAATCAATAATAATCCAAAAATTTGCATTTTAATCTAGACTACTGAAAACTAGGAAAAACTAGGGCTGGTTGTTAAAAGTCAATTATACAAAAAGTATAAATTAAATAAATACCGTCTCATTTTGGGTGAGAACAAGAACTCTGGATGCATCTTGTGTAGATGAGTCTGTAATACTGCTGTCGTCACAATCATCAGGTATGAATGGGCACCAGATAACACGATGATACTCAGATAATTCTGTATCTTTAGGCCTTGTCACATATAATAATAACGGTGTTCTGTAATCGGTTAAAGACAAACAAGGAGAGGTCCTCATTATAACGAGGTACTTTGATCAGTAACCATGGAAACTGTTGTCAGAGTAACTGACTGAGGTCATCATTGTAATGAGGTACTTTGATCAGTAATCATGGAAACTGTTGTCAGAGTAACTGACCGAGGTCCTCATTATAATGAGATACTTTGATCAGTTACCATGAAAACTGTTGTCAGAGTAACTGACCGAGGTCATCATTATAATGAGGTACTTTGATCAGTAACCATGAAAACTGTTGTCAGAGTAACTGACCGAGGTCATCATTATAATGAGGTACTTTAATCAGTAACCATGGAAACTGTTGTCAGAGTAACTGACCGAGGTTATCATTATAATGAGGTACAGTACAGCTCAAGTGGATACGTGAATTTCCACCCGCCGCGGTGGACAAGGTTGCCGATTAGAGGGGATTAAATTTCCACCGTGGTCCACCGTGATTCACAGCGGTCCACCGCGAATGAAGAGAAAAGGGATTAGGAATATTTTTGCCGCGGTGGACAGCAAAATCGTCCACCGGCAGAAAAAAAACTCCACCGCGATGATTATTGAAAATGAAATACATTTAATCCTTAATGTGTACTCAGAGGCATAAATATCTTGACCATACGACAAATGTTTACATGGATGATTGATTTAGTTGTTGATCAGTGTTGTCCGTAATTAGATAAAAAATAAAGCACAAGACTTTGGACAATAAAGAATCCTGTCACAAAAAAATAAATAGATAAATAAAAAATATATAAAAAAATAATAAAAAAAAAAAACCCACGGATTTTTCAAAGATTTTTTTTTCCACGTAAGTTTTTTAAACAGTTAAAGCACGAGATCATTTTTACAAAATAATTTACCTGAAATTGTTAGTCAAATGTGTATCAAAATCTAATCCATAAATATAAATAAATCCCGGTTTTAAGAAGACCTGTATCGTAGATTTACTAATTCCAAAAAAAAACATTTGGAGTGAAACAACATCTTCACTGATTGCTTTTAGTATATATGACTTTACAATAAGTTTTGACTTCAAGCAAAATACAACCACGAGTTTCACTGCACGTGCCTTTACCAGTTAACCTTTACAAATGTTTTGACAGCTAGGTCAGCTATAATTAACCTGTTAACATGGTTATCGTTTTCATGAGGCCCGAGAATCAGTCCCGTTTTTCTTTCTTTCTTTTTCTTTCTTTCATTTTTTAATTATAATTTATTTATTAATTTATTTTATTTTTTTTTTGGTGAAAAATAAAACCCGTCCCGGGAAAACCATTTCCTCTCTCCAATAATTTTGGACTCGGAAGATATGAAGTGTACAAAGATACAGTGGACAGTGATTACGATCGAATGTTACCGACAAACTTATTAACTAATTAACAGTGATGAGATCGGGAACGGAAACGCTAATTAATTAGTAGGTTCTTATTTTTAATAACCTGTAATATGCTAATCATCACATCTTGAGAGGTTTTCACGTGTTCGTCTTCAAATAATGTCTGCAGTCGTGACCTGGTAGCAAATTGAGACGGGACAAGTAGTACTTTATACACAGATAATTTATAGAATAAAACTTATCGTTTGGGATGCGAGAAGTACTTTGCTTTATGGAATATTTTAAATAACTGTTTTGTTTACACCATCCTATATTTAGATCGCCGCGAACCGACACGAGATCACGTGTTTGTAACATTTTCTACCAATCTAGATCTTTATTATTTTCAGTGAAGAGTTTGAATATAATGCATATATTTTTTTCAAAAATTAAAATGTAGAAATTTTCAATGCAAAAATAAATAAATAAATAAAAAACGCCAATTATTCAGAATATACACGTACGACAAAACTTGGGTATTTAGTGTTAAGGAGAGAGAGAGAGAGAGAGAGAGAGAGAGAGAGAGAGAGAGGTCAATTATCAGGACGGTTTAGTTCCCCTTTCTCTTTCATAAGAAGTAGTTTTGCTGTCTCATCACTTGACTAAGTTTTCGGGTTAAGCTTGTTGTTACCTTGTCTATGTGACATGAAGTTTCCAGATTAAAATTGATGCGGTTTTAGAAGCCTTGGATTTATTTCTTGAATTTGTATTTTAACAGATAAAAATAACAAAGCTGTTTTAATTTGATGTTTTATTTATATATTTTTATGTATAATACTCTATAAAACGGCATAAAGAAATAAGTAAAAAAAATAAACAAGCATCGATATTTTCTCCTTAGTGAATCCTGAAACAACTACTAATTAAGACCCGATAACGGTTTGCAAATTTCGATTAGGTTTGCAAATTTCGATTACACATATTTAATCCTCAAAACCGATGGTCGCGGTGGACGATCCGGTGGACTTATCATACTATGAGATGTCCACCGGCAAAACTGTCCACCGCAAATTGCGGTGGACAGAATATTTCCACCGGCATCCACCGCGGATTTTACTGCTGCAGATTAAAAAAACACCGCGGCGGGTGGAAATTCACGTATCCACTTGAGCTGTACTGTACTTTGATCAGTAACCATAGAAACTTGTCAGAGTTACTGAACGAGGTCCTCATTATAATGAGGTACTTTGATAATTAAACTATGAAAACTGTTGTCAGAGTAAACGAAATAGATCCTGTCAGCTACATGATAAAAGAGTAAACTATCTTTGCAAGGACAGTTGAGATAGTGTATAACAATTCAAGTACAGATGCACCAGAAACATCATCTAATCAAATGAGTTCTATTACTCTAACTACACACTGCAGATTTTAAGGTTTGCTAATTTAACCATCTTAAGTCTATAACCTTATTCTAAAACTACAGAATGTGCATGCAGAAACTAGAGCAGTTATTTTTAGGGAAAAATATGTCTCCAATATCACATATGGGGTAAAATATAACATCTGACCTCATGAACTTGACCTTCAACCTACACAAGTAATTTTGGTATGCATATGGCACTGGACTTCACTTTTGAACATGCCATCTAACAAAGCTGTACCTTTTTACACGATAAAAATCATTCAGACAATAAACTATTTTTGAGAGTTTGCCATCAGAAATAGTCCTGATCACACCAGAACAGGATATAACAACAATAAGAATTACTGAGTTAAGCAAGATATAAAGGATACTGAAGTTTTCCATCATCCATCTCTGTAATTTGATAAACAAACAGATTTCCCATCTGATCGACAGCGGCGATGATAACATCATCTGTGTGTGCGAAGGAGATGTCGATGACTTTACCTACAAATTCTTTAAGTAGCACCCTCTCTGCTGTTCGTCTGTTCACCACACGGACAACCCCACCAGATTTACCTATGACAGAAAATAAAACAACAAAAAATCAGAGCTGAAATGAATGCTAGAATATTCAAAAAAAAAAAAAAAAAATTTATTGAAGGTATTTAAATGGTAAATCAGTATTCAAAAGAGAATTTGGGGTCAACAAATATTTCAAATTTACAAATAAGCTTATGCAACATCTAGAAGGACAAAATAGTTACATAGTAATAAACAGCTTACTTTATTTCATTATTGTTAAAGTTTACTTATTCAAACAATCATTAAAATGCCAGATGAGTTCTTTATAGTGTAACAGAATCTACAATAAGCTTCAGTTTACTTGAAATTACTTCCTTTCATTACATTACATGCATGTTGGTATCAGAATTTATTTGAACATTTCTTTTAAACTTATAAACATTGTCCGAGGAATGCCATCTTAAATCTAACGCGAACAACCTTACAACTGTGATAGCTGTCGCTAGTGTGCACTTGGGTGAACAAGCATTCCTGACCAGATTGCTTGTCACGTTTTAAGCTGTATACATGTACATTTTTTCCATCCCAAGTAACTCTTTGATGCTGAATATTTGAATATGATTCAAATAATAGTCCACAATCATTCAAACGCTGAATTTTGTATTTGTTTCAGCTCCAGCAAGAATTTTGTATCATCATAAAATGTTATTGTCTCACTCAAACTTAAAGTGTAAAACGAGAACATTTTATATTGTAAAATGTTTGTTTCAAAAATGTCCTCAACTGAATCATTTAGTACATGTACATGTATGGCAAAATTTTGAAAATTGAATGGAAAAACTTAACATATTCTTAAAAATATATATATACTAAAACAAAAATTTTACCTCTTAGTGAGTATGCAGCATACACATTATTTCTGTGAACAGCTACTAGATTACCTATATAATGTGTAACTTCCCAATCATATTTTACCACAGGTGTAATTTTTACCTGAAATTAATATGATTACAATTTTAATATTATTACAATTTTAAACTTTTCAACAAGTAGGTACAAGTGAAGTCACATTATGACTTAAATAGTGTCACCATGGCAACATTTTCTTCCACATACAATGTAAATTTTCATAACACATACATGTATACTAATTAGTACATAACACCTGTGACGAGTCATCCAACAATAGAAAATGAATAACTGATGCTTAGGATTGCATCAACAGATCCTAGTGTGAGAAAGTTTGTCAGTTCGCTTGCCGAAAGTAAGTGATTTTCTCCGGGGACTCCAATTTCCTCCACCATCCCAGAACTGACAGCCTCAAAATAAGTGAAAAAATCTTGACTGGGGCATAAAACATTATCCATTATAATGGCATTCAGAAATCTACTAAAACTTTTTCTCATTCCAGATTCGTGCTTATTTCAAAAACCACGACTGCTGACAAAACTGAACTTAAGCATACTGAAGTAACTTAATGAAATTAATTGATAGTAAAATCATTAATGCATAACTCATAATAAAACCTCTTACGTATATGAAGTATGACTTGCTTGGACTTATATACTGTAGAATCATTGGGCTGAAATTTTGTGGTTTTGCCTTTTTAAAAAAAATTCGTGGAATTTTCATGGAATTGAATTTTGTGACAATAAATCCCATTAAGGGCAATGACAATAAAAATTTTTCAATGACATTTAATTGTGTGGTTTTTAGTAACCCACAAAAATAATGAAATTTAATCCCCCACGAATATATTTGATTTTAGGGTACCGGTATATATTTTTTTCAAAATCTGGCAGGTAAGAGTATATTTAGTAACAAGAGATATGTCCATTTCAAAAATGAATTCTGACAATGATGGTTCCATAAACTCTGCAATAAAATTATTTTCCTTCATGTCAGTCTGACCGAGTATGGTGTAGAATGTAAAATTTAAACAGAAATGATAATAAAAACATGTATCTATGACAACATACCTTGTTACTACCAGTTGTAGATTGAGAAATAACCCCGGAGCTAGGTTTACTAGCAATAATGTCTACTTCTCTACCATATACACTAAAACTGTTGGCAGCATCAGAACCTTGAAGAGTGCTACAAGTAGAAAACAAGCCCGGCTTATATTAATTATGTACATATATGTTAAATGTTATAGCACAAAAAATGAAATCAGGTTGGGGACATAAGGCAATATAATTTTTCACAAGTCATGAGACATTTGTATAAGAAAAACAACAGATATCATCATTTACATGTAACACCACGTACAGTACAAATAATAAATAAATTTTTGAAAAATTTAAATGTTTAATACAAGAAAAACAGCTCTTGCATTATCAAAGACTTTTCACAAGAATGAAAATTTTTCACAACTTGCCAACAGCTGACTGGTTGTTTACGTTGTTTTCATCACAACTTATTTATTTCCTGTAACTTTGTATTCAAACATTTTACAGGTTATTGCTGATATTATCTAACAAAATTAATTTACTTTGAACAAACTTATTAAAATTGCTCTTGTGATTAAAAACAAAGGAAACAGCATTTATTTATACAAAAATGGCAGCTATGGATGAGGCATCACAACAGGTCAAGTTAGTATTGAGAAGAAATTCAGAAAAGGGATTTTTATGTCAAACATACAACACAGGCTTCAGATTAAAATAAGAATTCTAAGGATTTAAATGTGTGACCTGGTTAGTTTTTGATTAAAGTAAAAAATTTACTTTAACGTAAACTTTCACATTTTGACACGCTGTCGCCACCTACGGCGACACTGGAAAAGTAACACCTAAGTCTCACCTTATGGCAATGCCAGGCTCGACAAAAAAAAGACCAATGTTGAATCTAAGCAAAGCCAAACAACATTCACAATAAGACTCAACCAAGAAAAATGAAGGACTAGATAAAACAATGAACAGATATCAATTTAAAACAATTAAAATAATTTCTTGATACAAGTATTTTTTAATTCTATGTATGCTTTTATTTTCTTATGTGTGCATATACATGTATATACAAAATTAAAATCCCGTTTATTTGTGTATTCAGTCAAAAATTCTTCAGGGTTTATATAAAAACCTTATACATGTACATAAAGTGATGGGGTTGAGCGATGATGAGATTTATGCCCAAGTCAAGATTTTTTCACTTGTATTGAGACAGTCAGATCTTGGATGGTGCAAAAAACTTGAATATCTGAAAAAAGGCACTGACCTTCTTCGAGTGAGCTACAAAACATTCTTACACTAGGATCTGTCCCTCCTGAGATTAAACTCTTGGTAGTGAGAGGCCCCATAATCAGTAAGCACATGCTTTAAACCACTTGGCCACAAAGGTCTCTTCAACTGATGGAAAAGTTGGAAGATTTGATCAGATAAACTTAAAGATATATCACAAATGTCTGGGGTATTGGCAGGGGAAATAAATCTGGTTTATTGATAACTTACATAAGCTGTCTTGGAGTATTAGAGTTTTCATATACATGTATTGTTTTCATCAGCTCTGTTAGTGTAGGATTGGTGGCTTCTCCTGATCCAACACCTTCACCACTGTCAAGTAAAGAAAACATTTTAATTTAACTTTAATTTAAACACAGCCAAGCCCTAGAAAAGAGTAAAAGATTATATTATAAGCCTTACATTATAACTGAGAAATTTGATTAATAACTAAATGGATTATTAAAAAAAACACAAAACAATGAACATAAAACTAAAACACCATCTATAACAGCTAGCTATGTCGACTGTTGGGGACATAGCATAGATATCTATCCAATCTAGTTATCAAAAAATGCATGCTCAGTGGAACTCTTTTATGCTGGATGCAAAATTAGTGATGGTTGTCAAATAGAGGGTTTAGTTTTCCTCAAAATGATTGCTAAACCTATTTACAACACCTAAATTCTGGCTGAACAAATTGTGTCAAAGTTTTAATATAAATGAAAATCAGACACAGATAATCAGCAGACTTCAGCCCAATCAACATGTAATTAAGTATACTGGTAAATGATGCCACCCTTTACCAAACTAGCAAATAGTAAAAATATTATCTGTTCCATTTCTGAATGACCTTTCAAACTATACTACAATAATTATTGACAAAGAACAATTTCAGTCAACCCTCAATTTTGTCTACTAAAACGGTGGCCAAATCGACCTGGAATATTAATTGTGTCTGGCGACCTAAAATTTGTAAATGGTGGCCAGCTTGTCCACTTTGAATTTGAACTTTTGTGACTAGAGAACAGATATTATTTCTGTGTGGTACTGTTGCAATATAATGATACTGTTCAGGCAATATAATGGACACTTTACACCATCATTATTGTTTTTAATCTTAATAACACTAATGTGAGTGATTGTAAGTCAATTTTAAAAATGTGCATTTTTGTTTTCCATAACTAAAAGTTGCCTTAATTTTTCATCATTTGGAAGAAAAGATTGCCTGCCCACTTGGAATTTCCACTGGCCACCAGAAAATTTAAATTGGTGGCCAGCTGGCCACTTAGTTTTGAAACCCACTTTGAGGGCTGTCAGTAATAAATACTACAAAAATAAAATGTAAAATCTCATAACGCCTCTTTATAACTTTTACAATCTGCTTATTGTAAGCATCTTGAAGTCTTAAAGACCATTTCTTTTACATTTGTTCTTCACATCTTCCCCTTGATTTTTCGAAAATATCTTTGAAAAGCTGAAATCTGAATGAACAATTTAAGCAATGAATATAGATTTTGATTTCAAATATTCTGATTGATTCCCAATTTGTTTACCAAGTTGTTAATGTAAACTTGTTAAAATTACCTTTCTTGTAATGTGAGATTTCCAGTTAAACTCCCAACAGATGCTGAAATATAAAGAATAATTGACATTTTATTTTGGTCAGATATTAATCATTTGAAACATGTGACTGTATCCCTGACATCAAATGAAAACGAGAGAGAGAGAGAGAGAGAGAGAGGAGAGAGAGAGAGAGAGAGAGAGAGAGAGAGAGAGAGAGAGAGAGAAAAAGCGAGAGAGAGAATACTCCCCTTCCAGTACATTACCAATGTGGACCAAATCAAAGATTTGACCTTTTAACCACAACCAGTTACCTATATATCTTACTTTGTTATCTGACAAATTGCTGTATGTTGGTTTATTTTTGTGTCAAGTTTGTCACACCAACTGACATACTTTCTCAAACAGGATCTATCCAATATCTAAACTTTAGTGGTGAGGGATGGTGTTATCATGCCATTTAAAGAGAAATGGAAATATAATATTGGCTGGCATTATTCACACGTATGCATGCGCAGTACGATAACATATCAGCCGTATACGGACAAGGAAGGTGTATGTTCAATGAAGTATATCGGACTATTTAATACGCTTATTATTATAGAGAACACTTAGCCATGAAGAGTTATTATATGCAATATTATATAAATTATATAATAATTATTGATATATTTATTTATTTAAATATTTATCATATTGCTCATGAATATTTTTGTAATATTTGTATAATATTGTGTTTAATAACTTGTTTAATATTATAGAGAACACTTCGCCATGAAGAGGTAATATATGCAATATTATATAAATATTTATAAATTATATAATAATTACCGATATATTTATTTATTTAAAACATCATATTGCTAATGAATATTTTCGTAATATTTGTATAATATTGCATATAATAACTTGTCATGTTTCCAGATCTTACGTCGAGGACGTGGTTCTCACGGGATCCATTTATTTGATTAGTTATCCATCCCGATGATTTTGATTTAATAAAAATTTTACTGTTTATTTTGAATTTTTTTTTATCGTGTTTTGTTTTAAATGGATAACCAATATATGAAAACAAATTTATGGACAATCAATATATCGGAAGTTTCACATAGAATGTGGATCTCACGAATAAAGCCGCAACTGATCACCTCACCTGTGCCGGCCTTACAAATTTATGATCAAAGGTAAATTAATTACGTTGACACGAACGCTCAATTAATTACTCAGCATCCTGTGTTCAAGGTGTTAATTACATTATTTCATTAGCGGACTCCTGTGATCACGCCCTTATCACAATAGTAATCAAAGCAAACGATGGCGTTAACTAGTTCAATACGATTCATGAACACTATAACTGAATTTTTTATCCATACACACGTCTTGATTTGTTTATGTCTTTAAATTTTAATTTTACTTAATAATAAATTATTTTTCTTAATTAATAATTTGTAATAATTTATTTTTAATTTTAACTAGTGTATTTCAATTATTTTTTTAAATTCTATATATAACATTTTTAATATAATGAGTATTGTCGTTATCAAATTTTTCACATTTAATAATCAATTTATTGGTTTTTATTATATTTTAATGATTTATTTTTTATCTTACCTAGTATATTACACAATTATTTTATTATCATTCATGATTATTTTATTCTTATACATGATTTTTTTTTTAAATATTATACATGATTATTTTATTATTATACATAATAATTTCTAAATTCTATACATATTGTCGTTATCAAACTTTTTTATTTAATAATAACTTTTTATTTAATAATTATTTTATCTTAGTATATTAGACATAATTATATTATTATTATACATGATTTTTTTATTATTTTTTTTTTTATTATACATGATTATTTTATTATTACAAATAAAATTTTTTTAATTAGATACTTATTGTCGTTATCAAACTTTTTATTTAATAATATTTTATCTTAAATGGTTTTATTAGTTTGATAATTTATTTCATGTATTCTTATATTACTCATCGTATCGTATTAAATCATTGGACCATAGGTCGGATATACTACATTGAACATACACCTTGTCCGTATACGGCTGATATAAGTTATCGTACTGCGCATGCCTACGTGTAAATAATGCCAGCCAACAACATGCGTTATTCTACCGTACGTGTGAATAATCACTCCGTATAATATTTCCTGTACTGTTTTGGTCTCTTTATAGTGAAAGCCATGTTTTATCTATCTGAGGGACTATTTGGATGGTCAACATTCTAGAAGAATTCAAAACACAATATTCTGAACGTTTATATATATGTGTTGCATTTTTGCTGTTAAATTGCATAAATACAAGTGTGCAACATTTATTAAACACTTTCAATATTGTTTGGCTACAACACTCCAGTGTACATGCGTGTGTGCAAACAAGCTGGTGCTTGGGGAGATTTCGAAATTAATTCTAAATAATAATTTAGGTGATTTAGGGTGTTTGAAAGAATGAATTCACGTGTATGCTATATACCAAATGTTTAAATATACCATTTGATTTCTGAAGGTTCATCAGTTCTTGCAAGAGCTGGCCTGTATCGCCGGTTGAATTTAAGGTGGAACCCGGACTTTCCCCTGGCTCCATTACAAATAATCAACTTTGTCTACTTGGTTTTAAAATGTTCAATTATTTGCAACTGAATTTAGCCCAGGTCAACGCACAGGGCACTTGAAATCAAGTAGATAATGCCTGTTCTGACAATGTGCGACTTTTGTTGTCATCCAAATATGGCGGCTAGGGTACTTCTCGTATATTCGAGATTTAGGTTTATTCATCAAATTTTGTAAATTGATATCATTTTTCTAAAATACTTTGTAATTACCTTTAAAACATTAAATTTCTAATAACCGAATCCAAAATTTGTTAAAGTTATGTGTATTTAAAATTTTTTCGTATAATTATTGGAACTCTTTTTCAATGGAGTTAAATAATCACAAATGCGGGAATTTTGTAGCAGTCGATACATTTTAATAAAAGTCATTACTAATTTACTTCAAAATCAACTATATCTAGAGTCAAAGTTTTTAAAATTACAACAGAATGTTTCAAAAGACGTATGGATACCATTCAAAGAAAAGAAAAGTAATGTAACTTATCTATTACAAAATACAAATATACGTAAAATAGATAGGCCTAATATTTTTGAAAGTGAAAGTAGAATCGCGCAGATGAGAATACAACTAATTGATGCTGTGTTACATTGTCAGGATATGTTCTGTTACAATGCAAGATGATGTACTGTAACATTGCCAGGTGTTATACTGTTAAAGTAGCATGTTTTCTTGATGAACTGTTACCATACTAGGTGGTGTACTGTTACAGTACACGGGCACTTATTGGGGCAAATAGTTGGCCTATACTCTATACTATAACACGTGTTATAGTATAGAGTATAGGCCAACTATTTGCCCCAATAATAGAAAGAAACAAGTGCCTGTGTTGCAGTACCAGGGGTTTTGCTGTCACTGTACCAGATAATAATCTGTTACAGAGCCAGATGATGTACTGTAAATGTTACAGTACTGTAACCAGGTGATGTATATTTACAGTACCAGATGATATACTTTTACAGTACCAGGTGATGTACTGTGGCAGTGCCAGGGGTTACGCTGACACAGTTCCAGATGATGTACTGTTACAGAACCAGGTATTTGCACATGCAAAACTCACTTGTTGTTATTATAAAAAGTTTGAGGCAATGTTACAAACAGATTTTATCTGATAATTGTGAAATCAAGGTCTTAATTGGAACCTAATTGCCATGTTTGTGACTCCAGGAAAATTGATTTTGACTCCATGCTTTTAGAGAGAATCGGTTGTGTTTATATACTTTGTATTTGACTGTTGAGATTTAGAGGGGCATTGGTTGCTGTGTGGTCGCATGATAAAAGATCACAGTGCCTTCTCGATCACCACCTACTTGGTCAATAATTGTTTGTCACATGTTTTTTTTGTAAATATTTCTTTTATTCAAAACTTTCCTCATAAAAATAACAGTAAGATTGAATTAAAAATCATTGACCTAACCAAATTCTATTTTTGAATTCAAAAATCTTCTCTGAACTTCTTCTGTACATAGAGCATATTTTAGAAAGAAAAAAAAAGAAATTTAATGACTTCAATGATCCACATTGTCCTCAACCTAAGATTAGATCAGGTTATCTAAAGGTTAATAAAGGTCAAATCAATTAATATGTAGATCACATTTCCTTACTACATGGTGTTTTATTTAAAAAATGAAAAAAAAATTATGTGAAAAGATGCAATAGGTATAGTTTAAAAAGTTTTAATTTTTTTTCAATTAGAAAGATGTAGGAAAGAGCCATAAGCTAATAAATGAGTGTTCATTGTTGTTTGGATATTTCAAGGGGGGATCATCATGAATATTCAAATCTTGACAACATATCTTATATGGTAAACTAGGAAGGTGCATAAGGGATATTTTGGACATAGTGAATTTGTTATCATGTTGAGAACATTAAAAAATTATTATCTGCATAGAATAAAGAAATGTTTCGAACAAGTCTAGTTATTTTTCCCAATAAGGTCAGTGAATTTTACATGGATTTTTGATATTTTTGAATGATTTTGTTTAAATATGGAGTTTTGTTTTCCAATATGCATATGACAAACAATTATGGACTAATAGTAGGTTCCAATCTCAGGGCAAATCCTGGTGTGAAAAATTTTCAGCTGTCTTGACAAAAGTTGATGGTTTTTCTCTTGGTTTTCTTTTGATTTTCTTGTTTCTTCCATCTTTTGAGAACTTATTTAAGTGAAAAAATCTTGACTTGGGTGTAAATCACCATTACGCAACCAGGCCTTCACAAATGCCGATTTTTGTACCCTTTGCCAACTGTCGATTGACCTTACTGGCGTTTGTGGAGCACTTTACGCAACTGGACTCAGCTCCTGGAATTTTGACCTTTTGAAGTAAAAGTGTAGTCAAAGCCATGCAAAGTACTTCACCAGTCATTGATTAGTATAGAGATAACAACTGAATTCCAATGATCCATGAAAGAAAGTTATCTCCCCTTTTATTTGGCACATTAATAATGGGAGATAACCAACTTTCATATTAGAGTTGCATCGATACAGGTTAAACCGTATTGCGATATATTGCAATATTTCATTTCCATATTGCAATACGTACCAATACGTATTGTGAGTTTAATAAAAATAGAATTCTTCATCTTCCAAAACTTGTTTCCCCAATCCCAGCCATCATTATCATTCGGAAATAACTACACATTGCTTTTGTAATGGGTAACAACAAGCGTGCATAAGATCCTGTTCATATTCAGAACTTTTTCATAGATCATATGTTAGTTACAAACGCCCTGGCGATGTGTTTAACTTTGTTTGACTCATGATAATTATTTTTTTCTGGTATCACCAAAAACTGGTATGTGTAAACCGTATCACAATAATCGTATTTTTCTTATCCAAACCGGTAATACTGGTATACCGGTATATCATTGCAGCTCTATTTCATATCTATCAAAATGAATTTTATTTAATGTTGTTTTTTTTTCTTTGTAGTTAAGTTATGGTCACACATCTAGTTCATTGAATAAAGATCACATGCTTGGTAGTAAAAATAAACTTAAAGATTCTAAATTGGACTGGCAGAAGTCTGGAGAAGGATTTGATGGGCTAGATCTAACGAAGAAAAAACACTCAGAGATTTCGTTAATTAATCAAGGAATTCCGACAAAAAAGTCAAATCAGCAAGGTATAGTAGAGTTGAGTATTGATGTTTTATGCCAAGTCAGTATTCAAGGCAGTCAATTCTGGGAGGGCTGGGAAAAAGCAGAGACACCTTACCTTCTGCAAGCTAATTGGTAAACTTTCTCTATTTGCCTGACTTGGATTTGAACCTCGAAGATGAAAGGAATTGTGATCTATAAATCCATGCTATAGCAGCATGTCAAAAATTTGATCAGAGCAGTAATTTTTTTAAACCAAACTCAGCCTTGACTCTTTATCTTTTTAATTATACATTTCATGTCTCAAATATGCAGAATTTTGTAACTTTTAAAGTTCTTCACTGTATTTGTAGCCAGTAATTCAAGGCAACAAGTATCTAATATTTAAAAATATTCTAATTATCTTTTAAACAAACATGTTATGGATTTTATGAATTACATGTGTCTTCACAAAATTATTAATAGCAACTTATATTAGAAAAAAAAGATAATGATAATGAAAATCAATAAATTTTCTCTTTCCAAACCATACTTTCTTGAGCAAGTGGCATTGATTTTCTAAGAATTCTAACTATTTCAAGCTACAAAATTTAGGCATGCAGTATTTATATATTTGTTAAAAATTATTTTCTGGGACTTTCTACAATTGATTACCGTAAATTAATCTGAAAAAATTCCAGGCAATTTTGGTATATGTTGGAGTTCTAGTGAAGAAGAAGGTGATGATGACAACAAACTTAACATGCCCCATAAAGATAAAAAGAAAAAGACACCAAGGAAAATCAGATCCAAACAGAAATCAACTAGAGCAAAGAGGAGGAAATTTGAGTCATGTTTTACAATGAGTTTTGAACCTAACGAAGAGGACATTGATATTTCTGATTCAGACTCTGAATTGTCTACTTCAGATAAATCAGTCCAAGGTGTTTCTCCAGATCAGAAAGCAAAGAAGTTAAATGTAAGATATAAAATATTAAATTTTAAAGCAATGTAATAGATACTGTAAAGTCTTTTATCCCTGTAGTAATAACCTTTTCCATTTTTTTGTCTTGTCTTTGTCTGCCTGTCTGTCTCTCTGTCTCGTCTATCTGTCATTCTGTCTATGTTTTTTGGTCTGTCTTTATCTTTCTCTTGGTCAATCTTGCCTGTCTGATTGTCTCTCTCTCTCTGTATGTCTTCATTTGTTACTTTTGTCTGTCTCTGTCTGTCTGTCTGTTTGTCTAGTCTGTATGGCTCTATTTTTTGCCTTTTCTGTCTTTCTTATGTTTGTCTGTCATTCTGTCTGTCTTCATCTGTTACTCTGTCTTGTTTCTCTGTCTTTATTTATCTTTCTGTGTGTCTATTAAGCCTCGCCTGTCTTTCTGTATGTTTGTCTGTCTTTCTTTGTCTGTATATCTGTCTTGTCAGCCTTTCTGTATTACCTGCCTGTCTGTCTTACCTGCCATTCTCTCTTTTTTCTCTTATCTATCTGTATTTCTTTCTGTCTTGTCTCTATCTTTCTTTTTTCTTTGTGTCTGGTTGTCATTTGTCTCTGTCTGTCTGTCTGTCTTTCATTTCATCTAGTAACCCATTGCATAAAGGGTTAAGGTAACTTGTTTGTATTTTACAATAACAACTGTTGATAATGAATAATAGTTCTAACAGACAGGTGTTTCTTGATTATTTGTGACCCCCTTGGTGGCTCACTATTTATTAGAGTATCTACATCAAGAGCAGGAGGTCAGGGGCTTGAACCCTGGGCAGGTCATACATAAGACTTTAAGATTCAAGATACTGCTGCTTTGCTTGGCATTAAAAGGACAGATTATAGATTGGTTCACCTTGTATTAGAATAAAGTGACTGGGGAACTGACATCCCACTCTCAAGTCACCAAGGCGCTCTACTCTAAAGTCACCAAGGCGTTCTTTGTCTGGCATGCAAATAGTAATTATGAATAGAAACATAATACATGTATTTAGAAACATAAAATTCTCAACATACTTACAACATGGTTTTTGTATTTGATAGGTAGCAGACAGTGTTGATATACCTGATATAGAATCAGAAGATTCAAGATCAGAAAGCAATCCACAACCACAGCCTTCACACCCATCTTCCCCCTTGTCATCCTCACATGTAAGTAATCTCCAGATTTAGTGAAAATCAACAGAAATTGTTAATTACCTCATATCTGATCCTCGTTATTTCTGTATCTTGTTGTTGTTGGTTTTTTTTTTTTTTAATGTTTTTTGTTTGACAATATCAATCTGATGAAAGCTGTGTATACGATGCAAACATTATTTAATTTATTTATATGCTGCCAGTGTAAGAGTAATGTCCCTTGACAATGCATGTTTTGGTAAATGTTATAAAGGTCACTCAGTATATTAGTCTAATCTCATTGTATCTAGTTATATTGCTAATAAAAACAATTGGTTACAGATCATATAGAAATGTTTCAGGCCCCAACTTCACAATCTTTCCTAAACTAAGATTTTCCTTAACTCAACTTTAGCAAATTTTCACTATCTCTTTTTTGAATGCTCTATCTCTGTCTTTAATCTTGCTCAGTCTGTTTCACAAATTTGCCAAATTTAAGATAAAGGAAAGTCTTAGTTAAGAAATGATGGTAAAAGTAGGACCATGTCCCAGGTTTACAATCATTCCTTAACTAAGATTTTCCTTAACTTAAATTTAGCAAATTTCGGCATATCTCTATCTGAGTTACAAATAAACATTTGTGATAAAAATGTGTACAGATGCTACATGCTTGAAGACATCTTTAAAATGACACCTTCAATTTCTGGATATCTAAACAAACGACAAAATTATTAAGAAATAAAATTTTCCAGATTTAAGTTAAGGAAAATCTTAATTAAGGAATGATTGTGAAACTGGGGCCAGATCATTTAGAAGTATTCTGTATTTTTGCATTACTTTGTTTAAGAATGCTTCATTGCCTGGGTTCCAGCCTATGTTTCACAGTAATTATGAAGGCTTAGTGTCAATTCCCATTTTGTCTTTGTGTGTGAAATAAGTTAATTAACAGATGATTAACAGTTTTCTCCTTGCATTCAAGTTTTGTTCACTAGAGAAAATCGAATATATGATTCATCATCATCATCATCATCATCATCATTCTGCTTAGATTATCCAGGCCTTTGATTATTCCTTTTACATGGGTGAGGCCTGGCTGTTCAGTCGAGAACAAAGTCTTCCCCATCCATGCTTGACGATCCAGTTGGTTTGTATCACCCACTCTTAGGGACTTACAGTTCTGTTTCACTAGGTCATCCCAGATCAGTTTTGGTCTACTTGTGGCCTGATGACCCATGACATTCAGTGTACAGATCCTAGATATCCATCCTGTACTATGCTGTACATGGCCAAAAAGTCTCAGCCTGCTTGTCTGGATAATTTCTGAGATATCTTTGATGTTTAGCTGACACTATGGGGACATATTCTTCAGTCTTGTCATGGCCGATCCATCTTATCATTATGTCATCTAATAATGGAGCTTAAATTTGATTGTATTTTATAATATAGGTTTATAAATTATATTCAAATGTTTTTTTTTTTCTTTTATAAGCTTTCACCAGACATCAGTGGTGCAAGTAGTCTGTCTCAAGCTTCCTTAGGTCAACATCAGCCAAGTCAAAGGTCAAAGGTGAAAGCCAGTGAATGGGTCAAATCCTTAGATCTGAAGACACCAACAAAGGATATGCAGTCATGTAGTCCCCCTGTTACTGATGATTCCAGTAAAAAGAAGAAAAAATATCAGAGGTAAAATAAGGGAATTAGGGCTTTCTTTGGGAGATTCTGAAACAAAGGTGTGACTTTTTGTTATTTCCTTATAGAGAGGCAGTAGTTGCAGAGCAAAAAAAAAAAATAATAAAAAAAATAAATAAATAAATAAATAAAAAGGGATTGGCTTGTAATCTGATAACATCAGTGATAGCTATATTCAGGATAGGAACATTCACTTTCTTTTGGGGTTCATGTGTCATCTGACTCATTTGAAGAAGTTTTTTTTAATTTGTGATAAAAATTTGTCAAAATGCTGTTTTTTATTGTTTGTTTTCTTCTGCAGAGGTGGACTGGCTGATCAGTTATCCAGACTTTTAATGAGAGAAAAGTCCTCAGTAAGGATGTGGTTGCACCAACAAAAGACATCAACCCATATACAAGGTGAAACACAAAACATAACTAACCTGAACCCTATATGATCTACAGATCTGTATAGTATGGTTACCATAGTTACTGGGTTTGTTAAAAACATGGTACATTTCTCAGTCAAATTACATACTCTTAAAGGAAGTTTCAAAATTTGTAGTTTTCTTACTAGTTACTACATGTACATGTACATGGCATTAAATATAGTATAGAGTGAAGTGAAGATATTTTGTTTAAAAACACACTCAAAATTTTTCACTAAAATAGGGTTGGTTAGATCTGAGGTGACCAAGGAAACTTGAGTTCCCTGGAAAAAACACCCTCAAGCTTTCTCACGAGTACTTGTTCATGTATCTCGTTGAAGTAGGATTTGAACTTCAAAGGTGAAAGAAGCTGATTTGTTTTCTGGTAGGATAGATCATTCTACACTTAGGCCCTTAAAAAAAAAGAGGAAAATTTATTCTTTTTTCTGATTTTTCAGTATAAATGATATCCAGTTTTAATAAGTTTTTGTAAATCTAGTGAATATTCAATACTTTTTAACTAATTTTATGCTTACATTTTTCCAAAACATCCATCCAAAACTTGTTCTAATATTTTTCTACAACATCCATCCATCCATCCATTCATTAATTTTATTGTCGAGCCTGGCAATGCCATAAGGCAAGACTTAGGTGTTACTTTTCTGGTGTCGGCAGCGGCGTGTCAAAATGTGAAAATTTATGTTAAAGTAATGAATTTTCTACTTGATCAAAAACTAACCAGGCGAGGCATTTAAATCTGTGAAATTCTTGTTTATTTATTCTTTTTAATTATTTTTTGACTTAAACAAATACATGATGTAGTATTTTACATGTATAAGGCTTGTTCTGTTTTATTACAGAAAGTTCAAAGACGGTGACAGTAAAAATAGAAAGTTTTGAGGAAATGTATTCATTACAGCTGTCAAGATGTACAGTTATGGATGACATCTCGATATGTAATGTCATGGAAGAAATGACAGAAAATGACGAAAATTTACTTGTGATGTTCTCACCAAGCAACTCGGCTCTTAGTGATCTACAAGAAGGAAGTGTCGTTACAATATCTGCTCCGTGGTAAGTCCACATGATACATGAACAAATCATTAAAATAATGACTGTCATTTGACTCTTGCTGGTATAACTTTGATGCAATCCTGTTTTTATATTATTCCCGTAAACATTGTATTCAATTTGTTATCTGAGGTCCATAGAGGTGATGGAGTAAACACAACACACACACACACACACACACACACAAAACTAGACAGAATTATTTTAATGAATGCTGTTAACATGCTTGTACATGTATTTATAATTATATATTATAGAATTAATTATATGTAAATATGTCTGGAAATAGAATTCAAGTTACTAAAAAAAAGACTTTCATCTCTATCAGATTGAATAAGTTATAAGTCCTATTTTAGAATTTGTAAAATCTTGCAAATTCTGAAGTAGAGTAAAACCTACAGACTCATTGCCACTGTCTAATTTGAAAAAAAAAACAGAATTGGAATTATAAGTAGGCTTACTGATAAATACATATAGATTTTTCAGATATCAAATCAGGTATCAAATCTATTTTTATTCAGGTCATTGAAAAGTAATGTGATTAAGTGGTTATAATTATTATATACTTGACAGGCAGCAGTTAGAACTGAAGCAGACTGGTGTGACAGTTTTACTTTGTACACATTTCTGTCAGATTGAGGATAATACTGAAACTGAAAATAAAGAAAAAAAGAAAAAAAAATTGACAACAACTTTACTGACATGGGATTGTCCTTGTACTTCTGGTTTGTTATCTTCTGAATTTTTAGCTCACCTGAAAAAAGGTAAAGATCGGATAAATGGTGCTTTACGCCCAAGTCAAGATTCTTTTATTAATATAGAGAAAGTCATTTTTGAAATGATGGAGGAAACCAGAGTGCCTAGAGAAAACCACTGACATTTCACAAGCAATTTGACAAAACTACTCATTCTAGGTCTGTCAGAGCATGATTAGAGCCTACAGGTACGTGAGAAGATCATTTTGAATCTAAAGCTTTAGACTATTTGACCGTGAGGCTTCCTCTGAAATACTTACACGAGCCTATATCTGTAAACATACTAATTTGAACGGTGTATTAATTTTAGCAATTTTCACACTAGGACAGTAGGGCTGATTTAAATACACCACTAAAATATGTATGACTTTTAGTCAAAAGTTGTTCTGCACTAATTTAAATCCACAGCGAATTGGACAAAGATGTAAATTGTGCTCAAATATGTACTCACTAAAATTAGTAAGTTTACAGTATTAGAGACAAGAGATATTTGTGTCTCAGGAGTCTATTTAATAATGTTATATACTGTTATATGATGTATAAATTTTTATTATTTTTGTCGAGCCTGGCATCACCATAAGGCGAGACTTAGTTGTTTTTTTTCCAGTGTCGTAGGTGGTGATGTGTCAAAATGTGAAAGTTTATGTATTTTCTACTTGATCAAAAACTAACCAGGTGAGACATTTAATTCTGGGTAATTCTTGGTTTTATTTAACTGAAGGTTTAATTAAAGACATCAAGAGTTGTCCTGCCTTCCTGTATCCTTGCGTTCCAGGTCTTGTCTCATCTAAGGTAAGGCAGATCATTCACACCACACAAACTTGTATTAAGGTTTATTGTTGATGATCAAGGTCCTCTTAAAGGTCAAAAACTGAATGACATTGTGTGAGCCTCAGTGCCTGTTTAAACATGACAGTTGAGTAATGGTGTTTTATGCCTCAGTCAAGATTCTTTCTTTTATATTGAGGGATGTTGGGGGAAAACTGGAGTGCCCAAGGACAACCACCAATCTTCAAAAAGCAAAGTGACAACCTTTCTCACACTAGGATCTGTTGAGTGATTCGAACCTAGATGGTGAGAGCAGTGCTCAAGGATTCCCATTTCTCATCACCTGTACCAAGTAAATTTGGTCATGGGAAAGTGATAAATTCATGTATTTGCTTTCTTCTCCATGTGAAAGTGAAACTTATTATAAAAATATGCATATTATCCATTATCAAATGCATTTTCTTTTTCACTTTTTCGACTGGCAAACATTCCTGATGCAACAGTGTCAGTTAGAATAGTAACTGTTTCAAATTGAAACCCTGTTCTCAAATTCTCTGTTCTCTACCTGTAAAGGGAGATAACTTGTATATTATCTGTAGTTTTGTCTTTGCCTTTAGGTTCCATATAAAATGTTAATATACAATAACCAAACAGAGTTTGAAGAATGCTAGCCTAAATTTCAATTTTCTTTTTTACAGATAACATTTATTGTAAAGAAATTGATTTGACCTCTGCTTGGTTTTTGAATTTTCATTTACTTGCCACCTGTATATAATATAAAGACCAACTGTCCATTTTGACCTAGTGGTTTAAGGTTCCTTTGCTTCTTATTTAACAAAAGACAAAACCTATATAAAGACCACCTGTCAATAAAGTCCATCTTCTTTAGGTCCTGTGAGTAGTTTTCATATACAGGGTACATTACATACATGTATACATGTATATTGATATTTAGGACAGCAAGGAAGGTACTTGTTCTGCTTTTGTAAATCCCTCCAAAGGAGAGAGCTCACTACATCTTATTGAAGAGAGTCACAGAATTCTACATTCTAGTGTGGTGACTAATTCCTTACTGGAAAGTATTGAAAAACATAAACAAGAAGAGAATATAGGACTTTGTTTTAGAGCAAGAATTCAACGAGTTCACCGCAGATGGAGTCAAGTCAAATCACAAGACTGGTAAATAAATGTTATGATATCACACACACACACACACACACACACACACACACACACACACACACACACACACACACTACAGTCGAAGGTCACATCTAGTCTTTATAAGGATCACCTATCTATAAAGGCCGCTTTTGTGACTTCCCTCAGGTGGCCATTTTGTAGACAGGTTTGACTGTATAATACAAGCAGAAATATTCACTGTGTATTGATTGTATACTTTTTTACTACGTGATTGAAAATACACTACAATAAATGAAGGAATGAATAAATAAATTAATTAATTAATTAAGTAAATAAATAACACGGAAATTCTGTACTAAATATAGTGTCTGATATCTAGTTGCTTGGGGAAACAATTGGAGGTAATACCAGCAAATTTATTTGATGTACCTGAAAAACCAAAATAACATATCAGTGAATATCTCTATACAAACGTGTACTGTATAGTTATATGTACATTGTAGTTAGTTGTTGTTGGTTTTTAGCTCTCTGGACAAAACAAGATATATATTGCTGTCATCCTGATGTTACTTCCTTTTCTGTATGGTTTGTACAGATTTTAGGAGATCATTTTTGTCATCTCATTCGCTGACAGTTTTTGTCGAGCCTGGCATTGTCTTATGTGTTACTTTTCCAGTGTTGTAGGCAGTGACAGCATGTCAAAATGTGAAAATTTATGTTAAAGTAATGTATTTCCTACTCAATCAGAAACTAACCAGGCGAGATATTTAAATCTGTGCAATTCTGAATTTAACCTTTTCACCACTTACTGAAGTGAAATAAAATTGGCTGGGTGTTATACCAATCAATGCTACAAAATCACATGTGCATGAATAGTGAAACTTTTATGATAAAATGCATTAAGGGGAAAACATACAAATAAACAGTTTTTGGAGTAAACCAATTGAATTTATTTTTACACAACAAAGAGTTTCATTTAGACAATATCTCTTTAAAGATGGCTTATTTTCTTGTTTTATTCTTTTTGTAGCTGGTCTTTACTGACCGAGGATGGACATGGTACAGTCAGTGAAATACTGTTACCTGATAACGCAGAAGAAAAGTTTGGAAATGTTTTACTTAATGGAGAGAGTAATACCTATACATTTACAGGACTTGGAGTCTATAACAGAACTACCAGAGACAGGTGAGACTGAATCATCGTACGTCATGTACATGTATATCTCACACCTGGGACGTAGAAATCCTCAGTTTTACCGGTGCTAGATTGCCTTGTCTCACCCTGGTTGAGACAGGCTACACGAACTATTTCCCGCAATAATTTGTTCTTCATTGACTTTTATGGTCCTTGATGCACCGTAATACCAGAGATGTCACTGTCTCACCAATTTTAAATTTTTCCATTTTGTTTTCCACAGTTTTTTCTTTCACTATGTTCAAGATATCTCAGTAGCAAAAGGCAAAATAACAAGTAGGTCACTTTTATTTATGTATTCATACGCCCTAGCATTGTTGTCGGCAGCCTCTTTCTGGATAAAGAAAATATTGCCCTCGTTTGCGATATCTCTGTCTTACACTGTCAGTGGTGTTAGATTGTTTTAATCTGTACCCCCACATGTTAATCTTAGTCCATCCATTCTAATATCTTGTGGCTGCCTTGGTGGTCAAGTTGTCTATAGCTCGAACTAGCACATATGAATCACAGTGCATCTAACACCTAGGTAGTCACCTTGTGGTGAAGCTACATAGAGTTTACCTATTCTTATCATGGACCTCATATTTTTTTGCACATAAAAGTAATTATCAAATACAATGTATATCCTATAACTTCAGTTTGGAATTGTTCAGTTCTGATTTTATAACTTTTTCACAAATTGTAAGCCACTTTTGGCCATTACAGGATGAACATGAGTCATGTTAATATTTGAGGTAACAATAAAACATTTTATTTTGTTAGAGATGAGGATTTATTCAGTGTCATAGACAAAGTATGGTCAGGTTTACAAGTAAATAAAGAAAGCCAGGACAGTGAAAATATCAATGAACTACAATGTAAAACTAAGGTAAATACTGTTACATTATTAATCAGGTATTTCAAATTGGCCAAGTTATGTGGCCAAAATCCTCGGGTCAATATGAAACACCAAGGTCAAATAACTGGTCCAATATGAAAATACCCAATTAATGATAATTTTATTACTTAACATTTCCATTATTAAAAAATTACAAATAATATATTCTTCACTATCTTCGATTGTTAAATCAACAAATCTGCTATTTTGTAACAAGTGTTGATTGATATCAGTGTCGATATCCAAGAGAATGTTTTTAAGTCAGAATCTTCAATTTTTGCCATCATTTTATACCGAGTTAGGTCATGCATTAAAACCTCAAGCATGTCTTCTGTAGAACAAACATATTTGTCTGACATTCATTGTATCTAATCCAAGTTGTTGTCGTCTGATTGTTTGTAAACATACCACGTCAAAGAAACACAAGACATGAGAGACAGGCAAATTAAAATGTGTAGCTTTTTGTTTATTTAGTGGTATGCTATAATTGATAATAATTTTTTTTCATTGATGTCAAAAGAAACAAACTGTTTTAGTTTATTTTAAACAATTTTCACAGTGTCAAATGGTTAACCTTTTCCAAGCAATAGAAAATGTTTTGTTCAAAAGATATTATATGTTACTAGTAACTGTCTTTAATTTTCAGCATCATCATCTAACAAATACGGAAGCACCTGGTTTTTGTTACATTCTCACTGAAGATGTGAATTGCCATGACGGATTACAGATTACAGAATCAAAAACACAGATTTCTAAATATAACAGATTCCAGCCAATACAACTTTCTGATATTTCAGGAAAGGTATTATATTGTACTCTCTCTCTCTCTCTCTCTCTCTCTCTCTCTCTCTCTCTCTCTCTCTCTCTCTCTCTCTCTCTCTGGCATTTTACAAAAGTCAATTTAAAATACATGTAATTGAAAATTTTACTTCAACTACCTATATTTATATAATATTTGCTGTGAGACAAACAACATCTAAATGACATAACTGAAAAAAGGACCTTTTTCAGGAAATGAGAAAAATCAAGCAGGTTTCAGGGGAAATTATAAAAACAACCATCATTTCAAAGTTAAAAGTTATCTATAAGTTGTTAAATGTTTAGGTTTAAGAAGCAAAACAAAAAATTGTCTTATAAAACTTACAATTTGTAAAATATTGTTGAGAGAAAAATGGAAATATTTAAGTTGAGTAAACATTCATTTGAGTGAATGATTGTGAAACTGGGGCCATGATATTATTGTGAAACTGGGGTCATTTGGTCAAAGCTTGCAGATTAGTTTACTCTATTGATAAGACAAAAAATGACTTTTGCATTATTTCATAAATATGGCATTTATGATAAAAATTTTAAATGTGAACTAAGTTTTATTAAATTAAATCATATTGCTATAAGACTTTTGATTTCATAATGATAATACATGTATGTTGATTTTTATTGTTGAGCCTGGCATTGCTTTTAGGCGAGACTTAGGTGTTACTTTTCCGGTGTTGTTGTAGGCGGTGACGGCGTGTCAAAATGTAAAAGTTTTTGTGAAAGAAATGTATTTTCTACTCAATCAAAAACTAACCAGGCCAGACATTTAAATCAGTGGAATTCTTGTTGATTTATGAATTTCTGCTTATTAGTGATCCAACTCTTCAAGCTTTGGACTGGATTTAGGATTTTATTTGTGTAAACATTTTTCTCTTGTATCAGTATAAATGAGTTAGAAAATTCTAATCATCTGTCTGGGGCTTTGAGAATTGGGTAGAAATTTGAGGGGGCACAAAATCACAGTCTCCATGCACACATTTGATTGGTTTAACTTTATTTTAGAATTTTGTTAATACAATGATCATTGATCTTTTTTCTCTATTTCTGCATCTAGAAAGAAGAAAGGGTGTCATTCATAGCTAAACTAATATACATGTGTAATAAGGTAGGTTATGAAAACTGAATGTATAAATTGACTTATATCAAAAAACAAATAAATTAATAAATAAAAATTAAAAAATTGCAATACTATAGATTTTTAAGAAAACTAAACTCTAAGTTATCTTAATACTTGTGTAAAATGTACTTTTTGTGTACCGGTATTAGTAATTAGAGTAATGGAGATTTACAGACAGTACCGTATAATATTTGCTAAGAAATGTTATTTCGATTGGATTTTGATTGCATAAGTTGATGTTTTTTTTGTTTTTTTTTTTTTTTTTTTGTTTTTTTTTTTTTTTTTTTTTTTTTGCAAAAAACATAATCCCTTGGCTTTGATACACGTTGATGTTTCCCAAACAAACAATTTGGGTGATGTCATTTCTGTCCTTCTACTAGTATTGAGGGGATCATTTCAGGAACCATTGACCTTCAGCAGGGGAACTGAAAAACTTTCTTACACCATGATCTGCTCAAGTAAGATTTAAACAAGGATGTTAGAAGCATGGTGACCTAAAAACCAGGATTGTAGCCTTAGTGGTCAAGTGGTCTAAGTCTTGCACTAACAGTTATTGTACCTCTCATCACCTAATTTTGAATCCTGCTTTGGTAGTTCTTATAATGAAAAAAATTTTTCAGTTTGCTTGCCAAAGATTAGTGGTTTTCTCTGGTGTACTTCAGTTTCCTCCACCATCTCAGAACTGTCCGACTCAATATACATATACATAAAAAAATCTTGACTGAGAAGTGAAACAATTTCTGTTTTCCATACACACTCATAGTTGAAACATTTATCCAACTCCCTAGCAGACACTCCTTATGATAGAAAAGTTAGAATACATGTAATGCTTATATTGAACAAAGAAGGCATAACTTTGATTGGATAATAAATCTATCTCTGGTAACTATGGGCTTCCACATTTTGTATTTTTACATTTTCAGGACTTTGATAAACCTTCCTCATCAAAGACTGATGAAATCCAAGGAACCTCAACCATCTTCATCCAAGGGGATGAAATCACAGGAACCTCAGCTTATGTATGTGAGCGACAGAAGTGTTTTAGATACGAACAAACCTTTCAGAATGTTAAATATAGGATCTCCGTGTTCATTAACGGACTTAGATAATTTACAAGATTGTCATATCATATACTTCAGAGATATTTACATTGCAGGTAAGTCATATAATATCACGAATGTTTTTCAATCTAGAAATGAAGTACAGTAAATATACTTTCTTAGGCGGTAATTTTTTTTAGCGATTTTCCCATTAGATAAGTTGCACTGATTTATTATTTCCGCAAATAAATGTTTACGATGCAGTAATATAGTTAAAGCCTTGCCTGCTGAAATAATATAATACTTGTTGTCAATTATACCATAATAATCGTTACTCAGACTTGGGGGGGGGGGGGGTGGGGGGGCTCTCTGCCGATTTTACAACCACTTTATTAACATTTTGAAGTGCAACATAATAAAAAACAGATATGTGTTTAATAAACACCTTTATTTAAAAAACCCACCTAATTAAAAAACTAGTATTCATATATACACATAATAGTTATCAACTACTAGTATTATTATCAATACATTATTATAGTCTGTTTTGGAAATTGGATTCTACCAACCATGACATTGAAACCAATAAAAATTACAATCCTTTTCTTGAATTGATTTCCACAAACTGATAGTGCACTAATTTATGATTGTGTGAATTAGCGACAACATGACATTTGGGCCAAAATTTTATTGTGCCAAAATCAGTAAATTTACAGTAAGTAGGACAACTTTGAAATTGGCCTGTCAAATTTTCCATAACGAGGACTCCATAATAGCATACATGTATCTGTTTGCTATTAGTTTTAGGATGATTCTAATTGTCAGAATTGCTTGTGAACAAAATTTCCAAGGTTTTAATTTTTACAATGGCCACACTGAAAAGATTTTGTTTGCTATGATGGCAACTGTCTGGCAATTTGTAGTCATAAAATGCAATTTTTGGCCACAAGTTTTGGTATCTACCTGGCTACTTGGAACATTCCACCGATTTTGGAATATTCAGAATTGAGATTAACAGTGCACCATGTTGTACCTATTAACATTTTTGTAGAACAATTATTTACATCTGATATGGAATTGTGTCAGGTGTGTTTTTTATCGAGCCTGACATTGCCATAAGGCAAGACTTAGGTGTTACCCTTCTGGTGTCGTCATAGGTGGCGGCGTTGGGCGGGGCGATGTGTCAAACTGTGAGAGTTTATGTTAAAGTAAGGTATTTTCTACTTGATCAAAAAATAACCAGGCCAGACATTTAAATCTGTGGAATTCTTGTTTTAACCAAATTATGACATTTGTCTAGAACTACTCTTTGCATTAATCATATAATGTGTCTTTTCCCTGTAAAACTGACCAAAGTTCTAGGAAATCTGTGATACTTCATATTGTTTGTGAGAAGCTATTATTTTTGTTTGACATTGAACAACGTTAGATGATGCTTTACTGTAAAAACTATGGTTTTTCTGGAATCATGAAATACATGTGCCTTAGAACAATAATGCAGTATGATTAATTCATTCAATCTGGGATAAAGAAAGGTGATTGATGTTTTACACATTATTCCACACAACTGTTAAGAGATATAACATGATAGGCTGGCTCATTTCCAAGCTCATTTTGTAGACCATGGTGGCTGAGTGGTCTACAGCATGTGCCTACTAATAACAGTGCCTCTCCGTGACTAGGTTGAAATCCTACCCGGGCAGATCTTGTTGTGAGAAAGTTTGTCGGTTGGCTTGCAGAAGGTTGGTGGTTTTATCCGGCCACTCCAGTTTCTTCCACTATCCCAGAACGGACTGTCTCAATATTACTGAAAAATTCTTGACTTGGGTGTAAATACAGTTACTCAACTCAACTTATTTCTTGTTTTAGATGATGACAATCTATACTGTGATTGTTATACTAGGATAATCAACTTGAAGTCCATAGAAAAAGAAAAGCTATCATTTTATGACATAAACCAGAAACAACTTGATATAACCATCAGCCAAATGACACAAATGAAAATTAACTTGCTCGATGATTTTGAAGATTGTAAAATCGGACATCTTTGCAGCATATCTGGTAAGTTTTGTATATACCCCAGTCTCCCTCTAATTTCATTGTAAAATATACAAATTTTATCAGTGTTTTGAAATTTGACCAAAATCTAAAGAGTTTTTTTTTATGTAAAAAAATATGATTGAAGTCGAACCAAAAGTTTTTATTTTGCTTGATAACAATTGCTTGCACTTTTAAAACTTTTTGACAAGGCTTTTCAAGTAAGAATTGTTGTCTTCTTATCATATTTCTTGTTAATTTACCCTTTAGACAAGGTTTTGAAGGCTATATAAGACTTGACATGTCTGTCTTTCCATATGTCTGCTTTATAACTTCCTAATCTATGGATGGATTTTGATCAAACTTGGTACAAATGTAAAACCAACCATAAGCAATGTGTAAGAGTGGTTATTTGTCTCTCAAAAGACTGCTTTATTTTTAAATTATTTCCTTTTGAAATTTCAGGTGTTATAACTGGAGTAGATGAGAGTAAGGCATATTCCTGGGAAGTTTGTGATAAATGTGCATCTGATAAGTTGTCATACAGAGAAAATGCAAAGTCAGTAATTTTTTAAAAAAAAAAATTGTAAATTCTCTATTCTACATCACACCCTGTATGAATTCCCAGATATAAATTATGGGTTTATTAAGGGTGTGATATTGAAAAATAGCTCTGCTATAGAATACAAAAATATATATGACAAACAGTTGATAGAGCTACTGATGATAAAAATTTCTATTTTTGACAAGAGTAATTGTCCAGTTGTGTGGTTTATGTACTATTTTAAGGGTTCTTAACTTTCCATCTATTTTACAACCAGTGGTCCATAGATACACACAATCATTTAAATATTTATAAAAATCCTTATTTTACCAAAAAATGAACCAATAAGCTTAAAAAGGGTCAAGGTTATTTATATTAAATAGAAAAACTAAAACAATTGGAGTTTTTTTCAAAATCAAACAAAATACAAATTTTGTACTGTAATCAGTCACAATTAAATTTTCTTTTTGTTCAGAATTATTAAAAAAAAAAACCCTCTTGGAATTTAAAACTGTTGATTTAATTGGGGAACTTTTACATAGATATTTTAATTTACAAAAATTTTCTATAAAAATGTTGCTAAAGATATTTCATTTGCCCTCAGGTGAGCAATCAGGCCCATGGGTCTCTTGTTATGATAAGTATGAATTGTAACTTTTCTTTTCTTTTCTTTCAGAGAACTGACTATGTTTGGGGTGTAATTTACCAATACAAGATCCTGTTACTATGATGAAGATGGAGGTAGTTGTTAAAGACCAAAATAAAAACTTCTGTTATACAATAGATGTAAGTAATACAGTGCTGCCTAAAACCTATTCACAGAGGTTATTTTAAATTTTTAAAAAAATTTATTTATTTATTTATTTATTTATTTATTTATTTATTTATTTATTATTATTATTATTATTTATTTTATTTTTTTTTAATGTATTATTTTTTAAAGAATTTCTTTTTATTGTACTGCCAACCCTTATGATTTTTCCGTAGTTCTTACTGAAAATTGCCAAAAAAATTTTCAATTCTTACGATTGTACGGATACGGCATGTTTTCTTCCGATTTTTATCTTTTCCGGATATTCTCTTTCATTGTTTTTACAGTTTCCAAACCATGTTTTAAAAAACTGTCCTGGAAATGCTTTTCAGGCATGCAGATTACAATAAAGCATTAAAAAGACAGCCAGCGATCACTGACGTTAGGCAAAGTCGGAAGAGCGTTTGATAGTAAAGCATTTCAAAGACATTCTGAAGTGTAATAATCAAGCATCTGTGGGATTTTAAAGTTTCTCGTGGTAACTGTCACATCTCAAAAATGATCTTGTGGATTATGGAGAAAACTGACTTTTGTAAAATCTTACTGAAACTGGTGCAATGTTACTGAAAAATGTCCTTGATCATACTGAATAGTTGTCCAGGGGGTTGGCAGGTCTGTTTATGGCTCATTTTAATAAAATTTTACTGAAGTGAATTTTAGTACCTCTTTAAATTCAATAGTTATGAGATGCAAAGTACCACAAAAGTTTTGGGTATAGAGAAAATAAAAAACTAGCAATTTTAATGTTTTTAGAACTATTATAGTAAATGGTTTATTTCTAATTACATACCTTATATGTATAACCAGTCAGTAAACAGTGATAAAGTTTGTCATTTACATGTGTATCTTGATTTGATACATACAGGAGGTGAGCTTTAAAGAAGTTATTGTCGTCATTGTTTACTCATGATCAATCAATCATCGATTGATGATGATGATGATGATGGTGATGATGATGATGATGAGGCTTTTCAACAATAAAATTAAAAGAAACCACAGTTTCTGTTCATAGTTATAATTGCAAAGTAAATGGAGAATTTGGAGTGAAGTAATGATGTTTTACACCCTAGTCAAGAGTTTTCCACTTATATCAAGGCAGTTAGTTCAGGTTTGATAAAGAAGACAAAACTGCCTGATTAAAACCACAGACTTTCAGCAAGCAAACTGACAAACTTATTCTAACAAGAATCTGTCGTCTTGGAATATTGAACTTAATCGGAGATTGGTGCTGTAATTTATAGGCCAGAAAAATTCATCTGACTTCTTTTTTTTTCTATAGCTTTTGCAGAGTACAATAGAATCATTATTACCTACAGAAGATGCTGATGAGGAAGTAAGTTTATATTGTTGAAGTGTTCAGAAAAATTAATCATTTGATGGTTTTTAACCAATCTAAATCAATTGATCATGTACACCTGATCTCTCTCTCTCTCTCTCTCTCTCTCTCTCTCTCTCTCTCTCTCTCTCTCTCTCTCTCTTTTTACAATTTTTCATAATTAAGGTATACAGGAAAATTATGATTTAGCAAAAAAAAAAAATTTGTATAAAATAATGTTTAAAAAAATAAATTTAAAAAAAATGAAAAAGAACAACAAGAATAAGAGATCGCTATTTTTTTTCAATTTTCACATATTCCACTATAGCCCTGGGGGGTTTTGATGGCCAAGTGGTCTAACATGTGCACTAAGGGATGACGATGCTTTAACTGCCTAGGTTTGAATCCCACTAGGGAACATCCTACTTTGAGAAAGTTGTCACCTTGCTTATCAAAGGTAGATGGTTCTCTCCAGGCACACTGGTCCAAAGCATGTGCTTACAGATTATAGTGTCTCTCATTGCCTATGTTTGGGAAGATTGTAGTGTGAGAAATGTTGTCACCTTGCTTATCAAAGGTAGATGGTTCTCTCCAGGCACTCTGGTCCAAAGCATGTGCCTACAGATTATAGTGTCTCTCATTGCCTATGTTTGGGAAGATTGTAGTGTGAGAAATGTTGTCACCTTGCTTATCGAGGGTAGGTGGTTCTCTTCAGGCACTCTGGTCCAAAGCATGTGCCTACAGATTATAGTGCCTCTCATTGCCTATGTTTGGGAAGATTGTAGTGTGAGAAATGTTGTCACCTTGCTTATCGAAGGTAGATGGTTCTCTCCAGGAACTCTGGTCCAAAGCATGTGCTTACAGATTATAGTGTCTCTCATTGGCTATGTTTGGGTAGATCGTAGTGTGAGAAATGTTGTCACCTTGCTTATCAAAGGTAGGTGGTTCTTTCCAGGCACTCTGGTCCAAAGCATGTGCTTACAGATTATAGTGTCTCTCATTGGCTATGTTTGGGTAGATCGTAGTGTGAGAAATGTTGTCACCTTGCTTATCAAAGGTAGGTGGTTCTTTCCAGGCACTCTGGTCCAAAGCATGTGCTTACAGATTATAGAGTCTCTCATTGGCTATGTTTGGGTAGATTGTAGTGTGAGAAATGTTGTCACCTTGCTTATCAAAGGTAGGTGGTTCTTTCCAGGCACTCTGGTCCAAAGCATGTGCTTACAGATTATAGAGTCTCTCATTGGCTATGTTTGGGTAGATCGTAGTGTGAGAAATGTTGTCACCTTGCTTATCAAAGGTAGGTGGTTCTTTCCAGGCACTCTGGTCCAAAGCATGTGCTTACAGATTATAGTGTCTCTCATTGGCTATGTTTGGGTAGATCGTAGTGTGAGAAATGTTGTCACCTTGCTTATCAAAGGTAGGTGGTTCTTTCCAGGCACTCTGGTCCAAAGCATGTGCTTACAGATTATAGTGTCTCTCATTGCCTATGTTTGGGAAGATTGTAGTGTGAGAAATGTTGTCACCTTGCTTATCAAAGGTAGGTGGTTCTTTCCAGGCACTCTGGTCCAAAGCATGTGCTTACAGATTATAGTGTCTCTCATTGCCTATGTTTGGGTAGATCGTAGTGTGAGAAATGTTGTCACCTTGCTTATCAAAGGTAGGTGGTTCTTTCCAGGCACTCTGGTCCAAAGCATGTGCTTACAGATTATAGTGTCTCTCATTGGCTATGTTTGGGTAGATCGTAGTGTGAGAAATGTTGTCACCTTGCTTATCAAAGGTAGGTGGTTCTTTCCAGGCACTCTGGTCCAAAGCATGTGCTTACAGATTATAGAGTCTCTCATTGGCTATGTTTGGGTAGATCATAGTGTGAGAAATGTTGTCACCTTGCTTATCAAAGGTAGGTGGTTCTTTCCAGGCACTCTGGTCCAAAGCATAGGCTTACAGATTAGAGTGCCTCTCATTGCCTAGTTTGGATAGATTCTAATGTGAATAAGTGTGTTAGTTTGCTTGTCAAAGTTCGGTAGTTTTATTTGGTACTCATATTTTCTCCACCATCACAGAACTGACCCATCTCATTTTTAGTGTAAAAATTATCACAGCAGCCTATATCGCCATTTCTCTACTACACTCAACTGTAGTTAAGTTTTGACCATTTTACTGCATTTAGTTAATACTTTGGACACATTTTATTTATTGCAGGGTTATGAGTTGTCCTGTGTACTTCAAAAAGAAATAGGTCCACTTAACTGCATTGTAAGAAATATCTCCACAGACAAGAAAGATAGAAACAATATAAAAAATATTGACTTGAAAGAAATCACTTTAATTCCATAACATTTTATAATATACATTTGACATATTTTCATAAAGATGAAGTATAGATATTCAGCTCTTTATAATTGATGTATCTCTCTAGAAAATATTTTTATTGGCCAATTGAAGCAAAGTTACAATATTTTATTGCAGTATATTATCAAGCTTCTATTTTTCTAAAAAAAAATAAAATAAAATAAAAAATAACAATGATAAAATCAAAATAAAGTATTGTTTTTTGTATTCTTAAAGCTGCATTAAGTTTTGCTATAAATATAAAACGGCACATTTTTTTTTAACTGTGCCTCTTATTAAAAAATTTAATACTTGTTTATAGGGAAAAACCTTTACTTAAGTTGAAATTTGCAGGGAAACCTTTTGCTAGTTTGATTTACCAAAAATTTTATTTTAGAACATTTGATCACAGGATTCTGTATCGAATATGAGACAACATCAACAAACACAACATGAAGCACAATTTTTAATGATGGATATGTTAAATTAACACATTGAAGTTGATTGAATATATCATTTATGACTATCATTATCATTATTGTAAATAATAACTTTATGTTTCACATGAAAACACCTTCTGTGAGATAATGTAGCTTATCAGTATCGACGACTTGCCATGTCTTTAAGAGCAATGCGGCCATTTTGTTGTGCATATCAAAGCAAAAGTCTTGTTTTATTTACATTTAATTATCCATCTGGGCCTGGATGATTTAAATCCTTAGATTCAGTTTGTCCCAGCTGGCCCATGTCCTTTTCTTTGTAGATTCTGTTGTCTTTCTCACATGGACACGTTTCCTTCTGTTGACTCCATTGTTTTCTTCTGCATGCCCCAAGCTGATAATTAACATACTATCAAGTTGGTCAAGCTTTTAAGATATCTATTAATTATGGGCTAATAAGGTGAACAGAAGAAAATGAATCACACAGATTGTATCTCAATCAGTATATATTGATAAAAAATATTTTAAGAAATCTGGTTTTTTTTTTTAAAAAAAAAAAAAAAAAAAAATTGGTAAATTTAATGCAGCTTTAAAATTTTATTGAAATACTTTTACTTCCAAGCTAAGTTGGTTTATTGTTTGTTAACATTCATACATGTACATATATATATTTATCACTAGTTGAAACTTGGAAAGGTACGAGGCCCTCCAATAGTAGTATAACTAGTGACCTAGCTTTTTCTTTTGGCCTAAAAGCCTAAAGATCTGGAACTTCACAAAAAGCACAAGTGCATATATAAGGATCTATTTTTTAAAACTGATTGACCTTGACCCTTGTTTAAGGTCAAAGTAAATTTTTTAAAGCTGGTTGACCTTGACCTTTGTTTAAGGTCATAGTTAATTTTCAAAGCTGGTTGACCATGACCCTTGTTTAAGGTCACAGTAACTATAAATAGTATCACCTCTAAACATCATATGGTCATAAAACAGAGTGTCTTGTCACTTAACACTTCTTATAAAAGCACCAGGGCATGAATGGATACTAAGTGTGCACGGCCTAGGTGGCTGAGTGATCTATAGTGCATTTTTGGATCACAGTGCCTGTCACCGCCTAGATTTAAATCTGAAACGAGCAGATTCTATTATTAAAAAGTTATCAATCCTTTGGAAAAAGTCAGTGGTTTTCTTTTAGAACTCAAGTTTCTTTTACCATTTTTTAACTTGCTGCCTCACATAAAAAACATTACTCCACTCTACAAAGTTTGTGATAATGGTTGACCTTGACATGCAATCAATAACATTCAACATCTTATCATTAAACAAAAATCCTAGGAATTTGAAATTTCATATATGATCATAGTATAAAGTTCTACCAATTTTGGAAAAATGGTTGACCTTGACTACAGTCAAGGTCACAGTGACCCGAAGTGGTAAAATCACTAAAACATTTTTCAGCCGTTATTAATACACCTAGGATCTTGAAACTTCATATACAGCCTGAAGCTACATCAAGTTTTTAAAGCTGGTTGACCTTAAACCTCATTCAAAATCTTTAAATATCCTGTTGGTAAAAATAACAGGTCTAAGCCACCAAGGTCCATGTATTAAACAAATGTAATTAAATGTGGCTCAAAACTTCTACTAGGCATCAAGTCATGAAGCTCTTTCAAGTTCTTTGACCTTGACCTATTCAAGGTAACTAACATTAAAATAGATACCCGTAAAACAGCTTTTTGCCATGTTCCTAAATGTCTAGAAGCTTAAAAACTTATCTGATTTACATAAAAGAATTTAGCTCTATCAAGTTTGCAAAACAGGTTGATCTTGACCAATGTTGAAGGTCACTGTGATCGTTAAAGATCTTCTTACTGCAAGTTAAAGGACCTAGACACTAAAAACTAAAGCTTTAAATTTAACATACTTATGTAAAGCTCTAGGATGTTTGCAGAAGCACTTTAAATTTTGGTCAGCTTAAAATGAGTCGGGGAGTAATGATATTTTTCGCCCCGGTCAAGAATTTTTACATACTGAGGCGCTGTAATCCTTTAGCGCAAACTTTAGACCACTGGGTCACTGAGGCCCCTCAGCTTAAAGACAATTCTATAAATAAACATGTGAATTAATGATAACTCATTTAGTTGGGGTTCGTAGCGTCTAGAACACAACTATCCTCGGAAGAGCAGTACAATGACATAACAAACTTTTCTTTACAAACGAATGTGTAAAAATCAACTGGCGTGATGACCATTTTCTAAATTTTTTTTCTATCCCATTGATCTTGCAGTCTTTTTTTTCCCTCGAATGGGAAATCCGTAAATTGGTTTGGCGTCGAAGCGTTTTTTTTCTTTAGTTTTTTCGCATCCCTCTTGTGTGTGGTGTTTGTCAAAGCCTGTTAGCATTTCGTTTTACTATTATTTTTTATCGTACTTAGGCGTAATATTATTCTTACTTGGGAATTCGGCTAGATCAACCGTGCAATACGATAGTAAAAGGTACAACAAATTTCATAATTACAGAAAAAGAAGCATTTCTAAAAATGAATTTACAGAACACGGCAAAAATATATCTACCAATACCATTATCATAGGTTTGATTAGAGATGTTCATCTAGTCGGTGATAAAGTATTGTACTTTTAAACAGGCATCGATACCAAGAACACTAATATATTCTAAATCTGGCGTCTAAGTGTCATCGTCAAATGGGTTAGAATCCGACACGGGCATCAAAGTAACCTCTTCGACTGGAATCGAATCCGTTTTTTGCCATCACAGTGCTCTTGTCGAAATTGGCGGATACGTTCGAATCGAATTCTGGTATCTCTGGTCAAATGGGTTTAAGTCCAACCCTAGCATCAAAGTGCCCTCGTTGACTGGGCACCGAACCCTAATCTAAAATCACAGTGGGCTCGCCGGTTGAAATCCAAATTGATTATTTCTTTCTTGTACCTTGACACTGCACAGAGTTTTGTGTTTATCCTGTCAGATACTAAAATGTAAATACTATTTCCGATTTATATTAAAATATCCATCTTTATGCGTTACAGTCAGACAAGTATATTACATGTAACTATGTTTGATGTAATTCTAATTAACTTATAATTATTTATTACAATGGGGCATTTATTTGTGAGATAATATTGATAATATAATAGATATGACAATGTAGGATACAAATTAATCTGGAAATTATGAAATTATTTGGTAATTATCAACGAGTTCAAAAGGCCAAATCTATTTCAATAAAACCTCTTAAGACATTAACCATATTGGGTTACCTTGCAAGGTTGTCCGAGTTCTTATATAAAAAGCACATTTTTGGGTGTCATTCTATGAAATACGTTTGAGTTATGACGTGTCTTATTTTAAGAAATATTTAAAGAAATAAAATACGACTGTAAACTTCTAAGAAATAGATTTTAAATATGGATTGTCTTTTCCCAGAATATACGTATCAACCATGTTGAATGTAGGTTTTAACTCTTATGAAATATATTTGGATTAGAGTATGTTTTAATCTGTAAAAATATAACATGGGGTATCGTATTCATTGAACTACACCACGTTGCTATTCATCTTCATCTCCTAGGATCAGTGTGTGTGTGTGTGTGTGTGTGTGTAAAAGGATTAATCTAAGCGCAAGTGTGTGTGTGTTGTGTGTATGTGTGTGTGTGTCAAAGGAGTAATCTAAGCGCAAGTGTGTGTGTGTGTGTGTGTGTGTGTCAAAGGATTAATGTAAACGCAAGTGTGTGTGCGTGTGTGTGTTATAGTCTGGCTTTTACGATTGCACACTCAGGTCGACTTTTTGTTCATTTGCTGTGCTAACTGTGCTAGCTCCCCGTGTCAGTATGCCGCAGGCAAGCATACCACTTCCAAAGTCACATTATCATGGTAGCGGGTGAACCAGTATACAACCTGTCCCTTGATGGTTAGCGCCAGGTGTGAAAACAGTTTCTAATTTTTTATAAGTCTTATGTATATCTCGACGGGGGTTCGAACTCCCAAACTCCGTTCACTGGCTTTTTTAATTCTGTATGAATGTAGGTTTACTTTCCTCGAATTATATTTTGGTTGTTAAGTATCTTTTCATGTCAGGCCTTACAGTCGCAGATACCGGTTACCTGACTCTGACAGCAATGCCAGGTAATTCGCACCTGCGACAATTAGATCTACCGTCGAAACTCATCTAATTAATTATTTCTTGATTTTGAAACCCTAACTGGTGTTGAGACGTTTGTCATAATGTAATTTGTCTTAAATTATAATTTGATAAAGCGATTTTGCAATTTATCGAGAAGATCGTAGAAAACGCGAAAATGGTGTAACTTATAATGAAGAAATATAATTGATTTCCACACAAGAACAAAGCAAATCCACAGGTATTATGACGTCATAATTATCCTAACCATGACGTCTTACAAGGGCGATATAACAATCGTTTTTCAAAGTGAAGCTATTGCAGAATAACTTGTTCCTATGTGGAGACACCCTTTTTCTTGATGCAGCTTCTAAAATACTAAAAATTCCATTGAAAGAACATTATTAGGTTTTCTCTAATTGCTAGTGAAGTTAATAACAAAAAATAATAAATACTAGTAACATTCAAATATTTTCAAAACCGATAGAATTATATTTATATGTTAGAATGGGATAGTTTAGTGCACTTTTCTATATTGACGGATTTTTTCATGTGAGGACTCATTACAGATATTATCCTTTGAAGAAGGATTGACGGATATTTTCCTTTAAGGGAACATTTGCCGTATATTTTCATATAATGAAACTTATGCCGGATATTTTCTTTTGAGGGTGCATTAGATGTTTGTGATTTTGATAATATTACAGAATTTTAGAATTTTACTAAAATGAAATAAAATGAAAGATGTCAGAGGGCACGGTGTTCCAGAGTGAGAACATTAAACTATATATATGACATTGTAAAATTTGTGTGTTCAATTTAAGGACATCATTGATGTGTTCCGTAGGAAGATAATAATTGTTCCATAGTCAGGACATTTGTGTTTCATACTAAGAGCATTATGTGTTCCATTGTTAAGAAATTTTTATAGCCTTCATGGTTAGAACCTTATGTGTTCCATAGTTAGATGTGTTTTAATACTTAGGACATTCTAGTTCCATAGTAAAAATATTATGTGTTCCATAGTCAGGATATTTGTGTTTCATACTTAAAGCATTATGTGTTCCATTGTTAAGACATTTTTATAGCCTTCATGGTTAGAGCCTTATGTGTTCCATAGTTAGATGTGTTTTAATACTTAGGACATTCTAGTTCCATAGTAAAAATATTATGTGTTCCATAGTCAGGATTTTGTGTTTCATACTTAAAGCATTATGTGTTCCATATTTATGACTTTATGTGTTTAATAAGTAGGACATTCTGTGTTTCATACAGACATACAACATTATTGTTCCATGCTTAAGACTTTATATTTTTCATACTTAGAACACTGTGTGTTCCCATAGTTAAGATTTTATGTGTTTCATACTTAGAACATTATGTGATCCATGGTTAAAACTTTATATATTTTATAAATAGGACATGGTGTTCCATTAGTAAAGCTTTTATATGTTTCATAAATAAGACATAATGTGTTCCATTGTTAAGATTTTATGTGTTCCCTGGTTAGGACATTGCGTGTTTTATAGTCAGGAAATAATTGTTGTGTTCTAAAGTTTTGACTTATGTGTTCCGTATAGTAAAAACATCAACATTTCTATCTTAATACAGATATCAAGCTTCTTATCTTAACAGATATAAAATAATCTTATAATGGAAGAAAGTAAAGACGATTTTCCATTGTGGACATATTACTTGTTCGCAGTAACTTATCTTATAATGGTTGCATTAGGCATTACAATAAATGGAATGTCTATGTATGTTTTTATCAAGATGAAACTGCTTCAATGTTCTACAGACGTATTGCTAATGTTTCTTTGCTTCACGGGTTTAATAATGGCGGTAATGTCAGGACCTCTGGTGATATCCTCGTCGTTCGCTGGGTATTGGTTGTTTTCGGAAGGAGGTTGCTCGTATTATGCATTTATTCTGTGTTTTATGTGTTACATAAATATCTATGTTGCAACAGGAATTGCTGTTGATCGGTATGTTGTCATGGCAACGGGTAAAAGATGTTCTTTGAAAAAGGCATGGTGTTCCGTTGTCGGAATTATCATCAATGCCTTTCTATGGGCTGTGGCTCCAATACTTGGCTGGGGATCTTACAAACCGGAAGTAATGCAGACCTCCTGTTCCATCAACTGGCAGAGTAAAAACGCTGTTGACGTCAGTCTTAGTATCGCCCTGCTCGTCTGTTATTGGCTGTTACCAATCATCATTATAATCTTCTGCTATTCCAAAATTTTTCTGAAGGTAGGTGTAACTTAAAGGAATTATAAGATGAATATTGAATGCTCAAAACAAAAGACAGCTTACTTTTCACTTGGGCTTCGTAGCAAATGGAACCAAGAACACAAAATAACCGTTAACCAAAATAAAATTTAAAAAATAATAATTATTATTCCTTGAGATTACAAAAAGCCCGACCTTTGGGTTTACTTTTTTTACACCAGTGAAGATTGCTTCACTTATATCTAGGTTGGTTTTGATACGGTAGAGAAAACCAGAATACCTGTAGAAATGACTCTGACGTTCGTCAAGCAAATTCAAACTAGGGTCTATCCGGGTGAGATTTCAACGGTGGCGATGAGAAGCGCTCTACCAAAACACGATGTAGACTCCCACTTTACAGAATGACCTGATATAATGACAGAAATGTATCCAGTGGTGTGGTTAAACAACCACTGATTTCTCAACACATATCATTTCGTAATTCCAGTGATTTTGTTTAGTATTTACTAGACCTATTCGTAATGTATGGTTTTGGATACTTGCAAAATCAGTAATCAAAAATCAGAAAATATTTTAACCCGTAATTTTATTATAATTATTATTATTATTTTTTTTTTTTTTGTAATATATTGCTTTTTAAAATTTATTTATTAATTTATTTATTTGATTTATTCATTCATTTATTTATTTTATTTATTTATTTATTTATTTATTCCAGAACAATAAATACCAGAAAACGATGTCAAAAATGCGCAAAAGAAGACTTCAGGATATTGAGAGAGATGTGTTAAAAACAGGTCTATTGGTCATTGGTAAGTAGATTGAGATAAAACCTAATCCGGTTCGTTTAAGGACTTTCGATACTCTTGAATTTTCGTACCTTTAATGCTTAAATAAATCAGAAGAGTTCCAATATATTTGCTTGTTTGTTTATATATAACATTATGAATATTTGAACAGAAAAAATTATAGTTAAATAGGTAGATCTTAATCATTTAAAGTCAACAACTACACTTGATTAAGCCGGGGGGAGAGGGCGGGGGTTGGTGGCAGAGTGGACTAAAGCACGCGCTTACGAACCACACTGTCTCTCACCGTCTAAGTTTGTATCCCACACGGACTAGATTCTTTTTTGGGAAAGTTTGTTAGTTTGTTTTCCGGAGTTTTTCTCCGGTTTCATCCAGTATTCATGGACTGACCCCCCCGTAAAGGAATTTTGAAAAGAGCGTTATAGATCATATAACTCCACTATCCTAATAATGCGATTTTCAAGAAATGACATCTTATACATCATGATCTGATTTTTTACTAAACTCTAATCTCTTATGATTTGACTGAAAGTAGTCCAAACCAAAGCCATTCGTTCGTCTTGTATTATTTTTTTTTTAAATTCTGTTAAGAATTTATTGCCACATCACATGACCAGACATATCCTCAATCGACAAATCTCGTTGCGTTAATTAAATAAACGAAAATCATAGCGTTGTTTTAATTTTTGTCTCGTAATTTCGCGTGCGATATACAAATCACAAGGATATATTTTAGTTTTAAAAACTTTTAGCAAGAATTACGGTGACCTTTATAAAACCATTGACCAAAGATCAAATTTAATTGAGGAATACATTTTCTTTGACTTTACTGCATGAAGTTATGCAGTAGAATGATAATCATGGTAATTTCAATACTCATAGTTATATGTGGCCCTCTATTTTCACTGCATCACTGCAGTTAAAGCGATGCCATTTCATGTATTTCCATTTTTTTTATCAAACGTTTTTAAATGACCGCAAAAATATAACTTAAATAAAAGAATAACAACTATAATTCCCTGTTGAAATTGACTGTTCAATCTGACGATCATAGAATAGACCAAACCCACTGCACGTGCCTTATTCTATTGCATCAATAACTTAAAAAGATTAAACAAAATTTTCTTCAAGCGTGAATGACTGAAATTTTTTAAAGGGTACCGAATATTATTAAAAGTGTTTTTCGTTCCGCCTATAAATGTTATTTCAACCACCATTGTGATAGGTACATGTTTTAAAATGTTAAGCTAAAGATAGAGTTGAGTAATGGTTTTTAACATCCCAAAAAAAAAAATTCAGAAAATTGAAAATCTTAATGCAGCTTTAACCCATTAGTGAATACTTTTTGTTCAGAAAATGTGCCACGTAGCAAAGTTTGCAGTCGTCTTAATTTTTGAAATTCAAAACTAATGCTTGTTCCTTAATGTAAAGCATTCTTAACTGGAATTTTGATTTAATTTTAATTATTTGGCTTATTTTTTTATTTTAATAAACTTTTTCGGCACTAGTTTCACTGATGAGGAATGACTTTCCGAAATGTGCATATAGGGCACATCCATGTTAAACGTATTTTTGTTAGATGTTTATGTGTTTTGATTGTAATACTAAATCCAATAATAGTTATTAAAATAATTTGTTTTGAAAATCATTCATTTCAAACTTATTTTTATTCCTTTCGATTGAAAAAATAAAATATAATCTTTTAATTTATTTTCAACAGGTGCTTTCCTAGTCGCGTGGACGCCATATGCAATCGTGTCCGCTTGGAGCGTCATTGGTAGCCATAAAGATATGCCTTCAGTAATATCGATTTTAGCACACTTAATGGCGAAGTTTTCAATTGTTTACCACCCAATTATCTATCTCAAGAAATACAGACGATTTCGAGTGGCATTTCTACTAGAATTCAAGTTTTTGCTTCGGTTTAGGTGTTTTAAATCCAAAATAACACCAGTTATCAAAATACAGAATTTGGAACCATCAAGAAGACATACTACCGGTGCTTTGCTGCCAAGAGGACCTATTTTAGATGACGGAAGAAAACACGTGTCCGTATTTGAGTTAGCGAAGTTTCCAATTCCGGAAACCCGTCTTGAGGAAACGATGAACCAAAATTCAAAGCGCAATGGTGATTATCCTATATCCGAAACAGAAAAGCCTGTAATTTGGACATCGAATGTGCAGTTGGAGGAAATAGATGAATATCCGCAGAAAAAGGAAGATAAAATCAAGCATTTGACGGTTCCATACACCTCTAAACATTCGCCACGGCATTCAATAGTTTCAACCTTCCTTTAAACATACTTCTCAATACACTTCACTTTACCTTCTTGTTAATATCGTGGTTTTTCAATGTTAGCAAGTAGCAAAAAAATAAAAGACTTTAGAAATGTTTAATTTAGTTATACACGTGAACTTTCATCAAAGAAGTGAGGCCGGGTGCTTCGGAAGGGTAAGCACCCCCTATCTAGCTAGCTCAACCCGTCACATGTAAAGTCAAACCTGAGAAAGAAAGGAACAAGGAACTATGGTAAATCAAATATATCCAGTATATGTTTGGATACAGTGACTACAAACTTATCAACAATATTGTGATGCCGGCGATAAAACTTTTTAATGGTCTTGATTAGCAGGCTTGCAATATCCTTGAGTCAACAATTTACTTGTAAGCAGTATGCTTCTTTGTAGAAAGTCCCCTAGTGGGAACAAGCTCTACCATACCGTTTTAACTGTTAAACGTGTACACCATACGCAGGAGACGCAGAAATATTACTGCCAAGAAACGGAAAGTTGACAATAGGAAACTAAACAATTATCATATGGCAGGTGCGTGATGACGTATTTGATGACGTATGATACATTGTTCTCCAAATATTCATGGCATCGATGACCATAGTTCCCGTCTTACTAACGGAATGGTTGATTTAATTTACCCAATGACTTCTGAACATAACATTTTACACGTGTTATTCGTAATCAAACACAAAAATGTCGGATAATTTCATTCGGTTGTACACTATTTATGAAATAATAGGAATGATATTTTTTCGACTACAAATTAAACTAAAATGTTTCAGACATCTAGTGTTCTTCCGAAAAAAAAAACCCAAAATGAAGATATAGCAAAGGAAAATGATATAATTAAAACGGAGAATATTCTTTAAGAGATCTACAGTTATGAATGGTGTTGTTTACAACACAAAAAATAACGTTATAAACAAAGCGAGGCCGAGTTTATCGAGCCAGCATTTCACCAAACGCCGGCTTGAAGAAATTGGATTCAAACCATGTTTAGCGACATGCTGTAGAAAATTTTATGTATACCGCGGAAATAAGTGATTTATTGAAAAAAAAAACTTACAACATACAAATGGACTTTTTCAAGTGAACTTTGAGACATTCGAGATAATCGCAATATAATGGTGAAACATGGATATCAATTGCGCGAAAACCAAGGTGCATTATGAAATGAATTGGAAATTATGCATCACCGATTGGAGATCGCAAATATTCCAAACGCGAAAAGAGGCTATCGCGGATTCATATATAAGATAAGGCATTCCAAGTTCCAAATACCAACAACGAAAAAAATCAAAAAAATAAGAACGAAGTTATGAATAATAAGAAAAATCTTTAACAAACTGGGGAAAATCAGAAATGCTTTTTAAAGGTATTTAGATGTAAGATCAAAACATTATATAAAAAAAGTTCCGTAAAAAAATTGTTTCGACAGTTAAATTAAGAAAATAAAATACATTTTAATTGTTTTTAAAGATACTAGCAGTTTAAAAAAGACATTTCTTTGGTATTGTTAGATTTTGTCATTAAAGAAAAAATTCACAGGATTTTTGTTTTTAAAGTCATTTTTTTTATTTTTAGTACAAGGAAGAACCCAATCCACACTCGAACATCTCACGCATTCTTCCAAATTTATTAAAATTTCTCTTGTCGCAAATAGCTGAACAGATTGCTAATGTGGAGTGAAGCAAATTAAAAACAAGCAACCGTTAACCAGCCAAGTAACGAATCATTTAGCAAAATTTTATTTTTATTCTATTTTCATTTTTATTGATTTTTCTTTTTTCTTTCTTTTTTTAAGAAAAAGATTGCAGTGTACAAATGCTCCAAAAGCCTCATGGTTGTGACCTCTTAGTAAAATAGAATTATTTAAGTCTAGGTTTTTCCAATTTTTGCTTCGCAGCGGAAAATTTGTTGATGAGCAATTTCTTTTTCAGTAGATCCATCCAAGGCGTTTATGTTCGGATATATTGACACAGTATTTACAGAAGAATAATTTATGCGGTAAATATCACATCCTCCAGCAGTCATGAACATCTCAAGAGCTAATGGAAAATGTCTTTAAATTTCAATAACTTTTCTCATATATATATATATATATATATATATATATATATATATATATATATATATATATATATATATATATATATATACACTGTGTTATCACTATAGTTGAATCCAGTTTAAATATACTTGTCGGCTACAATACTGTAACTTAGAACCTTCTTTATATAACTTTCGGAATACAGGAAGAACTTATAATCCTTGGACATCCTTGTTTCCCATCAAAGCACCGACAAGTCTATTCCGAAGTTAATTATAGTCATATTTTGAAGGAATGCAATTTAAACCCAAACACCTGCGCTGTCAATTGTAGTTGGCTGCTTCTAAAATATACAACATAATTAAAAATAATTTTGAAGAAAAAAGTTCAGCAGAATGTGGTACAAGTAATACCGATCAAGAACTAATTCATCTCCGAGGGGCATGGGATGTTGATCTGCGACATTGCTGGCGAGTGTGCTAGCACTTTAAAGGACCCACTGAGTAACTATTTACAACACAGAAGCCATTTAAGAATTAAGATTGAATTCATATTCTTCTTTCGAGATTTAATTTACAAATAAATGAAGGTTCAAAAGCTAGGAAAAATACTGTTAAAACTCTTCATACTTGGTTATGTATGTGTGTTTGATTGAAGCTTATGCACGCACATGCTTCGTTTATAAGCCAATAATACTTTAAAACAAATAAAGGATCGTTTAGGGATGCAATATATCACCTGAACTGTTATAATTTTATTTTATCTAGACATAAAAAGGTATATATCTTATTGAAATGGTCTTTAATAAAATGTTTGTGTAAGTGACAACTTTAAGCGGTTTGTGTCTTTATAGGGGGCTATAAACGTGTTACGAGGGGAGTGAAATAATGGTGTTTAATGCCCACAATAGAAATTCTTTCACATATATCGAGGTGGTTAGTTTTTGGAATATCGAATTCGGAGTATTCAGAAAAAATCACTTGTCCTCGGAAAGCAAACTGACAAACTCTCTCGCACTGGGATCTGTCCGAGCGGAATTTGAACCTTGACGATGTGAGGCTCCGTGATCCGTAAGCGTGCGCTTTAGACCATCCGATCACAGAGACCCCATAAACATGGTACGAATCATTTACACCATTCTGTGATTCTACAAATTCGGTAGTGTTCCCAATTTGAACTTGGCTTTTCAGATCTTGCCCGAGCGGGATTTGGATCTTGACGACGTGAGGCTCTGTGATCCGTAAGCGTGCGCTTTAGACCATCCGATCACAGAGACCCCATAAACATGTTACGAATCATTTACACCATTCTGTGATTCTACAAATTCAGGTAGCTGTTCCCAATTTGAACTTGGCTTTTCAGATCTTGCCCGAGCGGGAATTTGAACCTTGACGATGTGAGGCTCCGTGATCCGTAAGCGGGTACGAATCATTTACACCATTCTGTGATTCTACAAATTCGGTAGTGTTCCCAATTTGAACTTGGCTTTTCAGATCTTGCCCGATCGGGATTTGGATCTTGACGACGTGAGGCTCTGTGATCCGTAAGCGTGCGCTTTAGACCATCCGATCACAGAGACCCCATAAACATGTTACGAATCATTTACACCATTCTGTGATTCTACAAATTCGGTACTGTTCCCAATTTGAACTTGGCTTTTCAGATCTTGCCCGAGCGGGATTTGGACCTTGACGACGTGAGGCTCCGTGATCCGTAAGCGTGCGCTTTAGACCATCCGATCACAGAGACCCCATAAACATGTTACGAATCATTTACACCATTCTGTGATTCTACAAATTCGGTACTGTTCCCAATTTGAACTTGGCTTTTCAGATCTTGCCCGAGCGGGATTTGGCCCTTGACGGCGTGAGGCTCTGTGATCCGTAAGCGTGCGCTTTAGACCATCCTATCACAGAGACCCCATAAACATGTTACGAATCATTTACATCATTCTGTGATTGTATAAATTCGGTAGTATTATAATCAGTGGTTCCCAAATTTGAACATGACTTTTCATATCTTACTTGGTGGTTTTTTCATCAACTTGAATATAGCCGTGTTTATTTTGTAGATTAACATCGTTATCAATCTCTTAAAAAAAATCTATGATGGTTTTCCTATTTGTGAAGGGAGATAATTATTTCTTTAGGTTGCGGTGCGCCAATATTGACATTTTTTAGATCTAATAATTCTTCAGGTTTAAATTGATATTAAAAGCGTCATTGAAAAAAAAACATGTCATTTTAAGTTGATAAACTAGTGTCATGTTATAAGCTATATGATGGAGCCGTAGATCAACGTGGTCAGTTTTGGAAGTTGAAAAGACCATTTATTAAAAACCATTATACTTGCCACGGGTCCAGAGGCCAGTGCAAATTATTTCCCAATTCTCTGTTTGTTTAATATATATCATTATACTTACCACGGGTCCAGAGACCGGTAAAAATGATTTCCCAACCCTCTGTTTCTTTAATATATATTAATATACTAACCACGGGTCCAGAGACCGGTACAAATGATGGTCCAACCCTCTGTTTCTTCATTATAAGCAGCATTAAACACACAACATTTCCAATAACACTAACACCTAACAATGCTCCAATTAAAGCAATGATGACAGTGGTACCTATAGTTAAACAGTGTTTATTGTCATAAAGTGTTAATTTACAGTAGTCTTAACGGTGTTTCCGACCGGGTCTGACCAAGACTTGAAAATAGGTAGTGACTGTTTCTTTTTCCAAACACTCAGCATTTAGAAATGAAAGTCACGGGGTCCTCTGGATGAGACCTTAAAAACCGATGTCCCGTTTTACGGCAGGCGTGACAAGCTAAAGAATTCTCCCTGCAAATTGACTTAAGAGCATTGCAAAGGTCAAAATGCCTGCCACTTCACCTATAGATGTTGACGTCTCGATATAAGTGAAATATTCTTGACTGGGATTCCATTAAATCAATCAATCAATCATTTCGACGGTGTTTGACCTACACGTGGTGGTTTTAGGAGAGCGGTCTCTTTATAGACAATAAATAAATAAATAAATAAATAAATAAATAAATAAATAAATAAATAAATAAATTGCCTTTTTGGCCAAATCTAAATTCTGACATTGTGACTTTGACCTTATGACCTACGGATCAAAATTTCAAATGCGTGAATATTTGCATATGTAGGTGTGTAGGTTAACATTTGTGAAAATTTTGATCAAAATCTTCCAAAACATGTGGAAGTTATAGAACGGACCCAATATGGGAAATGTAGGAATTACCGACAGACGATGTGATTTCTATAGTCCCCAAATCTTCGTTAAATGAAAAAATGTATAAAAATTACTACAATTACAGAATTGTCTTGTTCTATTAGTTAACCCTTACTAACTTTCTGGAATTTTACAGAAACTAGTAATTTTATGATTTTAGTTCAGTTTCGAAATTGAATGATCGGATTTGATATATAGAATAATATATAACCATAACTTGTATAAGGTGATGTTTCTACATTCCAAGTTCAATATTTGTGCATGGTGTCGTGAAACCGAGGTCTTAGGGTGGGGGCTCGGTGACTGAGTATCACTGCGGTGGCTCAGTTTTTAGAGTGTTCGCTCCTTTAGTGGGAGGTCGTGGGTTCGAACCCCGACCGGGTCTAAACCAAGACTTGAAAGTTTGTAGTGACTGTTTCTTCGCCAAGCACTCGGCATTAGGAAATGAAAGTCACGGTTCTTTCGGATGGGAACTTACGAATAAACGAGGTCCCGTGTCAATGTAGGCGCGGCACGAAAAATAATCCTGCTGTATAATGCCATCAAAGCAACGCATCTATAGGCAAAATATCTGTACTTTCGCCTAAAGCTGACGACGTCTCGATATAAGTGAAATATTCTTGACTTGGACGTTAATTAAGTTATTATTGAATGTATCTAAACGAAATACTTAAAACATACCGCAATTTTCGCTGGACGTGTGGACATCAATTTGCTGTGTGGAAATCTTTTTGACCAAAACTAAAAAATATATTATTACACAAGATATCTGTTATCCTAATTTATTTTGAATTAACAACCCCCCCCCCCCACACACACACACATATATACATATATATATATATATATATATATATATATATATATATATATACAAATAATAAACGGTTTCAAGATAAGCGAAAATAACAAGTCCAGATGACCGTGTGGTAAAGGGCGATGGATTTCAATTCCAATTTTTCACTAAATAAAAATCGGTGTTTTGATTGGCTGTTGCTAAAACGGAAGCTGTTTTTTTTGTGTGCACAATAAGCGCATTAATCCAGCCATTGGTAAGATGGAGGACACGGGCTATGACTTTGATGCAATACTAAGCCAAGCCTTTGATATTTTTCAAGATTATATGCAAGATAGAGAAAATAATGATATATTTATCACCCAGAATACATTTTGGGAGGTTCCAGACGAAGAAAAAGATTTCACATTAGAAAGTCTTACAGATGCGGTAGATGTATCAGACATGCTCAGTCTTAGAGTTCCCTCAGAAATAAAAGCTAAAAAGCCCCAATGGGTATGTCTACCATTTTTATCATATTCCATTGCTTCTGCAACCGTAAGTTTTTCATTGTTGAACTGAAAAAGTAAGCTAACTTGGAGAAAGATTCACTGTCATTAAAAATATTGAATGAGCGCATTGTTATTTCTTGTTTTACAAAAATAAATGTGGTTCCCTCACATGTTAAAACTGTTTTTGTAGAAAAGTGAGCTTTAATTTTGGACGGACAACTAATTTTATTTTTTTTATGGTACAATGTCTAACCAGACCGATTTCGAGATGTAATCTTGCCCACTATAAAAGTAATGGCTCTTCCGAATGTTCCCGAAAATACTTTCTTCAAAAACGAATGGGCATTAAATGCATTTGACAAATGGAAAGAGAGTATGTTAAAGAAAGGATCGCCAGGAATTGTCACAACTGATTAAATTACGAGAGTCAAAGTGTGACTTATTATTAATGGACAATTCCGAAATTAAATGTTGCTTTTTCAGTGTTTTTCTTGCTTTGAGAGTTTGAGAGAGGAAAAAGGGAAGAGTATCCCCCGATACAATTTTATTCCTTCGCAACTGCATTGCAAAGGCAACTGGAACTGAACGGGCGTGAAGTGTCTTTTTTAACACAATGACTTCCTCAGCCTAAGAATTGTATTGACAATATATTACAAAAAATACAAAATCAGGTACGGGATTAAATAAATAACAAGCCCAACCGATAACACTGAAACGGTTTCTAAAACACTGACGCGAAAATCCAAATTCCGCCAATACCTACAAATTCGTCGAGAATCTCCGCAACGTGCCCCGTTAAGATTTATGGAAAATATGTGTCAAAAATTCCCCCGTGGTCAAAACCTGAAAATATTCAAACTATTGGTACAAATAAGCTGGTAGGTCGTAATTAAGACATAATTTATTTTTTGTAGGTGGCACCTGTCGGCTTCCGTAGGCTGTAGGGACCGTGAGTGGAAAAAAAGTTCAGTTCAAGTAATATATATAAAATGAGCTTGAGGTGTGCATGGTTAAACCCACCTGGGCATATGCAACGTTGACAAAAAATTAACTTGACCGTTTAAATTCTTTTTAATTTTTGAAGTATATCTAAAATAAATTATTACTGGCGTAATTAAATCAATTAAAGAAAGGAAAAAATTCCAATGAATCATTTTCAAAATCTGGATATAAGCTAATGAATATCAAACGGCAATGTCAAACTTGTTGCACTAAACCAAATAATTTATGTTCCAAGATCGATAACCAAATAATAAACTGTGCACGTGTATAAACCAGGTTAGTATTTAGTTACCAACCCGCGCCGTTGGTATCTAACGCAAATTTGGTGTAATTATAAGAGTCTTGCGTTACCTAATTAGCATAATTTCTGTGTCTAAGTTTTAGGTTGCTGCTAACGAACTTCCTCATTTCTAGGATATGCTCGAGTAGGATTCGTACTTAAGCGATTAGAGAAGCACTTATTTTGATCCATAATGGGAACTTAAGACCAATCGGCTTTTTAAACAAAGCCAAGGTAAGTAGAAGTCATTGCACATCGGTAGAATGAACTGACAATCTCAGTTTAATGACATTGGAGCTTAGCCTACTGGCCAAATACAGCAGTGTTTTGAAAGGTACGTCTTCGTCTAAAGCGTTTCTGTCTAGTTTGCATCTCATTTCAAGGACATGCGCAGAGCTTCGAGGCATTACCTTTCGTTTGCATTACATTTCATAGGGTCGTGCAATAGAATTCAGTTGGGTTTATTGAAGATTCCATAATGATTGATCGTTTGAACATCTCAAAGAAAATTTGCACCGACATAAGACCATGTGTCGCTTACAAGATTTAGGTACGTGTATGTAGGTCAAAGGTTACAAGATCAAATGATATTGCGCTCTTTATAGACAGTTCTACAAAATTTTTATTATTATTGTATACTCACCACTTAAAATGATAAGAAAAGGCAGATTTAATTTCTGTCCCGTTTCCATGGCAATATTTGATAACTTAAAACAATATACATCCAGTTTGTTTTGATATCATTAGTTTACAAAAAACACAACTGGTCCTCTTATTTGTTCATATTTATTCCGATTTTCAAAATATTTAATTTTGTTTATTTTGATAAAGAAAGTATATTACAAATAAATTCCTTATTTTGAACAGTCAACATGCCACTTTAAAAAATCTCCTAAATTTTTGGGAGAAAAATGATTTCAAATATAAAACTTGAAAAATTTAAAAGTAATAATGTATGAAGTATTAATATCCTTGGTCTAAACGGTCAACATTCCATTTTTAAGAATCTCCTATTTGTGAAGGAATTTTCAAATATAACAAAAAATCTAAAAGAAAACTTTTTTAAGATGATTTATCCTTAGTCTTAACATAAGTATTCCATTGTCAAGGAATTCCTATTTCTGTTAAGAGGAAATTCAAAAGATAAAATAATTCCACATTGAAAAATCTTTTCAGGGTGGTGTCGGTAAAAACACTCACTTAGAAAACCTGATTCCGCTTGACTGAAAAGTTTGCCTCATGAAGTATGTGGAAAGAGCACTTATGTTGGTGTAAATCTTTATTTATTACTCTTGTCAGGGTCTCTTATCTCAATTTTCAATTCCACCTACATCCCCTTATTCCGCAATTCAATTATATTACATGTATTCCCAATTTTAATAATTTGTCAGTTTTATAAAATTAGATTTAAAACTGTTTTTAAATGAGACGAGCTGTCATATACACCCATGTTATTATATATATATATATATATATAGTTTACCTATATATATCTTACAGTGTTATCATCTTTATTTGTTTGTCAAAATGATAAATGGGTTCATTACTTATCGATCGAAAATGTGACATATTTCTTTTATTAAAATTCAGTAGATTTTCTAAATGTCACAATTTTGTTATTTTTATGTTTTTTTCTTTGTTTATTTCACATAGCTGGTTGGGATTATAATATATAAGTAAAAATACAACAGACTGTCGAGAAAAACAGGGGGAGCAGACCATGGTTTTTTTTTTTTTTTTTTTTTTTTTTTAAACTTACTTACTTAGTAAATTTTCTGCGAAATTCAAATAGGTTTTCGCCAAGCACCCAGTATTACGAAATGAAAGTCACGGTTCTATCGAATGGGAATTTAAAATAAACGAGGTCCCGTGTCATGGCAGGCGTAGCACGATATAGAACGATAAATTTCTGCACTTTCGCCTATAGCTGGCGACGTCTTGATATAAATGAAATATTCTTGACTGGGACGTTAAACACCATTACTCACCTCAGCTCAAATAGGTTAATTTTGGTAGATAATAAATAAATAGATAAATAGATAGATAAATAAATAAATAAATGAAAATAAATAGCAAAATAACGCGAAAAATCCGTATGTAACTTAAGTATACATCAGGTAACTCGAAAAGCTCGCGTATCTAAAAAAAAAACTTGAACAATTTCATCAAATGGTTTATTGATTTTTTATGTAGTTTTACATTCCAGTCAAGAATATTTCATTTATATCAAGATGTGACCAACTTTAGGTGAAGTGCCAGATATTTTTACCTTTGAAGTGCGCTCAAGGCAATGTGCGGGAAGGGTACTTTAGCGTGCCATGCCTGTCGTGACACGGGGCATCGGTTTTAAGGCGTCTTCCGAAGGACTACGTGAATTTTAATTTCAAAATGCCGAGTACCTGGCTGAAGAACAGTTACTAGTTACTATTTTTTAAGCTCTGGTCACAAGCAGTCGGGTTTGAACCCCAACCGCCATCATACGAAGCGAGCACTCTATCAACTAAGCCATCGTATTGGTGTCAGGTTTATAGCAACGTTAACTTGATGTTGCAAGAGTTACCCTTCTTGTGTCGCACCGAGAATAAGTATCCAATCTCAATTAGCTGTATGCAGAGATAATGCGATAAAAACGTGATTCTTGATTTGGATGACATTCAAAACATTTTGTATGTTCTTGTTTTCATATCTTATTGACTTTTGGTGGATGCTCTCTCTCTCTCTCTCTCTCTCTCTCTCTCTCTCTCTCTCTCTCTCTCTCTCGATCTCTCTGTGATCGAACATCTTAGCATGAGCTTCTCAGATAATGCTGACAGAAACATTGATTTTTTTTTCTACCGTTTCAGACTTGACAAATATTGAAATAAAACTCTCGACTCTAGCTTTTAATTAAATAAGTTTTAAATAAAAGCTCTGAACATAAACTAAAAATGACAGATGAAAGAAAGGTATAAGATATACTTGCAAAATTGTATGTACTCAAGGCAGTACTTGTAGTATATTTCTTAATGCTTTTTAAGCACCAATAAATGTTATCAATCAGAATTTTTTGTGTCACTCGTAAAAATATTTGTGGTTATATTAGATTTAGATTTAGATTATTAGTTTTGATTTATTTTAGTGTTCAACCAAAGTCAGTAGCTACATTGGTCCCGAATTTTATTTCTTTTATTGATTGGCCGTTTCTGTCATAATTTCATAATAAACAGTCAATTTCAAAACATTTATTTATTTATTTATTTATTTATTTATTTTTCCATGATTATTTATGTAATTCTTATTTCATTATTTAATTTTTAATATTTATTTATTTATTTATTTATTTATTTATTTATTTATTTATGTTTTTAAATGAAATTTATTTCATTTGATTTATCATCATCATCATCATTATTATTATTATTATTATTATTGATATTATTATTATATTATTATTATTATTATTATTATTATTATACCAAAACATAACACCAGATGCTAAGAGTTTTCATTATAACACAAAGATAGTCATATAATATTCAGTAATGTGTACTTAACGTGCCATCTTATACACCGTAGTTACACCAATCATATGAAATTATGTGTTGCTTGATAAAAAATCATTTTGATTTCCCAAATGGCATAATGATGTGCGTTTCACTTGGAAAATATTTTTTTAACATTTTACATCTTGTTCGGGCAGTTATTGTCAGAATTTTCACGAAAACGCGCCGTAAATTAAGCATCTATATACTTTTGCATTTAATACAACCTTTGATCTAGAACATATAATGAAAGATAATTTTGAAATATTAGAAATTAACACGATATATATCAAACAGATTGGATTGATAAAAGATTATTCCGTATTATAACAGTGCTTCGTTGTTAAGCCCCTATGATGTATTATGCATTAACCCCCGGTATTATTCTATTGTAAAAAGTGATAAAATAAACTGTTTATAGTTCATAACCGGTATATATCTGACATTAAACCATTCCGTATTAATTAACACCTCACGTGATAACTGTACAGTAGAGAAAATGGCTAAATTATGGATGGATTAATCTAACAATATACCGTTCAATAAAATTATATGTTGCCTTTTTTATCGGGTTGCATAACGCATTTTTATTATTTTAAATACCTGGCTGATTAAATTTGTCGTCTCTACTAAAAAGTGCAAAAGAAGGAAGAAAATTGTAACTTAAAGCATTGCTTTAACAAAAAAGAAAAAAAAAAGTTTTGGCTTGTCTTAAGCAAGCCCTTACGGATCACACTGCCTCTTGCCGACTAGGCTAGAATCCTACTGGGGTAGATCCCAGTGTAAGAAAGTTTGTCAGTTCGCATTCTGAAACTATAAGGCTTTCTCGGGGTATTTCGGTTTCCTCCACCACTCTAAAACTGACCGCCTCGATATAAGTGAAAAAATGTCTGGGGCGTAAAACATCATTAATACACTAATCTCTTAAATAAGTTAAATAAACGCTAACGGATCACAGTGCCTCTCACAGCCTGGATTCCAATCCCACTCAGGACAGATCCCAGTGTGAGAAAGTTTGTCAGTTCGCTTGCCGAAGGTCGGTGGTTTTCTCCAGGTACTCTGGTTTCCTCCACCATACCAGAACTGACCGCCTCGAAATAAGTGAAAGAATCTTGACTGGGGCGTAAAACACCATTACTCACTCCCCTCCACTCTTAAATAGGCAATCGTGTGGTGTTGTTGTGAATGTCTACACCCTGGGCAAGCATTATCAGGTATAAGTAATGACCCGATAACACTATCGAGTTGTCGACTCGGATCCGCTAGAGGGCTACTACTTCCCGGGAGTTCACGACTGTAAACAACTTGGTTGCTACTATCATCTATCTATTAAATGCCCGGTGTATAAGTTTAAAAACATCGATTGTTTTATGTAAAATGGTCTTTTTTATGTGATTAAAACTTTTTAAAAATTTTCTCTACTTGTCCTCTAGCGGATCAGGGGCTATAACTCGATAGTGCTATCGGTCCATTGGAAAGGGAAACTTACTGGTCAAATTTCCGTGGTTCTTAGAAAGATATACGATTTGGGGTTCCTGTTAAATGATAATTTATAATGTGTACCACATCTTTGCCTTGTAAAATTGTAAGATAGGATGTCAAAAAATGAGACAATTTAAGACCTCATGAAAATTTCTAATTTTACATTAAACAAGTAACATTTTTTCTCATAACACATAAAATCATTTCTACAAAAGCTAGAGGTTTAGTGATCTGAAATCTTAGGTTCCCGTGACATGAAATTGATTGATTTAATGGGGTTTAACGTCCCAGTCAAGAATATTTCACTCAAATCGACGTCACCAGCTATAGGTAAAGTCACAGAAATTTTTACCTTTGCAGTGCGCTTAGGGGAAATTTGCCGAGTGCTTGCGAGAGAACAGTCACTGACAATTTTCATGTCTTGGCAGGACCCGACTGGTGTTCGAACCCGACCTTCCACATACGAAACGAGCACTATGACATGGAAGACATGAAAACCGCTGCATTGTTCTGTCACACAAGACACAATACAAAAACCCCTTACTAAGTACACATGTACTTAAAACTGCTGATAATGTTGTTTAACGTAGCATTAGAAAAATTTTCCAGCTTTTTGCGACTAGTGCAAGTTTATTCATCTATAGGGAAAAATGTAAAAAAGAATTCGTGTATGCGTGGATTTGCGTGTATATTTAATGGTCTGCTTTTTATAAGCGTGCAATCATGAAGAGTTGTGTTGAGTAATGGTGTTTAACGTCCCAGTCAAGAATATTTCACTTATATCGAGACGTCGCCAGCTATAGGTGAAAGTGCAGAAATTTTGCCTGTGCGTTGCGCTGATGGCATTATACAGCAGGGTTCTTTATCGTGCCATGCCTGCCATGACACGGGACCTCGTTTATTTTAAGTTCCCATCCGACAGAACCATGACTTTCATTTCGTAATGCCGAGTGCTTGGCGAAAAAACAGTGATTACCCACTTTCAAGTCTTGGGTCAAACCCGGTCGGGATTCGAACCCACGACCTTCCACTTACGGAGCGAGCACTCTACCAACTGAACTACCGCAGTGGTGGCAATCATGAAGAGTTTAACGTGCCAGCTCAGAGTCAGTTCACCGCACACAAGCATGTCACCCTCCCGGTTGCATTATCTTGGTACAGATGAACCAGTCGATTCTCTGTCACCTTAATGCCGAGCGCCAGACCAGTATTTAAAATTTAAAACCTTACGTATGATCCGAGAGGGGTTCGAATCAATGACTTCCATTATCGAATACTCTACCCCTGAGCCGCTTTACTGATTACAGTAAAGTATTTTTTTAGATACAGAATGCAAGTTCATTTCTATTATTATGCTCAAATAAATTTATTATTCTTTTTGTTCTTGGTGTTTAATCTAATTTAAACACATTTGATCAGAAATTAAGCGCAAAATTTGAATGTTTCCTTGATTATCCGAGTTTAATATTAGAAAATGTTTTAAATTATCGATACGTGTATTAGGAATTGAATTACAATCAATTAGTTCAAAAGTTTTTGCGTCACATTAAATGTTTACTCTCACAGCATGTGATAGGACTCTTAACAATCTTATATTTATTTAAAAATACACCAACTAAATAAAATTAATCAAATTGCTAACAGAGGGCGCTGTGGTCAAGTCGTAAATCCAAGACACCTCTAAATGTGATTTCCGGTTGACCCTTGAGAATACATTGAGAATGGGAGTGAGACAGTCCGTTCCCTCCTTTATTCTAAAATTCAACGTTTCGATGTAAGTGTACGAGTCTCGACTGGGCTTTAAACACTATTACTCCTCTCGTCACTTCACTCGTAATGTAGCCTTGTTTCAAGACGACCATGTTTCAAAAGAAGTTTATGTTAATATATCAACACACACACACACACACACACACACACACACACACACACACACACGACAATAATTTTTACCAATGTTGCTCAATGGTGTAATATTTTATATTTTAAACGTTATATTCGGATACTATATGGTACGGGGGGTGTCATTTTTCAACGTTAAAAATTGAGACCAGCTTTGTTGAATTTGGATCAGTAGACAATGTCTAAATTCAAATAATACTAATGAATTGATATATTAAATATGTTTATGCGTGTAACAAAAATGTACGAGAGCACAACAGTTCTTAGTATGATTTTCAAGGCCACTGAAGATATATCTTTCAATGTGTTAAAGTATGCGTGTAACTGACCTTATATACATTGTATGATGCATTCGGAAAAGTGTAAAATGTGGACTGGATTGGACTCTTGGATTGGACTCTTGGACTGGATTGGACTCTTGGACTGGACTCATGGATTGGACTCTTGGACTGGATTGGACTCTTGGATTGGACTCATGGATTGGACTCATGGACTAGACATAAAAAATGGACTTATGAATTTTTTCATAATTTTGAAATGAAAACTTATTATATCAAACACTACAAATCTTTAACATATATCTGAACTGATGATTCCCCTACAAAAACATGAAAAAATACTGCTATGGTAATTCTTTATTGCTTGTTTTATCTGGAAAATATCACACGTCAAAGTTCGCATATTTTTATCTTTAAAGCTGTAGTATTTGTTTTACAAGCTCTTAAATGCTTCAAATGAAACGATGACAGATCGTTGGTCTCATCTGCAGAAACTTTAGAATTACAGTATCTGATACTAAGTAAGATAAAAGTACTATGTTGATTTAAGAATAACATTAACTAGGATATATATAATGATGCAGTAGCAATTTAAAGTGTATTGTGACAAAATAAATATTACAATTATTTAGTTACTTTAAACACAATTAAAATAAATGAAACACACAACACACACACACACACACACACACACCATTTAAAATCAATTCAAATATATGATCGATGTACTATACAAAACAATACTTTTATAACTGTATAACAAATAGGTATTATAATATGAAATGAAGTAGTAATGATCATACATGCAAACAGTTATCATCATATTATTGTAATGGAGAGAAAAAGTGAAGAATTTAAACACAATTAATGACAGAAAAAACATATTATTTTGGGCCAGTATTTCTTTTATATTTGATTCTTATAACCTAGACTGTTACTCCATAAACTAAGAGATCCACACAGAACTTTAAAAGATTTTTTTTTTTAATAATAAAATTTTTTTCCTTAAGATGAAAATTGGCATAGTTCAATGATAAATGTATTTATGAGTTTAATCAGTAAATTTGTACCGTTTAGGAAGTAAAGTGTCACCTATTTGATTCATTGTATATACATTATCATGTAAAAAATTCAATAAAATCTTATAGACCTAAAAGACAAAATTTGAATGTCAATTTTAATTACCAGATCAGATAAGTTTATTAGAAAAATACTTTTCTACAACTGTTGTTTACAGTTACTCCTGATATAATCTGATATAATCTTCATAGTCTAAAGTGAAAAATGCCACAAAGTCACGGTCTATCATCAACTTCAACTTTTCAAACTAACGTGTGATTTGTCAAATGTCACAAACTCTCTTCAGGAAATGAAACGAAAACATTAACTTGATAAGAGACAACTGATAACCAATTGCAACCCCTTTTAGAAATTAAGTAACAAATACGTTATAATAAAGATAGAGTTAAAATTCTGCAGTAATATTATAAAAATTAATAACAAACCAATCGCATCTGTATTTGTGATTAAACATATATATTGAACAAAATATACAAATTAATATTGAGTTTAAAACATTACTAAGATGTCAATTCAAGAGACCAGTCCATGAGTCAAAAGTCCAAAAAACCAATCCAAGAGACTAGTCCATGAGTCCAGTCCAACAGTCCAATCCAAGAGTCCAATCCAATCCAAGAGTCCAATCCAGTCCACATTTTACACTTTGCCGATGCATTCAAGTTAGTGTCCTTTTTATAATCAGTTATGCATAACCAATAAGTAAGCTTTGGATATGTTTGGGTTGGCATCTTGTTAATACAGTGTTTTGTTTTAAAACAAGTTACAAAGGTTACGACTGCTACCTGATGGGAGACAACATGTAAATATTTAGTTTAATTTCCGGAAACTGGGCTGTTACAAGGTAAATATAAGTATCGTATAAATAAAACAGGTACAAGGAAGTTAGTTGAATTCATTCTTCTGAGGTTTTGAGGTAAACAATATTTATTGATCCAAATTCATTATCGGAGCATGAAGACTACAGTAACGTGCTGTAATTATTGCAACAAAAATGACCGACGTTATTATGTTTGCAACTTTCAGCTGGCACGAATTTGATAAATTTTGACACAATAAAAATATTTACTCATAAAATCTGTTAGTATTTTGTTACGTAACCTTATTTGAGTATAACTGGTCTCAATCAATATTGTTAGTGAATCATATAAACTTCTTGTATATGTTTGTGTAGGTATCAGTCAGATTGTGGTCTGTTTTGCACAACACAAACTTCTCTTTGTAGCTCAATTTTGATAAGATGTCATATATTTTCTGTAATGTTAATATCTAGGGACTGAACAGGCCATGTTATTTTTGGGATATTGTTTTCCTTTTTTCACGCATAGGTCTGTAGAGAGGAATGGGGGTTACATTGTTATCTTGAAATATAAATGGGCGGTGTCCAAAAGCTTTAGCAACAACTGACCATAAACAATTATCTAACAATTCTATATATTTTACCAAGTTCAAAGTTCCCTGAATTGGTAAACCAATTCCTAAACCATTATAAATAATGCAACCCCAAAACACGCAAGTCTCTTTTACTGTCATTTTCGCTGGTTAAAACAGTATTACTGTTACTTCCCGAGACACAAATTGATTAAACCCTGACCTGTAACCACCTGGGCTTCGTCAGAAAATATAACTTTTTTCCAGTCTTAAAATTTCTAGTGAGGTTTTCTTCAACACCACAGAACACGACGCTGTCATTTAACTTTACAAATTCTTATGACCTTCCTTATCTTGTAGTTTTTGTAACCTTCTTTATGTAGCCTTTCCTGTACAGTACACCGAAATATGATATGGGGTATCACATTATTAAATTTACTAGTGATACAGGTATGTAAAGATCTCCGACGGTATCATTTCACTATCTGAAATGTCTCTTCTTTTCATCAGTCAATCTCGGTCTGCCGCTTATTGGTTTATTTTTTTGTATCTCTGATGTTTTTTTTATATATAATTCTTTGGACTGTAGACATAGACATGCCTAATATTTGTGCATTTATAATTTATAATAACTTATAATAATATTTGCTTATTTATAATTCCTTCTCGATTCAAAGATATTATTTTTGTTGTAAAGCATCTCACAGTTCTGCCAGTTTTTCGGCACTGTTTAAATTGACACCAACTACCGGAAATCGTTTGCTAGTTTTTATTTTACTGGTGTACGATTGAGGTTATTAGGTTAATGACGTAATACTTCTTGAAACCTTACGAGACGATTACGCAGAATAAAAACGTGAAACGTAATCCGCGTGAGCCATTTTTTTTTTTTCTTTTGGCAATATTTTTGGCACGTTATTGTAAGATTTAGTATATTTTAGTAGTCAAAAAGACGTTAAAAGCCATAATATGGTCTGGGAGCATCGGTTAAGTGGTCCAAAGCGGGCACATATGGATCACAGTGCCTTTCACTGATTAGGTTCGTATCCTACTTCGACTGAGTGTAATGCGAGAAAGTTCAGTTCGCTTGTCAATCATTTTCCAAAAAAGTTTGGGGTTTGAGTCAAGGGAATCTTCCAGTTGGCCTAAAACCTGTTTCATAAATTGTTTCTTTTTAAATTTTTTAAGTTTCTTATAATCTTTTTGTATTTTATGAAATGTTTTTAATAAATGAGAATTATCAGGATGTTGCTGTACTTTTTTAGCTAATCTAGATATTTCTTTTCTTAAATTTTGACAATCTTTATCCATCCATTTATTTTTAAACCTTTTAAATTTCTTAATCCTTTTCATTTTAAATTTATAATTCAAGCAATTTTTAGCAGCTTTGATAATAATATTATTAAATCTGTCAATCATTGATATTCAAACTAATATCTGTATCTATGTCAGCCATAAAAGTAGACAATGCCTCAGATGAACTTACATTAGTTAAAGAATCAAAAAAGCTATTTTATCAGAATTCTGAAAACAAAATTTACCATCTAGAGGAGTGATATTAGTATCTATATCAGTATTATCCTGAGACATATCACAATAAAAACCTGTCCATATCAGACAATGATCGGATAAATCACATAAAGTAGAAACATTAAACACAATAACATTTTCTAGAAAAACTTCTGGTACAATAATATAATCAATGGTACTCTTACCACCTTATGGGTGTTGAAAAGTGAAATAACCCATGGAATCACCCACAAATCTGCCATTTAGAACTCGTAATTGTGACTGTTTACATAATTCTGTCAACTGTCTACCTCCTGCATTAAACTGTTGATCTTGACTCTGTACAAAGAAATATCAGGTTTATAAAATCCTGGTAGAGGGCAATCACTGAAGTTATTTGATCTATCATCATGGGGTATAAAATCTGTCAAGTTTCCTATTCTAGCATTAAAATCACCCATAATCATAATATTGCCATTAATTGAGTAATCACTTATCTCATTTTTAAGTTTATCATAATATTCCTCTATATCTATAGAAGTAAGATTTGGTGAAATATATAAAAGACAAAGATATAAATCTTTTTCTGTATGGAAAAATGTATGATCTAATTTAACCCAGATTCTTGATATAGAATTTGCAATATGTTTTATTCCTTTTGATAACTTTTCTTTAAAACATAGAATTAAACCACCTGACCTTCGTCCACGTTTATTTCTTTTCTTTGATTCAAGATGTATATATTTGTAATTGGGCAGATTTATGTCTGAGTCAATGTGAGTCCAAGTTTCACATAAGCCAATTATATCTACTTCAGAATAATGTTTTGAAAATCGGCATCCTCAACTTTTGATGCTGGTAAGCCATGAATATTCCAAGAGGCTATTTTCAGTAAATCCATTTAACAACAAATTAATGTTATAATGTTATATTAATTCAATTCATTTATTCCGTAAGTCCATAAAACTTATTGGTACAATAAATACATTATATAACAATTTAAGTACTGTAACAGTAGATACATGATAGCACATAATCGGAGATATATTAAATAATAATAATAATAGTAAAAATAATAATACTAAACAGACATTTATAGATATAACGACTTAACAATCATTGCAGATTTTGACAGCTATGCAGAGATATTTACCTAGATTACACAGTTGCTTTACATTATTGACACTAAGTAATTGAATAAGTTTATAAACACTAGGTTTGATCCAAAAATATGGCTTGATATATTGCTTTCTAAGACTAGAATAAACAGGACATTCAAGAATAAAGTGGTACTCATCTTCGACAATTTCAGAACAAAAATTACAACATCTATTATTTCTCCTTGTATTACCATAACGACCAGTTTCAATTGACAAACAATGCGAAGAGAGTCTAAATTTTGCTAACATTTTTTTGTGCATTATAGGAATAGGTTTACATAAATAATATTGTAGAGTTAAATTATCTATTAAATACTGATATAAAGAACATTTAGTAGAATTTACAATTGTATTGTACAGTGTTTGTTTACATGTATCTTCCAACCGCTGTTTAATGATAGACAATGCATATTTTGGGCAAATGTTGTTTTGGCTGAGCCAAATGTAACCAAGACCAAGAGACTCAAGCTCTTGTTTTATAAAATTAGTCCAAATGAAATTTTTAGATGTATATTTTGCACCTAATGATAACAAAACTTGATAAACATTTGATAAAATACAATTATTAGTATGCAATAAGTGGAACCAATATTTAAACATACGTATTTTTCTAATTACAAAAAGAGGCAATCTTCCTAATTCAAAATATACCATAGCATTTGGAGTTGAACATTTGACACCTAAAATCTTTTTACAAAAATCTAAATGTACACGCTCTGCAGCAGGACCATTATGCACAGCCCATACTTCACACGAATACAATAAAACGCTAGACACGTAGGTGTCAAATAGAGACAATAGTGTTTCAATATTTAAATACAAATTTTTAGTTTTACTTTGGAGTGAGTACATTGCCTTTCTACCTTGTAGCCCAAACTGTTGTTGTGTAGCGTGAAATTTGCCATTATAATTGAAAACAAAACCCAAATAATTGAACTTGTCAACAATTTCTAGTTCATTATTATAATAAAACCATTTGTCTGTATCTTTAACATAGCCACCGTTTCGAAAACCACAACTTTTGTTTTACTTATATTAACTTTTAAATCCCAAGTCAGTGTATACTGATACAAATTATCCAACATATTTTGTAAACCCTCTTTTGTGACAGAAAATAACACTAAATCATCTGCATACATTAATAGAAATAACGACAGTTCTTGCAGTTCATAACAACATTCACATTGAGATAAAAAATTGATTTCTAAATCATTCATATAAAAAGAAAAAAGTATTTGGGAAATTACCTCCCCTTGCATAAGTCCCATTTTGTTACTGAAATAATGGGAATAAAAACCATTAACGGTTACACAACCTCTCACTTTATCATACATTTATTTAACAACTGATAATATTTTACCTTTAATACCCTCTTTAGCTAACTTATAAAATAAAAACTGTCTATTTATAGAGTCAAAAGCACAAGAAAAATCTACAAAACAACAATATAATCTATTTTTACTAAGTAAAGATTTGGTTATAATAGAATGCAATGCAAAAATTGCATAACGTGTCCCTAGTCCAGGGCGAAAACCAAACTGGGCATCAGTCAATACGTCATGGTTATCTGCCCATTGTAGAAGTCGAGTGTTGATTACAGAAGTAAACCGTTTACAAAAATGACTGATTAAACTGATTCCCCGATAATTACTGGGGTCATTTTGGGAACCTTTCTTAAAAATTGGTAAAATAACCACTGAAGACCATGCCGATGGGAAAATCCCTGAATAAAAAATTTTATTAAATATAAATGACAGGTAGGGTAAAATAAAGGGACTAGATTCGATAAAAAATTCGTTCAAGAGTTCATCTTCTCCGTTGCTTTTATCCCGTTTTAAATTTTTTATACATTTATCTATTTTCTCTATTGTTATAGGTTGATCCAATTCCTCAAAAAAAGATTGATTTTCCGAGTCAATGTCACTATCCGAGATGTCACGTGAATTATCCATTGTGTAATTATTAAACAGGTCACTGAAATGTTTTTCAAATTCATCCAACGAAACGGTAGTTGATCGCATTTTACGGTGTGAAAATTTTGAATAAAACTGTTTTGGATTATATTGTCGGAGGCTAGATAGCATGTCACCTTCCTGTTCTAGGTAAGCACGTTTTAATTTTGCTTTTAAGTCTTTATATTCTTTTTTGTCCACATGTAGCTATTTATGTGTTTCCTTATTGTTATTTTTGTTGAATGCAGAGATAGAGCGCAGATATTTATGATACAAGTATTTACAGTGTTCAGTGAACCATGGCTTATCCTCAGATCGAGTACGTTTATTATTTACTGACGAATTTTTATTTCTATTTGATTGTGAAACGGAACAAAACGGTTTAAATACACCATGTAAAATATTTGTAAAATTGTCGATACTCTCATCTGTGTTGGCTTGATCAGTGAAATTAGCTTTATTCAGAAATTCATCTAATTCATCCTTGTGATTATGAAACGAATGAACACATATTTGGCTGTTTTCTTCTCGCCATCTCACTGGAACACGTGATCTGTAAAATCGGTCAATCGTGGGGTCATTGTCAATGTCGTTGTTAACATCCAATCGCAGTTTGAGAATAGCATGAAGGGGGGCGTGGACACTATGTTGATTAAAATTAGACACAATAAACTTGTGAACAAATTCGAACATGTCCGGAGTAGTTATGAAATAGTCTATCACACTAAAACCTCTTGCTCCATTGTACGTGTAATCATTATCTAGTTTATCAGGATGCCTTCCATTTAGAATTCAGAGTCCAGTTGATTTACATAAAACTTAATAACTTTGGTCGGTAGGAGTTTGAAATTTTGTCCGGATTGGTGCGAACGGGCAAAGGAATGTCATTTGCATATGTAAATAAACATGACACGTGTTTTTCAATGGTGTTTGGAATTTCGTCGCTCATAATAAAATCATCAAAACAGGCAGTTCGGCAGTTCAAATCACCTGCGATAATTAATTTGCCCTTTTCACTGTAAGATTCAAGTATATTTTGTAATTCATAAAATATATCGCAATTATAATACTTGTAAAAAGAAGAATTTGCAGGGGGTAAATATGCACAAATCAAAACAATATCTTGACCATAGCTATTGACAGATTTGTCAATACGTAAAACGACAAAAGTATCCAACACATTTTCACATATTTCGACAAAATCTATATAACTATTTCTGACCATAACAAACATACCACCTCCTTGTACATTCTTAGAGCGAAATAGTTTACATTCGAAACCTGGTATATAAACACAATAATTATCATCAACCCAACATTCTGAAAGAAAAACTAAATCATAAGTACATATATAATTCAAAAATGCAGCATTATTAAGTTTAAGTAATCTCCTGATCGTGCTATAATGGAGCACTTACACTGTCATCATGATCACTTGAAATGTCTGTACTCCCTGTTGTGTGTATTGTTAATATTTCAAATCTGTTCGAGTTGTTTTGTCTATGTCCTCCTCTTCCTCCACGTCCTCTTGATGATCCTCCACGTCCTCTTGATGATCCTCCACGTCCTCTTGATGTTCCTCCTCGACCTCTCGTAGAATCTGTCCTTGTCATCTGTGTCGTCTTTTCACTTTCCACCTGACCCTTGTATAATTCACCATCTATATATAGTCTATCCTTCACTAGGTATGCTTCCCTTTTGTTTTCTTTTGCTTTCTTTAGAATTGGCACAAGCGTTTTCCTTCTTTCATGTATCTCTTTGGGAAATTGCTGTCGCGCAGCATAGTTAGTGTCCTTTAGAATCTTTGCGTTCATCCTGACCTCTTCCCTCTGTTTAAACCTATTAAATTTGACAACGACTGGTCTTATTTTATTCACTTGAAATGCTCCAATTCTATGGGCCCTATTAAGTTTAAAGTTTTCTCTTGCCCCTTCTATTTTCATAAAATCTTCACAGAAATTAACCACAAGATCTTTACAGTTTTCACCCCTATTTTCAGCCAAACCAAAGAATAATGAATTGTCCCTCATGGACCTTGCCTGAATGTCAACTATTTCCTCCTTCAATTTGTTTGTTTCACCCTTAAATCTTTTATTCTCACTTAAAATTTCATCTTTCATCTTTTTATTTTCAGAAGAGATTGTTGCAAGTTCATTGTGAATTTTCTGTCTATCGGATGTGGCTTCAGCAGAAGTAACTTTAAATTCATCGTAATGATTCACTTATAAACTGTGAACTCTTCTCTAATTCCTCTACCCTGATTTTAAGAGAACTAACGTCTCTATGTACACTGTCTATCTTATTATCTAGAACTGATAGCCGTGAATCAATTGCATCTAATTTGTTTAATTTTGTAGCAAGAAAGTCAACTTTGCTTAAAGGGTCCTGTGCCCAGGGTGGGACTTGAGTTTGTTGAAGGGGGGGGGGGGTGGCACGTTGTGTATCTGGTAAAACTGACCACTTGGTGATTGGTGAGTAATTGGCGAATAATTCTGTAAACCAGGACTCCCTAGACACTGACTAGGAGGTAATAACTGGGTATAAACAGGTTGAGCGTGCTGTAGATTGTGAAGACTAGTGTCATTGTTCATGTTTACATTTGTACAGGGGGTCGCCATATTGGGCGTTGGTATGCCAGATTGGTCACTTGCCTTGCTTCTTTGCCTCTGTTTCTTTTTTGGAGGTTTTTCACTTATTTCCTGACTCATTTGAGTATTCTGACTTCTTACTGAATCAGTAACACAACAGTAGTTCAACAAAGTTCTAGTACTACTGAGTATAATGCTTTTTTTTTGGAGACGAAAAAATGTCCATTGTCCAGTACATACATACTCATGACGTCTTTAGAACTCTGGTTGAGATTTCCCTATCTGGCACTACAAGTAGTGATAGATTCTTTAATCTTTTTGACATGCCAATATATATATACATGTGTATATAAATAAACAGCAGGTAAATATTCCGCTTGGCTATGCATGGGTAGGCGTATTTACCTGCTGTTTATTTATTACGTGTTTATAAACAGGTAGAGTCCTGATCGAAGAGAACATGTAGTTATGTAGTTTAATATTCGGAAACTAAAAGGTAATTTTGTAAGTAAAAGGCTTTAGAACAGTTATGATGAGGAAGTCAATTGCAAGTGTCATGCAAATAGATTATCGTTGTTTTAATGTTATTTTACGTAGCATTAGCAATTATTCTGCTTTTCGAGACGAAAGCAAGGTTATTAATCTCTTTTGATTAATCTAAGGCAAGTCCATGTATGAGCGTAATGTTCGGGTGTATTGTATGGCCGGCCGTGTACTATAGGTCGCACACGATAACTTGGCACATCCGGGGTTTTTCAGTTTGTAAAAAAACATTGCAGCTCGTTCGATAAATGTTATGTTTTGGCCCATAGTGTATAACGGGGACAAGTGTTGAGAGTTCTATCCTGCTATAATACATATTTTTTTTTAACAAAAAAGTTTGATTAAGCCCATTAATAATAGTAATTTTAATAACAATAATGTCATTAATAATAATATCGTCAATATATTGTCGTTTTCTATTTTGACTCTATATTTATTTAATAAAAAGTCAAAATAGAAAATAATAATAATAATTTCTTATTATTTGCTGTATCAAAGAATAAATTCTTCACCATGAAATGAATGCTGAATATATTTAAAACAAGTTACTGAATGGCTTTGCGAAAAATTTTAATTCAAAACTATTTATTTATTAATCTTATGTACTTAGTCTTATTCTGTTTTTGTTTTTATTTTGTGTCTGGAATTTATAATTGTGCAGCTCCATGCAAGTTGGTAACAGTAAAAATTTCGTCAGCTGTATCAGTCGTATCTTCTTCTGAAATGGTTGATTCTTCGTCGGCCGTCACTGTAGATGTTTCTTCTTCCTCATCCTCTTCTTCTTCTGTTGCTGTGTCTGTTTCTTCGTCGCTGGAATCGGTATCGTCCAAGTTTATTACAAATTTCTCTATTTCTTCATCGACTGCGATGTCATTTTTCCAGTAATCGGTTTCTATTTTCTTTACGTGTTCAACACACCTTTTCCATTTTTCTGTCGATATGTCTTTCAATTGTTTTTCTGCAAGTTGTTGCAAGTCCGAAATTTTAAATTTTAAATTTTGTGAAGCAACATATGATTTTAGATCAGCCCAAATTAATTCTATAGGATTTAAGTCTGCATGATAAGGTGGTAATCTTAAAATTTTATGTCCATGTTCTCTTAATATATAATCAATTCTGTAGGAAGGTGGAATAATTTGTTGTTTGCATATTGTAAGTAACTGTGCGCGAACCATGTCTTCTGTAAATGGGCCGATAACACTATCGAGTTGTCGCCCCCTGATCCGCTAGAGGGATACTACTTCCGGGGAGTTCACAGTTGTAAACAACTTAGTTGCTACTATTATGTATCTATTACATGCCCGGTGTATTAGTTTTAATGCATCGATTCTTTTATGTAAAAAGTTATATATAGACTGGACTGTTGTTTTAAATACATCTTTTACTTAGAATTAATTATTTTTACTTGTCATTGAAATTTTACAGTGTTAAAAATCGATTTTATACGATTTGACGATGCGTATGTTGACCTTATCTTGACACGTGCTCAGTTAATGGGGAAGGTTAGCCCATAGAATTTATCCGTAATAAAATGAAGAAAAAATTATCATATGTTGCAATTGTTATTGTAAATAGTGAATTTATACTTAGTTATCGATCTCATACACGCCTGGATATAAGTAATATATGGTTGACTTGGATTTTGGTGTAGATTCTATATAAAAATGTTACAGAATTAAACGTCGAAAATCTTGTTTTTTTTTTTTGTTTTTTGTTTTTTTTGTTTTTTTTTTTTTTTCATTTTTCAAGTATTGAGAATTATTATTCACTTACTGATGCCAGAGAGATACAATATGTAATATTAAACATGAAAACAGTTAAAAATTGTAAATTAAAAAAAAAAACACTTGTGTCCTATTTTTTGATACGTTTCACAGTATTTATTTACCAATAAAAGATTATATTACTTAATTCAATAACATCAAAAAGTAACGACTGCATACAATTAATTTTTGTATTATGATTTGATTTATTTATCTTTCGTTTTATTATTATCATTATTATTATTTTAAGTTATGTAAACCCTTGTCAGCACGACATGCAATAATTATTATAATCACATTTTTTGAAAACATAATGATTGGTATTCAAAACAAAGTGAAAACGTTTCAACTAAAACAAACAGAACCCAATTCATTACTATCGGCGAATATTTTGCTGTCTTGAGAGAGAGAGAGAGAGAGAGAGAGAGAGAGAGAGAGAGAGAGATTTAAAATGAAAGCTTATTTTCTGAAAAATGTTCGAATATATTGAATATAAGTGATAAAAGAAAAAAGTTCGAAGTAATTATGAGTGATAGAGAGAAAATGTGCGTACTGTTTTTATTAATTCATCCGTTGACGACTTTTTTCGAGCCATTAAGCGGCGTCCATTTCTGAACTTACAATGGTTGCGTTCGGGACTTTGGTTTAGTATAGTTTCGTTTGGAGTGATATTCTATATCGCACAGGAAGCATTTAGCTACTTCGGAGCCGATGGATTAATTGCGATATGCATTCATATAGGTTATATAATACCATTTATTGTTATTTTAAAGACATTACCTATACTTCATGAACAATATAAAAAATCATTTATTAATTACATCGATAATGAATATAAAATGTCTATTAGATCTGTAAAAACAAGCTGGTCAATTCGGTGTCCAGTCATTATCAGTATTTTATTCGTAATCTTTTATTTCCCTATTGCTTCGTTTAAGCTAAAGTTATTGGTATCCAAGGCCTGGTTGTATAACATCTGTTATTCCTTTGAAAGTATTTATGTAAAGTGCTTATTGTTTAGCTTTATCAATTCGGTTTTTACGCCGTTTTGTATTATATACACAGTATCCAGAAGCTGTTTCATTCACTAAATCAAGAATTGTGAGCATAAATGCCATTAACCTGACCGTACTTTCCTTAAGCTTTAATTGCCAATTATATCGTTAAACAAACTCAAAAAAAAAAAAAAAAAAAAAAAAAAAAAAAAAAAAAAAAAAAAAAAAAACCTTGAGATAAGTGTAAGACATAAACACTTGCATTTCAAGCACAAATGACAGTTGCTTATAAATCAATGTAACGAATGGATTCAATTGTATTCGAAGTCTTGGTTGTCGAATGAATTGAAGGACAAAGGAACAGATCACAGACCCTTTTATCGCCTAATCTTAATTCCATTTGAGACATGCCCTAAAGTTAGAAAATTTACCTATTATATTTGGGACAGGTCCTCTTATGAACAGTTTGTCATGTCGCTTTCCTATTTGCAACAGGTCCTCGTGTGAGAAAGTTTATAATGTTATAATGTTGCTTTTTGCAACCGATCTTTGTTTAAGGAAGTTTGTCATGTTGCTAACCAATTTGCGAAATTACCTTGTGTAAAAAATATGTGGGGTCTCTCACATCTGGAACGTGACCCCGTGTGTAAAAAAAATGTCAGGTGGCTAGCTATTTTATTTGCGACCAGTCTTAATGTAAAGGACTTTGTCGGTTCGCTATTCTTAAGACAGCTTATCAGGTCACCATCCGATTGCGACAGATCCTATGTAAGAAAATTGTCCTAATGATTTATTCTATATGCGAAAGTCCTTCGTTTACAAAAGTGTGTTTGGCAGCTATCCCATATGTGGCAGATCTTTGTGTTTTAAGTTTGTCAAGTCGCTATACCATTTGCGACAAGTCCTACTGCGAGGCAGTTTGTTCGGTTGTTATGCTTTTTCAGACATGTCCTAGAGTGAGAACGTTCGTCAAGTCACTATACCATTTGCGACAAGTCCTACTGTGAGGCAGTTTGTTCGGTTGTTATGCTTTTTCAGACATGTCCTAGAGTGAGAACGTTCGTCAAGTCACTATACCATTTGCGACAAGTTCTACTGCGAGGCAGATTGTTCGGTTGTTATGCTTTTTCAGACATGTCCTAGAGTGAGAACGTTGGTCAAGTCACTATACCATTTGCGACAAGTCCTACTGCGAGGCAGATTGTTCGGTTGTTATGCTTTTTCAGACATGTCCTAGAGTGAGAACGTTCGTCAAGTCACTATACCATTTACGACAAGTTCCTACTGCGAGGCAGATTGTTCGGACGTTATGCTTTTTCAGACATGTCCTAGAGTGAGAACGTTCGTCAAGTCACTATACCATTTGCGACAAGTCCTACTGCGAGGCAGATTGTTCGGTCGTTATGCTTTTTCAGACATGTCCTAGAGTGAGAAAGTTTGTCATCTCGCTTTTCGAAAAACTGTTTCTACTATGTACTTTGGTTTTGGCAATTATTCCATATATATTTAATGTCTACACAACCATTTTTTATTCTTCTTCTTCTGTTATTATTATTATTATTATTATTATTATTATTATTATTATTATTATTATAAATTTGAATAATATTATTCATTATACAATTTTTTTCCATAGCAACAAAATTCCTAAGATAGATTATGTGACACAATAATGATGTGTTATTTTGTCGTAAAGCGAGAAAGTTTGTCAGCTCGCTTGTCGAAGAAGTTGTTTTATCCTTGTGTACTTTAATTTTGTCAATCGTGCTATTTTGACGAATGTTCTTACAATTGAGGTAAATTATGCATTCGTCCGTGAAATAGAATTATCGGTATTTGTATCACAGACGTGTAAACAAAACACATGGAAATCTTATACACAAGTCCGCAGAAACCTAATAGAAATGATAATAAAGAACCGGGTTAATCTGTTGGGTCAAATACTACATGACAGACAAAACATGCTTGAGTACATTAAAACGTGCACTCAGAATGTCAATGTCACCAATGATGTTCAATGCATCTTATTTAAACAACGAATCACGTCAATTTTGGTTTGTTGAAATCGACAGCGCTGAAAACATCAATTTTCATTTGTTATGAAATTTTCTATGTGAAAAATTCTTGATTGTATCATTTGATCTGTAAAAATGCTAATCTAAAAGTCCACCAAAACCCTTCTAAGTTTTTATAGGAAGTTTGTATTTATTTTGTCTATTTTAAGAGCTTACTGGACAATTTATTTTTTGTAAATGTCATTCTGATTGTCACAAAAGTATAGAGATGTTTATCTTGTTTTAAAAAGTCAATTAAGCAATGTATAAATAATGCCTTTCCTATAAGGAAAATGTCCTGACTTTTTTTTCAAAAATTTTACATTTAGACATTTAGAATTTGCTGTTTGTTTTTAGTCATGATATTTAAAAATTGTTGCTTATAGCAACAGAAGACTGCATTTGTTATTTTAATGTTATATATGTAAATGAAAGTAAACAATATTCTAATTTGTTGAGAGTAATCATTTTAATTATGAATATTTAAAAAAAAAGAAGAAAAAAAAAAAAAACCTTTTATTTTAAATGTCACTGTGCTTTGTTTGTATTTCTTGCTTTTATTAGCCTAGATATCCAGGCTATAATTTTTTTTTGTTTTGTTGATATGGTGAGTGAATAATTTTATCAAATTTTTTTTGGAATATTGTTTATCCGTATTATATTTTAATTAATATATTTATTTATTTATCTATTTATTTTTACTTATGTATTTATTTAAAATTGTTTATTAATTTATATATATAAATTGTTTTTTTCGGCAACAGAAGGCTGTATTCTTGTCACTTTTAATGTTATACATGTAAATAAAGTAAAAAAATAATTGTGTTGTAGTTATTATTTTAATTATGAATAATTTTAAATGAAAAAAAAAACAACTTTTTTAAATGACACATGTCATTTCTAATGTTTTTTATTAAAAAAAAAAAAAACAAAACAAATCTTGCTGTTAATTACTGGTAGTTAAAAGACACATTTCTCAATCAAAAGATCTACTTTTCTTTTTGTTTTAATAAGAACAAATTGGTAGAAACTAATGAGGGATTTGAGTGGAGTAAAGGATGTTTTGCACACAGAACATGTTATATAATCATATTATGAAACAATGATCAAAAATACATAACACAGAGTAATTGTATATAAAAGGATATGTGTAATACAATGGCATAATGTGTAAAGAGCAGCTACAGTTGTGGGGTCAAAACGAAATATCTTACAAATAGAGAGACACTTAGAGTTCTAAATAATCAAGATCACTACAGATGGAGTTTTGAAAAAGCTATTATCCAATCGGTATATTAATTGGCACAAACTGCACCTTTGCTTGCTGATTTGTTTCGATATTCATATGAATCAGTTTTTACAAAACTTGTCAAATCTGGAGAAAAGACTGTCGCTAAATCAACTACACATACAGGTATATAGATGGCGTTCTATCTCTAAATAATCCCAAATTTGGAGAATATGTGAATGTCATTTATCCAAGTGTGCTTTTAATAACAGACACGACAGATTCTCCATGTTCTGCTTCATATTTGGACTTATACCTCAATTATGACAGCCATTACATCTTAAAGCTGCATTAAGTTTTTCAATTTTCTGATTTTTTTTTTATTTTCTAAAAATATATTTTTTTTAAAATAGATATCCTCTTACCACGATCCGTGAGATTCATTTTCTAAAAATTCATTTCTTTTAGCTGTAAATAAACGATATCCTCTGACCGGTTGGTCAATGTTTAACGATGCTTGGAGCATGCGCACGGATGACGGAAAAACCCACGAATCGGAGGTGAAACATGACAAATTACATAAGTGTCCTTAATTTATATCCAGATGTATTTGAAATGTTGTTATGTACCTACCCCTTATTAAGTCACAATGACAAATTCAACGAAGTTCTGTGTTTAATTTATCATATTTCACCGTTTTAAAAGTTGTGTTTAAATGACACGGGTTTTGATGCCGTAACCATGTTCTAATATTAGATCCCAAATGCTGCATCTCGCTAGGTAATTAGTGTAATTTCTGTATTTATTCGAGCTTTTATCGTTGAACCAAATGTAACATTGTTCATTAGGAGCACCATTAATTAGATTAGTACCATCATTTTTCTTTGGAAAACTAAATGCAGCTTTAAGATATACGACAAACTTGATGTCTTCAATTTTTCTATTGTCAACTTTCCATTTCTTTGCAGCAATATCCCTGCTTCTCAATGCGTATGGTGCATATGTTTCACAGTTAATACGTTATGGTAGAACTTGTTTCCACTATGGTGACTGTCTACAACGAAGCAAACTGCTTACAACTAAATTGTTGATGCAAGAATATTGCAAACCTAGGCTAATCAAGACCCTTAAAATTTTTTATGGCCGTCAACAAAATATTGTTGATAAGTATGTAGTAACTGTATCCAAACTTATAATTGAATTACCATAGTTCTTTGTTCCTTCATTCTCAAAAATGACTTGCACCTGACGGGTGTAGCTAACTAGACAGGGGGAGATTACCCTTCAGGAGCACCCGGCCTCACGTCCTTGATGGAAGTTCATGTGTATAATTGATTTTTCCAGGTTTCAAGGTTTTTGCTTCGATTTTTTATTTTAGTTTTGGCAGGGACTGGTATGTTTGTTTTATTTTAACACTACCCAAAGAGAAGAACAATTATACATCACTGACATTATATTTAACAAAAGCAGATAATAAAGTACTGTAAACCGTGAAAATTTAGCGGCAGTTTTATTTTAGCGCAATTGGAGGAAGAATTTAACCGCTAAAATAAAAATGCCGCTAAAATTTTACAACACTTACGAACAATTTCTTATGGTCCCCCGAAACTGTCTGTGACAATGTTTAACTATTATTATTGTTGAATATTATACCTCTTCCCGTCATATAATCATATAAATATTTTTAAAAAAAAAGTTTTTTCAATAACATTTAATGAATGAGAAGCTGTATTGATCTACACATACATAAAAATGAACAATAAGTTTTATCAATCAGTCCAAAGAGTCTATTTCCGTTTCGGCTGAGAGGGAATGATGTGTGCACGCGCATTAAATGAAAATGAAATAAAATCCGAATTTTTGTCACGTTAACTTCTAAATATCAGTTAATCCACAATAAACGGTTTGAGAAAGCACTAAAATCCACGGGAACTCTCGACTCTAAACAAACCGCTACATTTTTATACGCCCGTCAAAGACGGGGCGTATTATGGGATCACCCTTGGCGGGCGGGTGGGCGGCGTCGGGCGGGCGGATGGGCGGGCGGGCGTACTGGCGGCGGGTTTGTCCGGCCCATAACTCTGACATCTATGGTCAGAATGACTTGAAACTTGGTATGCTTACTTACCACGATGATGCGAAGTGCAGTGCTTAGGAACCATAACTCTAGCTTCCTTAATTTTTTAGTTATTCCCCTTTGAATGCTGTTAGCATGTTTGTCTGGATCATAACTTTAACATCTATGGTCAGAATGACTTGAAACTTGGTATGCTTACTTACCACGATGATGCCAAGTGCAGTGCACAGGAACCATAACTCTAGCTTCCTTAATTTTTGAGTTATTCCCCTTTGTGTGCTGCCAGAGTAAGCGGCGGGTTTGTCTGGCCCATAACTCTGACATCTATGGTCAGAATGACTTGAAACTTGGTATGCTTACTTACCACGATGATCCGAAGTGCAGTGCTCAGGAACCGTAACTCTAGCTTCCTTAATTTATTCTACCAGGGAGCAGATACACATAGAGTTGTAGGCTGAAGAACTTGCTGTCTTTCAAACAACCCAGTATACTAGAGATTACCTCAATTTTGTGATGAAGGTTACAAGAACATGATGGTAAAATTATATAAATGGTGTGGCTGGTGGTAAGTCTATTTTGTTACTGAAAATAATACCAAAATCTCAATAATTACTATTGTTTTTTATTGTACTTGTTGACTTGTGCACTGCATTTTGTATCATTGTGATGAATAATTGAATTGACTTATTGATTATGAACAGCTCATATGAACTGTATAAGTCCCTTTACAGTTCATAATAAACAAAATATCCACATAAATGACTTGCAGATTTGACGGGCGTATCATGCTCTGCCATGCGGAACTCTTGTTATAAATATGTCTACATGTATAGAATGTTAAACAGGGTGTTGTGTCGCTTGATTGGCTTCATAAATATTACTCATCACCTCTTCATAGGGGATTACGCATGTATATAAACTAGTTCCATACAGGTAGCTTAATTAATTTTTATTATACAGTCGGGTACAGTCGTGAATTTTGGGGTCCGAAACAGGATTATCACTGGCGATAAAATAAAACTGCGCTAATACAACTGACATTTTGCAATCGCTAAAATTTCTTTGCGCTAATATAAAGCGGTTAACAGTATATTCTACATTTAAATGAAAATACATGTAGTGATATTTAAATGTAGGGGAAAAAGTACTAGTTATCATTATTACATTGATATGAACTTGAAAGTTATCATTATCAATTAGTAAACACTAAAACTGTTTCAAATAACATTATGTTTGAATTTAAATTTCATCAAAATGGTTCATTCAATGTCGCCAGTGTCAATCAAATTCTTACCATTTACAGTTTTTGAACATGAGGAACTTCTCAATATGGAAGAAATCTTTCAAATAGGCTTGTAGGCTAAGAATATTTTTGTTTTAAAAATTCAATATTTTGTATGCAATAAAATCCAATTTAATACCCTGTTAAGTTTATATATTTATATTCGTCTAAAGAAGAGATGAAAAATCTAGATTATTATTTTACATTTTATATAATTTTACAGATCATTCAATAAAATTTCTGTGGAACAAATGTTCAATGGACTCCTTAAGGCAATTATCATAAGTATGTATTATTGATCAACCGATCTAACCAGCTTTTTATTAGTGTAAATATATTTATAGATAAGCTTATTCTCGTTATTGTATTGGTGTTTTGTTTGCAGGTAATGACAATTGAAAACACAAACGTAATATTTATCTAGTCGACATTACAATCATATCAACTCAGAAAAGTATCGTTTAATACAACATTGGAACTAAATACAGAAACAAGTACTTATTGATAGACATTTAAAAAAACACATAAGGGAAGTACGAATATATATTACTTAGAAAGCATTGACTTCTGAGAAAAAGAGCGCAAACATACGTGCACTGACCCTTAAACACTTAGCTTTGTTCCCTCTTGCTAAGCATTCCTTAGCTGGAGTTGGAATCCAATAGTTTTGAAAATTTCGATTCCTTCATTTTCAATTGTTTGGCTAATGTTTTTTTCAATATTTCAATTTTTCGGCCCATAGCTTAACTGATAAGAAATGATTTTCCAAAATATGCTCATATGGCACATACAAATTTGACAGGTATGTTATTTTTTTAAGATATTTAATAAATTATTATTTATTGAAGAATTTTAATGAGCATACTAGATTTATTGTAATTATCTCATTTTGTATATGTATTTCTTTTCTTTTATATATTAAACAAAAGTATCTGTAAATTTTGCTGTACCACATTTCTAACTAGTGACACTAGGGATCGAAAAAAGTTAATAGATTAAACAGATAATCCAATATTTGAAAAAAATAATTTAAAGTTCCAAAATTATATGAATCCAAATCCAGATAATGAATGCTTTGCATGAGGGAAAAAACCTTAGTTTTAAATAAATTTTAAAAAATAAGACGGCTTTGCCTCAAGGTACATATTAAAAGAAACCGTCTAAGAAAACTGTAACAAATTTGTTTTATATATACACTTATCAAATAAAAGTTTTAAATACAACAACATTTTTTAATTATTTGTTTAAATGTTGACGTTAGATATAATAGAAATAAATTATTTTACACGTTACCAATATTAAAGCATTAATGTTAACCGTATACATTGTGACCAAAAAGTACGCATTTCTTTAACTGAAACTACTAAGATGATGTTTGACACAGTTTTAAAGAGAGATCTAAGCTTGTCCCTAAAGTATTAATTGAAACGTCATCTGGAAAGTACCTGATAAAGTTAAATCATAAGTTTATAAATTTATTAGAGATATTAAAAAGCGATCAAATGAATTAAAATGTGGTAATATGTTAGATAAAGCTCAGATTCACTGCAGTTCTTAGATATGGATAAAATATAGATAAAATGTTTAAGTTTCATACAATAAATTGTGTCTGTTTCTTAATATGCATGTATGTCGAACCAGCTTTTTATTGGTGCAAATATTTTTATGGTTAAGTGATCATATCAATGTATTCGTGTCTGGGATGTAAAAGAAAACTTTTTTGAAAGCATTGAGGTAATCTTGTTTAAGCCGTCCATAAGAACAAAGTCAACCCGTTAGATTTAGAGAAAGTAAATTAAGTGTTAATTTCTGGAAATAGTACATTTTTGTGAACAGACATCTAACAGAAAAAACCAAAGGTATCTTATTTATATATAATATATATATATATATAACAATTTTTATATATAAATTTACGGTCACGGATCACGGATAGTGTTAGAGGATATCTATTTTTAAAAAAGCATTTTTTTAGAAAATCAAAAAAAAAAAAAAAAAAAAAAAAAAAAGAAAAAAAAAAAAAACTTCACAAAAATCCATACAAGGAAAGATATATAGCAGGTTCCTCTGAATGTACTACTAAATCATGATCAGTAATTTTAACACAAATTTTGACAGTCGTCAAAGATGTCCTTAAGAAATATTCAGATAAAGTCCATTCTACGTAAGGCATCAATCAAATGTGGATTCTCAAAACATCTAAAGAATTACTTGACCATCTTGTTTCTAATACTCTATCTTCGGTAAAAAGTATAAAAACTTTCGATTTTTCTACCCGTTTACACCACTATCCCTCATTCTACATTGAAAGAACGTCTAAAACAAATCATTCACTTGTCATTCTTTTACAAAAACGGTAAACCAAGATATAAATATCTAGTGCTCAACAGGGATTCTGGTTATTTTGTAAAACACCATAAAGACTGCAAACAAAAATATACTGAAAATACCATCAACAAAATGATAGAGTTTTTGATAGACAATATATTTATTGTTTTTGATAATATTATCTTTCAACAAACAATCAGTATACCGATGGGCACAAACTGTGCACCTTTGCTTGCTGATTTGTTTCTTAATTCATTTGAATCTGGGCTAATCAAGGCCATTAAAAGTTTTATGGCCGTCATTACAATATTGTTGATAAGTATGTAGTCACTGTATCCAACCTTTTACTGGATCCATTTGATTTACCATAGTTTCTTGTTCCTTTCATTTTCAGTATTGACTTGCACCTGACGGGTGTAGCTAGCTAGTCAGGAGGTACTTACCCTTCCCTTGCACCAGGCCTCACTTCCTTGATAGTTCACGTGTATTACTAAATTTCCCAGCTGTTAAAGTTTTTACTTTGTTTTTGGGATTGTGATTTCGACAAAGACCGGTATGTTTGTGTTTTATTATTGAAAAGGGATCAATGAAAAAAGTGGTAATATGCTAGATAAAGCTAGGGTAGACTACGGTTCTTAAAATATAAATAAAATGTTAAAGTTTCTTTTATAAATTTACGTCACCATAATATATGTAACATATATTACGTACATAGCAAAGTCTGTGTTATTGTGTAAAATCACCAGCATGAAAATCACGTGATTTGCAGTGTTTTAACAAATAAACCCATAAATAGATTTAATTTATTTGAAGTGATTGCATATATCCTTTTTAATAATTCATGCAATAAATTGTTTCTGTGTAGCCAGCTTTTGTTAATATACAAGTACATGTATGCACAAATATAATAGGCGGATCAAACCAGCTTTTGATTGGTGTAAATATTTTTATGGTTAAGTGATCATATAGATGTATTCGTGTCTCGAATGAAAAATAGTTTTTAAAATCATGAGGTCATCGTGTTTGAACCGCCATAACAACGAAGTCAAACCGGTATGTTTAAAGAAAGTCTCGTTTATGCTCTACTGCAGTAAATATCCGTTAAAGTACATTTATGTGGACAGAAATCTAACAGAGAAGACCTATATATATATATATATATATATATATATATATAGAGAGAGAGAGAGAGAGAGAGAGAGAGAGAGAGAGAGAGAGAGAGAGAGAACATCCAATGTTATTGTACTAATATTTTTGTCGCATCAGTATTTTGTTTGTTATTTGCGACAAGAGCTAGGTTATTAATCTCTTTGGATTAATCTAATGTATGCGAGTGGTGTGCTAGTGTCTCTTTATATTCTGCGTCTACTAGCGTGTACTCAGAGCGATTTTAAAGTCAAGTCTTATGTATGACCAGACCAGGGTTTTCAATATCCATTCATTAGAACTTACTCAATTTCATTAATGTAATATGTGTTTTATTGTTAAATTTATTTGACGAATACACAAGATATTTGTAATTTCTCTAACAATTGACACTATTCTCAATTTTTAGTTTTATAATGAAAATGTCATACTGAATTCATCAATGACGCAAATAGAAATAGTTTGAAATTTGAAAATGTTTTATGTAAGTTTGGGCATTTGCAACTTTTTTTTACTAAAATGAATTAGCTTACTATGTTACCAGCCTTAAATGAATGCTCACCGAATACAGCATGATCACGTGCGCACGTGTAGCTCATCTCAATTAAACGGGGACTACTTTTTTAATTGACAAGGGTCAAAGGTTAGTGGGAAATTCATATGAAAAAGACAAAAAAGATTTTTTATGATGAAAAATATTATTTTTTACAAAAATCCATTAATATAAAGAAAAAATCGTTTTGTTTTACCCCGTGGGTTCACTTTCTGCTGTGAGTGAAATATTATTTGTTATGTCTTGAATTCATCCGTTAACAAAATCTTGCATCGTAATACTAGTGAATATGTTACTTTTTCAGTAAAATATATGCGTTTGGGACGAAAACTCGGACCACTCGATCGGAATTTTTCCATCCAGACCTCAAACTCGTAAATGATTCTCTTTATATATATGATTTTTGCATGAGAGAGAGAGAGAGAGAGAGAGAGAGAGAGAGAGAGAGAGATCATACATGTACCTAATTTTGAAAGTTTTAACTAAATTAAAGCATATAAATGCAATACGTCTTTAATTCTGTGACAACATACCAGATTTATTGTAATCTTCAACGATGTTTACAATTCATTTAATTTGTTGATGATATCAATTAATTTTCACATGCTAGCTCACAGAAACTGTGCAGATAAGTTTCCAATCATCTCATTCACATTGTCCTGACAACGTTTCAACAGTAAATTCTGTCTCCTCAAATTTAAGTCTTATGTTTAAACTGCCCGGGCATTGTACCAAATGTCGAACCTGTGTAATTGTGTAAGATCACCTCCATGAAAATTACGTGATTTGCATAACATGAAAACTCACCCGTTTCAAACGATTTATTTATATATGGTTATATGTATTCTTTTTGTTTTTATTTTTCATCTACAACTTGTGACTTATAATAGATATTTAAGCATATTTTGGAACGTGGCATCATACATGTACATAAATTTTTTGTGTCTAGACAGGTTGTGTTCTATGCATATATGTACAAACTTAATTAACAGATCAAAGCAGCTTTTTATTGGTGTAAATATATTTATACAAGCGATTATGTGACTGTATTGTCGTTTTGACTTCAGGACGATGGATGTAATATTGATCTGGTCGACATAACAACCATACCAACTTGCAAAATTTAGCGGAAGTCTTGTTTAATGCAATTAGAGCTAAATACAAAGAAAGTAGTTTTTTGATTAACATTTAAAAGAACCAAATAAGGTTAGTTCGAAAATATACTCCAACAACACACATTCACTCACACAAAAACATAAATAATAAGACTAGTTGCAAAACATGCTTAAATTCTACTTGAATTTAAATATGACTGAAAAATATTTTAAATGATTAATTTCAAAATTGGTTGTGAGAACTATAAATTTGTTTAATTTTGACTATGAAAAAAAAAATTATACTTGTAAATATTCAAAAGAATATTTAACAAAGTTGTGGAAAATTAACTCAAAATGTGGTACAACAGTCAACAAAAACTTGAAAAAAGAACATAAGCAACACAAATTACATCACACTCTTTTAATTTCAATACACTTTTTATATACATGCAATAATTAAAAAAAATAATTAAATGCCCAGTTGCACGGAAAAAAATAGTGGGCAAATAAAAACTGCAACACAAAAAATGAAACAGAATAAAAAAAAATGATTTAAATTTACATGGAAAATCCTAACTTAGAAGAATTACGAATAATAATAAGGCATTCCGAAATCTGATTGGCTGATACAAGAAATGACGTCACATGCCAGGTTTTTGATAAAAAGAATCAATACAACAACTTCAACTTATATAATAATAAAATCATAATAAAAAGATTGTGCATATCACACGATTACTCGATTATGAAATAAATCTTAAAATCCTTAGGGACATGGAACAGATCACGTCAATGCTGTGGACAACATGCCTGTTACATGCCAAAACTCAAATCAAGAATAAAATCATTAAAGATTGACAATCAAAGAATGTTACATAAGAATAAGAATAATCTTAAAATATTGAGATCTAATAGCCAAATGTAAGCCGACGCTTGGAAGATTGGTAAAAAACAAATTTGGGAATGGTTTTACGCAACAGTCTCAATCTGAATGGACCGGAAGTATCGACATACAAAAGCAATGAAGTTGTAACTCAATTACAACAAAGTCTTATCAAGGTGGCTCAGGTAAATGTCAAAAAATGTCTGAAACAAAAAAAATAATAATACAATGATTGAAAAAGTGCAATAGATAGATTATCACATTAAAATCTGTTAATATAACATTATAAAAAATGCAACTGTACAAATAGAAAATAAATACAAATAAAATACACACGACTAAAGTGTACTTAATATACTTTATTTGTCAATGAAATAGAAATTTAATGATAATATTTAATTTCAAGAGTAAATTGTGAATAAGTAAGTAAATTGTGTGAACCGAAATCTTAAGCATCTGAATTAAAAATTAAGTTTTAAAATAAAAACAATTATAAAATTAGAGAATTTCAATCGAAAAAAGTTAGACAACATTAATAAAATAGTATTTGAGTTACCTAAAAATATAAAGTTGAAGAAATAAAAAATCTTTCTAACTATCTTTTTTCACTGGTGTCTGGAGTCGGAGTGATTAGCCTTGCGAGCGATAGCGTACATATTTTTCCAACTTTTTTGAGAGGTCACGTGACTTTGATGAGGCCTTAAATGTATAAATTATTTTTGATTTATAATTATAATTCATAATTTATGATTGTTGGTCCGTTATGATAAAAATCCCTTCTTTGGCTTCAACATGCCAGTGTGACTATTGTTGGAGATAGCATTCCCTTAATTCCAAGTTTAGGTTTACGTGAATTGCAAATAAACAGACTTCGAACAATGTGGCTCTATTACATATTACATAACAATCTCATTCGAAAACATGACCGTAAACTTATAAAAGACATGTGTATTAACACAGATGTTTTCAACAATGTAATTTTTTCTCTATATACTGAATAATTAATAGGCTTTCTTAGCACAAGGGGACAGGAAAAACCTGAAGCCCTGTTTTCTTTTGAGATTTTAACACTGGATAAATAATTGGAAAAATATTATATAACTTCGGATAATCTGTTACATAAAACATGGTTAACACTAAAATATATAAAAGTGATTTCTAAATTATAGCTAAAAATCAATTAAAATTTAACTGATTTAGAAAACAAGGATAAAAAATATTTACAATGTATTATTTCATTTAAATGGTAAATTCATATTTTTATTTATGAACAAAATATGAATTAGAAAAACATCATGAAAAGTTCATGGTTACAAAATCAGGAGGGTTTTTTTTTTAAACAATAGTGGTCTCAAAGGGTTTCGAATCTCGGACAGTGATCTCACTGACATCTACTGATGGAAAAATGTCTTCCGTTCATAGGTCTCATTTTCAGTATAATTTCTATGTGAGAGAACATCAGTATTATGGACTTCCTTTCTATAATAAATTGAATACTCCTAGAGAAATATTTAACAAAAATACCTGTTTCATTTGTGCTGTGCCATATGTGCCATATGTGCACATTTCGAAAAAAAACACTCCATTTCTTATTAGTGACACTAGGGGCCGAATATGTTGATAGATGAAAAAAGTTAACAATCATAACATTTCAAAAAATAAATGAATCCAAAGTACTAAAATTATATAAATTCAAATCCAGCTAAGGAATGCATTGCATGAGTAACCACTTTATCTTATAAATCTCAAAAATTAAGACGGCTTAAAACGTTGACACAGACCATCTATCTACTAGTTGATTGTTTTAATATGATTAACCAAGTTAGTGCTCTTTGTCAGTGTAAATCTTAAAACGATTATTGGCAAGATAAACATGCTAAGTCTAAATACGACAAAATACAGCCAAACATTCAAGTTCAGGTATTGGCCATTTTGACTCAACTCTAGTCAGTCATTTACCCCCATGGTGAATGACATGTTCACGACCTTGATCATCAATTTGACCTTAAATGTAGTCCAGTGAGATGTCGCTAGCATCTGTTGTAAAAACGAATAAATGGCTCAGACAGATCAGGATAAGCAATCACTGGTGGGGACATGAGGGCATGTTTTAATTTTTTAGAAGCAAGTTCACAATCTTCTGACCATTCAAATTTGACATCATTTATTAACAACCTGTTAAGTGGTGTCGCAGTTGTGGCTATTATCCTTGACAAATTTACAGTAGTATGAGCCTGTGAAACTATGAACATCTTTCTGACTTTTCTGGGTGGGAAATGATTAAAAAACTTCGGTTTTAAAAGAATCCACCTTTACAGCATCTTTGGATATTTTATGGCATAAGTGTATGTGCAAATTTGACCTTGCTTAGTTTTTAAACCTATTTGGCATAATCTTTAGACAACAAAGGTCAGTTCCATTTTTTGTAAATTAGTGTCAGAAGAAGAAAAATCATGAAAAGTACAGAAAGTTTCAAAAAGTTGCAAATATATGTCGAAACATAACAGACGGGTTTACCCAACTTTTTATTACTGTAAACACCATGATGGTATAAGCAATCGCACACCTGTATTCAATTTTATTTTTAATGAGAGATTCGGGCTTGTTAGTAAAGTGTTACTTAGAACGTCAAAGTCAAAGTACCTGATAAAGTTAACATTATTACTTGTATTAATTAATAAGTCTGATTCAAAAGTGATAAACAGAAAAAATGTGGTCATATGCTAATTTAAGCTAAGGTAGACTTTTATTATCAAAAAAAGAATGAACTATAAAATCAAAATTTTAAATCTCTGACATACACATATGTAAATGAATATCCCATATACATGTATTTCGCATATAGCGACAATAAATGTGTAATTGCGCAATATCACCTCCATGAAAATCACGTGATTTTTGACCTGAGAGATTGAGAAGATGTAAAATATTGAATTACATAGTATGTTTAATTTAAAAAAAAATTCGAAAAATACAATCTCGTCAAATAAGGAGCAAACTGACCACACGCTTTTGCCAAATAAAAATTATAAATAAAGTTTGTTATTGTAAATATTTTTTGTTTTTATGTTGCAGACATGAATCCTAATACCAAAGCAGACGGAATATTTGTGAACGTCGACACAGACATGTTTCTGAACTTATTATGCGTGGTTTTGAAGGTACTGACTATTTCATCAAGTACACTGGCAGTAATTTGTTGTATCAAAACAAAAAAAAACATACCATTTCTAGTAGATGTCGCATTCTCACACTTACTTATAGGAATATTTAGTATACCAAACACTCCATTACGGACGAGCGGTGATTATGGCCTAACGCATCTTATAATGAACAGATCTCTGATGGATTGTATCGGAATTATTGCTGTTTCGTTATCAACGATTTTATTTACGGTTGTTTCCATTTATCCATCCGTCTTTTTTCGAGCTATTAAGCGGCGTCCATTTCTGAACCAACAATGGTTGCGTTCGGGACTTTGGTTTTGTATCGTTTTGCTCGGAGTTATATTCTATAACGCACAGGAAGCGTATAAATCTTTCGAAAGTAATGGATTAATATGCATTCATATCGGTTATATAATACCATTTATTGTTATTTTAAAGACATTACCTTTACTTCATGAACAATATAAAAAATCATTAATCAATTCCATCGATAATACATACAAAATATCTATTAGATCTGTAAAAATTAGCTGGTCATTTCGGTGTCAAGTAATTATCGGTTTAATGTTCGTAATCTTTTATTTTCCTATTGCTTCGTTTCTGCTGAAGGTGTTTGTATTTCAGGCTTGGTTGTTTAACATCTGTTATTCCTTTGAAAGTATTTATGTAAAGTGCTTATTGTTTAGCTTTATCAATTCGGTTTTTACGCCATTTTGTATCATAAACACGGTATCCAGAAGCTGTTTCATTATTTCAAGCAAGAATTGTGAGTATAAATGACATAAACCTGACCGGATTGTTTGAGCTTAAATTGCCAATTAATTATTTCGTTACACAAATTCACCAAAAACAAAAACAATAACCACAAATATAAAAAAATAAAAATTTTAAAAAATTCTTGAAATAAATGTAAGAGATAAACGCTTGCATTTGAAACAGTAATAAAAGTTGGTTATAATTAACAATTGAACAGCAGAGGTTTGTCAGTTATTGGATTATAAATGCCAAAGCTTTGCCAGGCAAATCGAATAACGTGTGTTAGCGTTTAGTCATTTTCATGGCATTTTTACGAAATAATTATTCCTAAGGTGGATGACGAACGAGTGAACAGTCTCGAAGATTGACACGAAAATTATGTCTCAGAGTCACTTTTGGAAATTTAAAGTGCAGTGCTAGAAATTGGAATTTACGAAGAAACCAGGAGTGATTTAATTTGATGACGATAATGTTATCTGCTTTGGAAAGTCTCAGTTTCTGTCATTATTATTCGTAGAATTTGTCGAACTGACCACATGATGCGACCCAGATTGTGACCCATTTAGGCGCGGTACAACAACAGCTAATTCAGTATTTAAAATTTTTGCGGGGTGAGTTAATTCTGACAATGAGTTACTAAGACGTTTTTTCTGTTGTGCTGAGACAGATCTGTTGTAAGATCGGGAGAAGCTTCTAATTTATGGTTCGACATAAACATTATGTGCCTAGCGTCGTACCCCAGGTAATCAAGATGCTGAATGACCGTCCGCAAACAGCGAGGAGTGTATTCAGATTCAACTTTTGCAGCATGGCTTATGTCGGATAAAAACGGGGAAAATGCGTTTTGAAAGAGTCTTAAACGTGAACCAAATATCAGACTCTTCGAAACCAGCCATGGCGTTTTTAATATATTGATTGAACAAACTTTGGGAATTTTTGTCAGTTTTATCGAAGCACTGGAGCAGCGGTTTAACATTTTTACAAGACAGTCGAGCGTCTCAGTTGCAAATATATTCCTTTTTAACATGTCATTTTTGTCTTTTTAAGATAACCCCCCCTTGCAAATTTTTGGTTGTATTTCATGTTTCAAAGTGACATATTCTAAAGTCTCGTCATTGTGAAACTCAAATGACTGTGGATTTAACTGGTGGTGAAATTCCATAGTTCCGAGAAATAAAATTGATAGATAGATGGTACCATACACACTGTTTCAGTATTATGGGAGAAATGAGGGTACTCTTAAGATAATTGGAAATTTCCGTTGTGAATTTAATTTAATGTATTTTTTTTAAATTAATACATTTTTTTATTCTCAAGTTGGGTTGTTGTTTAGCTATGAAACTTTGTAGTCCAGAGAGTGAATTATTTATACCATAGTGTAATGATCATGTGATCAATGGCAGTTATTCCCGCGTATATGCCGCATGTCTCAAACGTGTTTATATAGTACAGTTGCAAAGCAAATGTAAATACATGTATATTAATATAACGATCGGACTCAATCGTATCTGAAGTCTTGGTTGTCGAATGAAGTGCAGCAGGAAGTAACAGATCACAGTCGCTTCTATCGTTTAATCTGATTTGTATTAGAGACAGGCCCTAATGTTAAAAAGAAAATTTACCTATCATAGCTGTGACAGGTTCTCTTATGAACAGTTTGTCAGGTCACTAACCGATTTGCGACAGATCCTAGGTAAGAAAATTGTCCGGTCCTTTATTCTATATGCGATAGTCCTTTGTGTTATAAAGTGTGTTAGGCAGCTATCACATATGTGGCAGATCCTCGTTTTTTAAAGTTTGCCAAGTCGCTATTTCATTTGCGACAGGTAGTAGGGCTAGGCAGTTTGTTCGGTCGTTATGATAGTTCCGACTTGTCGTAAGGCGAGAAAGTGTGTCAGCTCGCTTGTCGAAGAAGTTGTTTTATCCCTGTGTACTTTAGTTTTGTCAATCATGTTATTTTGACGAATGTTCTTTCATTTGAGGTTAATTATCCATTTGTCCGTGAAATAGAATGATCGGTATTTGTATCACAGACGTGTAAATTAAAACCGGGAAAACCTTATGCACAAGACCTCAAAAACCTAATAGAAATTATAATAAAGAACCGGGTTAATCTGTTGGTCAAATATTACATGACAGACGAAACATGCTTGAGTACACTTTATTCATCAAAACGTGCACTCAGAATGTCAATGTCACCAATGATGTTCATTGCATCTAATTTGAACAACGAATCACGTCAATTTTAGTTTGTTGAAATTTCCTATGTAAAACACAAATTCTTGATTGTATTATTTGATCTGTATTAATGCCAATTTAAAATTCCACCAAAACCCATCTAATTTTTTATAGGAAGTTTGTATTTATTTTGTCTATTTTAAGAGCTTACTGGACAATTTATTTTTGTAAATGTCAGTCTGATTATCACATAAGTATAGAGATGTCAGTCTTGTTTTAAAAAGTCAATTAAACAATGTACAAATAATGCCTTTCCTATCAGCCAAATGTCTTGACTTTTTTTCATTTTTTTTTAAATATTTAGAACTTACTGTTGGTTTAAAGTTATGCTTTTTCAAAATTGTTTCTTATGACAACAGAAGACTGTATTTGGTATTTTAAGGTTATATATGTAAATATTCTAATTTGTTGAGAGCAATCATTTTAATTATAAATATTTTAAAAAAAAAGAAGAAAAAAAAAAAAAACCTTTTATTTTAAATGTCACTGTGCTTTGTTTGCATTTCTTGCTTTTATTAGCCTAGATATCCAGGCTATAACTCTTTTTGTTTTGTTGATATGGTAAGTAAATAATTTTATCAATAATTTTTTTTGTATATTCGTATTGTATTTTAATTAATCATTTTTTATTTATTTATCTATTTATTTATTTTTACCTATGTGTTTATTTATATTTGTTTACTTATTTTATATATATATATATATAATACATATACCAGTTAAATTTTGATGTGCCAGATGTGCACATTTCGGAAATTAATTCCTCATCAGTGACACTAAGACCGAAAAGTTTGATACATAAAAAATATATAACCCAAACAGTTGAAAAAAAATGAATCTAAAGTTTCAAAATGATATAAATCCAAATACAGCTAAGGAATGCTTTGCATGAGGGAACAAACCTTAGTTTTAAATAAATCTCAGATTTTAGACGACTGAAAATTTTGCTAAAAGGTACATTTTCTGATAGCACAAAGTACTGCCTACTGAGTTATAGATAACCTCGGGGAGTTTTACTCCACCAGCAGTGGTACCCGCTCAGGGGTAGTAAATATATAATACATATACCAGTTAAATTTTGATGTGCCAGATGTGCACATTTCGGAAATATATCCTCGTCAGTGACACTAAGACCGAAAAGTTTGATACATAAAAAATATATAACCCAAATAGTTGAAAAAAAAAGAATCTAAAGTTTCAAAATGATATAAATCCAAATCCAGCTAAGGAATGCTTTGCATGAGGGAACAAACCTTAGTTTTAAATAAATCTCAAATTTTAGACGACTGAAAATTTTGCTAAAAGGTACATTTTCTGACAGCACAAAGTACTGCCTACTGAGTTATAGATACCCTCGGGGAGTTTTACTCCACCAGCAGTGGTACCCGCTCAGGGGTAGTAAATATATAATACACATACCAGTTAAATTTTGATGTGCCAGATGTGCACATTTCGGAAATTAATTCCTCATCAGTGACACTAAGACCGAAAAGTTTGATACATAAAAAATATATAACCCAAACAGTTGAAAAAAAATGAATCTAAAGTTTCAAAATGATATAAATCCAAATCCAGCTAAGGAATGCTTTGCATGAGGGAACAAACCTTAGTTTTAAATAAATCTCAAATTTTAGACGACTGAAAATTTTGCTAAAAGGTACATTTTCTGACAGCACAAAGTACTGCCTACTGAGTTATAGATACCCTCGGGGAGTTTTACTCCACCAGCAGTGGTACCCGCTCAGGGGTAGTAAATATATAATACATATACCAGTTAAATTTTGATGTGCCAGATGTGCACATTTCGGAAATTAATTCCTCATCAGTGACACTAAGACCGAAAAGTTTGATACATAAAAAATATATAACCCAAACGGTTGAAAAAAAAATGAATCTAAAGTTTCAAAATGATATAAATCCAAATCCAGCTAAGGAATGCTTTGCATGAGGGAACAAACCTTAGTTTTAAATAAATCTCAAATTTTAGACGACTGAAAATTTTGCTAAAAGGTACATTTTCTGACAGCACAAAGTACTGCCTACTGATTTATAGATACCCTCGGGGAGTTTTACTCCACCAGCAGTGGTACCCGCTCAGGGGTAGTAAATATATAATACATATACCAGTTAAATTTTGATGTGCCAGATGTGCACATTTCGGAAATTAATTCCTCATCAGTGACACTAAGACCGAAAAGTTTGATACATAAAAAATATATAACCCAAACAGTTGAAAAAAAATGAATCTAAAGTTTCAAAATGATATAAATCCAAATCCAGCTAAGGATCATTGCATGAGGGAACAAACCTTAGTTTTAAATAAATCTCAAATTTTAGACGACTGAAAATTTTGCTAAAAGGTACATTTTCTGACAGCACAAAGTACTGCCTACTGAGTTATAGATAACCTCGGGGAGTTTTACTCCACCAGCAGTGGTACCCGCTCAGGGGTAGTAAATATATAATACATATACCAGTTAAATTTTGATGTGCCAGATGTGCACATTTCGGAAATTAATTCCTCATCAGTGACACTAAGACCGAAAAGTTTGATACATAAAAAATATATAACCCAAACAGTTGAAAAAAAAATGAATCTAAAGTTTCAAAATGATATAAATCCAAATCCAGCTAAGGAATGCTTTGCATGAGGGAACAAACCTTAGTTTTAAATAAATCTCAAATTTTAGACGACTGAAAATTTTGCTAAAAGGTACATTTTCTGACAGCACAAAGTACTGCCTACTGAGTTATAGATAACCTCGGGGAGTTTTACTCCACCAGCAGTGGTACCCGCTCAGGGGTAGTAAATATATAATACATATACCAGTTAAATTTTGATGTGCCAGATGTGCACATTTCGGAAATTAATTCCTCATCAGTGACACTAAGACCGAAAAGTTTGTTACATAAAAAATATATAAACAAACAGTTGAAAAAAAATGAATCTAAAGTTTCAAAATGAGATAAATGCAAATCCAGCTAAGGAATGCTTTGCATGAGGGAACAAACCTTAGTTTTAAATAAATCTCAAATTTTAGACGACTGAAAATTTTGCTAAAAGGTACATTTTCTGACAGCACAAAGTACTGCCTACTGAGTTATAGATAACCTCGGGGAGTTTTACTCCACCAGGAGTGGTACCCGCTCAGGGGTAGTAAATATACAATACATATACCAGTTAAATTTTGATGTGCCAGATGTGCACATTTCGGAAATTAATTCCTCATCAGTGACACTAAGACCGAAAAGTTTGATACATAAAAAATATATAACCCAAACAGTTGAAAAAAAATGAATCTAAAGTTTCAAAATGATATAAATCCAAATCCAGCTAAGGAATGCTTTGCATGAGGGAACAAACCTTAGTTTTAAATAAATCTCAAATTTTAGACGACTGAAAATTTTGCTAAAAGGTACATTTTCTGACAGCACAAAGTACTGCCTACTGAGTTATAGATACCCTCGGGGAGTTTTACTCCACCAGCAGTGGTACCCGCTCAGGGGTAGTAAATATATAATACATATACCAGTTAAATTTTGATGTGCCAGATGTGCACATTTCGGAAATTAATTCCTCATCAGTGACACTAAGACCGAAAAGTTTGATACATAAAAAATATATAACCCAAACAGTTGAAAAAAAAAATGAATCTAAAGTTTCAAAATGATATAAATCCAAATCCAGCTAAGGAATGCTTTGCATGAGGGAACAAACCTTAGTTTTAAATAAATCTCAAATTTTAGACGACTGAAAATTTTGCTAAAAGGTACATTTTCTGACAGCACAAAGTACTGCCTACTGAGTTATAGATACCCTCGGGGAGTTTTACTCCACCAGCAGTGGTACCCGCTCAGGGGTAGTAAATTTATAATACATATACCAGTTAAATTTTGATGTGCCAGATGTGCACATTTCGGAAATTAATTCCTCATCAGTGACACTAAGACCGAAAAGTTTGATACATAAAAAATATATAACCCAAACAGTTGAAAAAAAATGAATCTAAAGTTTCAAAATGATATAAATCCAAATCCAGCTAAGGAATGCTTTGCATGAGGGAACAAACCTTAGTTTTAAATAAATCTCAAATTTTAGACGACTGAAAATTTTGCTAAAAGGTACATTTTCTGACAGCACAAAGTACTGCCTACTGAGTTATAGATACCCTCGGGGAGTTTTACTCCACCAGCAGTGGTACCCGCTCAGGGGTAGTAAATATATAATACATATACCAGTTAAATTTTGATGTGCCAGATGTGCACATTTCGGAAATTAATTCCTCATCAGTGACACTAAGACCGAAAAGTTTGATACATAAAAAATATATAACCCAAACAGTTGAAAAAAAAATGAATCTAAAGTTTCAAAATGATATAAATCCAAATCCAGCTAAGGAATGCTTTGCATGAGGGAACAAACCTTAGTTTTAAATAAATCTCAAATTTTAGACGACTGAAAATTTTGCTAAAAGGTACATTTTCTGACAGCACAAAGTACTGCCTACTGAGTTATAGATAACCTCGGGGAGTTTTACTCCACCAGCAGTGGTACCCGCTCAGGGGTAGTAAATTTATAATACATATACCAGTTAAATTTTGATGTGCCAGATGTGCACATTTCGGAAATTAATTCCTCATCAGTGACACTAAGACCGAAAAGTTTGATACATAAAAAATATATAACCCAAACAGTTGAAAAAAAAATGAATCTAAAGTTTCAAAATGATATAAATCCAAATCCAGCTAAGGAATGCTTTGCATGAGGGAACAAACCTTATATATATATATATATATATATATATATATATATATATATATATATATATATATATATATATATAACAAATACCTGCTAAATTTTGATGTGCCAGATATGCACATTTCGGAAAATCATTCCTCATCAGTGACACTAGGGGCCGAAAAGTTTGACAGACCAAAAAACATACGCCGAATAGTTGAAAATAAATGAATCTAAAGTTCCAAAAATATATGAATCTAAATCCAGCTAAGGAATGTTTTGCAGGAGAGAACAGACCTTAGTTTTAAATAAATACATAAAATTAAGACGACTGAAAATTTTGCTAAATGGTATATTTTCTGACAGCACTAAGTACTGCCTACTGAGTTATGGATACCCTCGGGGAGTTTACTCCACCAGCAGCGGTACCCGCTCAGGGGTAGTAAATATATAACAAATACCTGCTAAATTTTGATGTGCCAGATATGCACATTTCGGAAAATCATTCCTCATCAGTGACACTAGGGGCCGAAAAGTTTGACAGACCAAAAAACATACGCCGAATAGTTGAAAATAAATGAATCTAAAGTTCCAAAAATATATGAATCTAAATCCAGCTAAGGAATGTTTTGCAGGAGAGAACAGACCTTAGTTTTAAATAAATACATAAAATTAAGACGACTGAAAATTTTGCTAAATGGTATATTTTCTGACAGCACTAAGTACTGCCTACTGAGTTATGGATACCCTCGGGGAGTTTACTCCACCAGCAGCGGTACCCGCTCAGGGGTAGTAAATATATAACAAATACCTGCTAAATTTTGATGTGCCAGATATGCACATTTCGGAAAATCATTCCTCATCAGTGACACTAGGGGCCGATATTTATATGTTTGACAGAAGGAAGTGACATAAACGATATAACATTTTTTTTAGCAAATCAAGAAGACCCCATTGAATATCCTTGACAACTAATTAAATTTAGCCTAAATTATAGGATAGTTAAAAACTACACTTCTCCATCACAAGAACTACTTTTGTTCTTCTTATTTTTATTATATTAGAACAAATTTGTAGAAAAATTGCAGGGTGGAATAGAGTAGAGCAATGGAATTTTTCAATTATATTGAGGGGTCAATTCATAACAGACAGAAGGAAAAACGAAGGACCCAGCAAAAGTAATAACTTGTCGCAAGAGTAATAACAAACTTTTTCACCGTAGGGTCTACATTATTTTCAATCGCTCTTAGTCACTGTGGTCCGTTAAAAACCGCTTCAATACACTTGGCCTACGAGACCACATTGAGGGAATCAAGACCTTACTAGCATACAAATGGTTATAAGTTTATATTTATTGGTTTTTTATATTTGTCTGTTATTTTGTAATTATTATCTCATCCGTCTGGACTTTGTAACAAAAGTATATGGCATATTAAGGCATGGTATTGACAATCCGTCTGTCTGTCCGTCCGTCCGTCCGTATGTTAACATTTTTTCTTGTCCGGTCCATATCTTAAGACTCGATGAGGATATTAATATGATATACCAAAAATGCATCATGGTAAGTCGGTGTGTCGCGTATAACATTTAGATCAGAATATTGAAGGTCAAGGTCAAAGGTTGGGTTTAAATGTCAAAAAGGACATAATGCATTCTGCATTTAATTCTTTCAAATCTAGTATGAATTTACAACATGTAACAATGTTTAACGTATAGGACGGGTTTATGTGTCACACTTCAATTTTTTTTAAGAATGGGAGTTATTGCTTTTTCTTGTTTCTGGTTTCTTGTGTATACTTTTTTGTGGATGCAATTTGTTTTTCATCCAGTTTTAGATTTTTAAAACTTGACATGTGTAATTTTGATCTCATGATGATGTGCCTATTTTAAAATGAAGAAGCTGCAGGACATTTTACAGGAGTTTTTCATATAAAGACATAATGTAAAAATGCAAGAACTTTTTTATTTTTTTAAATTTTCTTTTAAATTAAGTATGGTTCCACAAAAAAGGAATAATGTTTAACATATAAAACGGGATTTTGTGTCGCGTTTCAACTTTCCAAAACGTTGTACTAATGGTTCTTCGCATCTACTATCTTGTGTTTTTCTTGTTGGTACAACTAGTCCCACAGTTTGTGCAGTCGTGTTTTTCTGGTATTCTGACAGCTCGTGTTATAATTGTAGTTTAATTACTTAAAAATTTACAACCACCAATAATTGACATTTCGAATAGCATTTTACCTCCTATCATTATTTTTTCTGACATTATAGACATTGACGGGCGTATATTATCCCGCTCAGATGTGCTCGTGTTTACAATGTCGCATGACTTTCAAGGTTTTTGCAACGAGACCAAGTTTGTCAATCTCAAAGGATTAGCGTCTAACAAGTATGCGTGAAATGAGAGTTTGTATCATGGTCTGTCCTGTACTACCATATGCCACGTGCAATCTCACAATCACTACGCCCCAGATAAGCACACCAATCCCCAGAATCATTACACTGACACCGTTCTATAAATGTCGGAGGTCGAAAATAAAAGTTGATTTACAGTATGTTGTACACTTGGTCTAGATTGAGACGTGTTTATATACATTTGCGCTTCTTCCTGAATCCAGTTTAAAGTTTGCTCTTGTTGCTTTATATTTGTAGTTTATTAATTACTATATCATCATTTATTACTTAAATAATTTCTAAATAAAACCAACAATCGGAACAATTTTTTCATATATAATAATATTATTAATAATGATAATATTATTATTGTAATTATTATTATTGTGTTGAAAGTTAGATGGCAAATTTTGTTGTAAAATAATACGGCACGTTTTTTTTCTTTACAAAACATTATAAAGTTTGGTCTGTGATAGCGTGTTGTGGGTTTTTAAAATATTACCTGTATCGTGACAAAGGTAAATTGTGTGCAAATCATAAAATTGAAGATCGAATAACACAAAGATAAAAAACTAATCCCTTGAGCTATAGTATCAGAATAAAAAAATCAGTAGATCATGCTAAAAAAAAAAAGGTTTTTCAGTCCATAAATTACAAATGAGTGGGCCTCACATGGCTTACTCAATTAAGAGTAGGGGTTTATATAAACATGTAGTATATATTTGGGAGTTGAGATAAGTAATGTTGTCCTGTCAAATTTTTTTCACTTATACCGAAGATGACAGTTCTGCGATGGTCGAGGAATCCAGAGTAACCTGAGAAAGCCATCCACGTCGGCAAGCAAAATAAAAAATCTCACATGCTAGGATCTGCCTAGCGGGATTCAGACTAAGTTGGTGAGGGATCTGTAATCCAAAAGCTCAAGCTTTAGACCACTCGGCCATCGAAACCCCTGAATTATTAACACATGTGGTTAGTAGTACCAAAATTGTTTCTTAATCTTGGAAATTTTGGCGAATCCATATATCTATCAATTGAACATTGTGCATTTATCATATCATTATACGTATATAATCTGTAAGTTAAAAAAAAAATATATATATATATATATATTACTATTTTCATTCCTTATATTTCTATGTATTTTTAATGCTTCGAACAGCAAAGTGACTATGTTTGTTAATATTGTATTTAGGCTGTCAATGGTTGTATAGTTGAAAGTCATTTTGTTGTCATTTTATTTCAATTCTTAATAATTAAGTACATATAAACATTTTAATCGCCAAGTTTCATATGTTGCTACCGTTAATACTACTTGACTAAGAAAATGTCTAATTTTAATGAATTTCCGAAATGTGTACATATCACACATCAAAATGAAACAGGCATTTTTAAAAATATATATTTAAGATTTTAGACTCTGTTCCGTAGAGACCGACTAGATGAATGTTTCCAATCAATCAAAAATTGTAAATAGTAAGATAAGGATTTCAAACATTTTGATTGGTCAGATCTTATGTGTTATTTTTGCATCAAACGCAAATTATGCAGTGTGAACAATGTCCAAGTCTTTAATATTTCAATAACAAAAAGTAAATTTTATTTTATTTCTGTAATATATGAAAATCCGTTTTGAAGCTAAACTCTCACCTTATTGATGAGTAATACTTTTTATTATTTTTTAACGTTTTTCTATCCTAAACATGTGAATTCATACGCATGCATTAAAAAAAACACATGTCAGTCCATGCCAAGAAAACCTGGTTGCTCTCTCTCTCTTCTGTTTAATTAAAGACACAAACACAACAGTCCATGTCCAATCACAATCCCAAATAAACAAAGTGAAAACTGGCCAATTCAGCTACACACGTGAACTTCCATCAAGAAAGTGAGGCCGGGTGCTCTGGTAGTGTAAGCTGCGGTCTATGTAGCTACACCCGTCACGTGCAAAATTAAATTTTAGAATGAAAGGAATATGAAACTATGTGAAGTCAAATATATCCAGTATAAGTTTAGATACAGTGACTGCGAATAATATTTTAATGCCGGCTTTAAAACTTGAAAAAATACAAAATTTTTTTAAAAAGGAATAAACAAAAAAATGAATTTTAAAAAATTATCCATCCCCTTTTGATATAAATTAGATTATAATTGTTAACTAAAATATCGTATTCTCTTTGGATACAAATAAAATTATAAATGTTTATTAAAATAAGCATAAACGATTTGTATACAAATAACACTGTAACTGTAAAGTAAATAAAACACATGCAAATTTTATACAAATAAAATAGTAATTGTTAATTTTCAGTATCATATACCTTTTTATATAGATTAAATTATGAATGTTTACTATAATCATATTCTTTGTAGACAAATTGAATTTCCATTAATAACACTAACTAATTTTATCATATACCTTTTCTATACAAAATTAATTTTAAATCTTATCTTAATTAATCATAACCCATTTGCATACTAATTGAAAAATAATTGTGAATTTAAAAAGTAGTATTCCACTTAATAAAAAAAATATTCTGAAATGGCACATCAAAACTTAGTAGGTATTTGTTACATAATATTTTTGATGCAAATAAAAAGTTATTATTAATTAAAACATAATACTGCTTTTGTGTGCAGAAAAATAATTGTTTACTAAAAATAAATTAAAACCTTTTTGTATGAACGGAATTTTTCGTTTCCTAGTGTCACTGATAAGAAATGAATTTTCGAAATGTACACATATGGCACAGCACATTTAAACAGATATTTTTGTTAAATATTTATAATTGTTAACTCAAGATAATGATATCCCTCTTGTGTACAACATAAATAGTAATTGTTAACAAAATTATAGCATCACCGTTTTATACAAATAAAAAATTAGACTTTAAGTAAAAGATCGTATTCTTACGGAAGCGTATTGCTGCAAACTAAAAAAATATTACGACATAGTATCTGGTACGTACGACTTATTATGTCGTACGTACGACTTAATATCTTTTTTAGTTGGCAGCAATACGCTTCCGTATATTCTTTATGTATACAAAATATTTAAAAAATTGTTATCGAAAATAATGTGACCAAAATTATATTGATTTTTTTATATCATCATCTTGGATGAAGTCTCGTCATCCTGGTCTTTGTATCTTTATTAGACAAAACTTAATTTGACGTCAAAATGCTTTAGATGATATAGAATTACTAAATTTTTAAAAATAATAATAATAATAATAATAAAAAATAAAAAATCCACGGTTTATTTTTAACCTTAATAATCATTTTCATCTTATTCACAAATTAAATTATAATTGCTAACAAAAATCATATGCTTAGTTTACAAAATGAATAATAATTCTTTAACAATAAAAACACACTACCCCCTTGCATACAAATTGGATAAAATAACTAAAATAAATTAATCTCCTTTGCATACAAATTTCAGAACAATATTGTGAACTGAAAAAATAGTTTCTCCTTTATATATAAAATGAATTATAATTTTTATTAAAATTATTGTATTCTTTTTTGTATACAAATGTTAAACTAAAAAAATTTATAAAGCCATTATATTCGAATTAAATAATTATAAATAATTCTAACTAAACAGTTAACTTAAATAATCACATCACCTTTGTATACACATTGTTTGGTAATTGTTAAAAAAATATGTCCTTTTTTACGGAAAAAGGAAAAGCATTTTATTTATTGATTTTTCATTTAAAAATCATATTCCTTTGTATAAATGAAATCTCTTTGTCTTCATTTTTAGCACTTTCTTAGTAAATTAGATAAAACTTTTAATGTGACATAATTATTCGACAAATTATTTTAAATAATATAAAATTGCTAAATTATTCAACAACAATTCATGGTTCATTAAATCACATAATAAAATTTGTAATATCAAATCAAATTAAGTAGACAAAAAAGTATAAATTTTCATGTTTCATATGGAAATTTTCTGCTTCTGAATCATAACTGGATAGTGAGAATCAATAATTCCAAGCACGTCTTCTGGAACATCTAATGAGATTTTGACAGATTTCTGACTGTCAATAACTCGCCATGGTTATGCACATTGTGCCTATGCGAGTCACACACCTAACAAGAAAGTGACTTAATTTGATGGTAAAATTATCACGATAATTGTTCCAAAACATGAAGCAATTGACCCGAGTTTGCTCGTAACACACAAAGCGTTTATATTAAGAGCAGGGTCATATCAGATTTTTGTATAAATGTATTGATTTTAATAATAAATCTACAAAGACTTGTTATGAACAGCTACATGGGGTAACAAAAGGATATGTACAACTCTCTCTCTCTCTCTCTCTCTCTCTCTCTCTCTCTCTCTCTCTCTCTCTCTCTCTCTCTCTTGCACAAAACACATACTTGTCAGTACAACATACAACACTTATTAATTTCAATAATAAGACATCCAATAAGTGTAATTTGGTAATATATTATTATATAGTTAATTATTAAATTAGTGAATAGTAAAAAGTTATTTTGGCCGTATCTTCAACACTTTGATGATTTAAATAACATATAAAACGCTTTTTCTAATTTTCAAAACTATATTGGAATAATTTTTTTAACAATTTCAAATCAATTATATATCCGCATATTTTTCTATGACTCACATTGGAACTCGATGTCGTTTGACAGAACCAAAAAGATATTAGGCGATTTATTGTGTTGCCTCACTCTAAATTTAGCCGTGCGGAAATTCCCTATGCAAGCAGAATTCAGGTAGAGTAGTGTTAAGAAGCTGAAACCAATTCATTATAAACAATAACGTCGCTAGTAATAACTCGATCGAATTTTTGTTTAAAACAAATTAATAAATTAATTTCCTTTCATTCTCAATGTTGACTTGCATGTGGCGGGTGTAGCTAGCTAGACAGGAAGTGCTTACCCTTCCGGAGCACCCGGCCTCACTTCCTTGATGGACGTTCACGTGTATTACTAAAATTTGCCAGCTTTCAAATTTTTTACTTTGGTTTTTTGGGATTGTGATTTGGAAATGGACCGGTATGTTTGTGTTTTCTTATTTTTATTTATACACATATTGAGAAAGATAAAGAAACAACGCAAATTTTCCCTGAAACATAATGCACTTACTGATTGCTAATTTGATAAAGAACTAAAAATTAAATTTTTTGACGTATATTGCAACAAAAGACCAACTGCGTAATTGTATAACTGTTGAAGTTTACCACAACATCCAAGAAATTTTAAAACCAGGAGACAAAAAAATGGCACATTTAAAATTATTTAAAGTTATAATACCACCCCGCAAAGTGCCCCTGACTAATTTCGGCAGTCATCAAATAACGGATATGAAATGTTACCATATTATTGGAAGATGACAGGTCTTTGTTGATGATCAGGCTTGATAATGTCTTGTGTATAAAGATCTTTCTAAAGACATGACGATTGAGGAAAGACTATCAGAAATTATAATGGGCTACTTAATATAAAGATTTGGTGTTATAATTTGACATTATCTTATGAGTATATCGTTGAACTTTAGAGGAGGGTCAAAGACAATTAATTCAAAACTCATTCAATAAATACGATTGTTATAATGTCTTTATTTCAAAGTCAAAATGGCATTTCCTTTCTTTTATACTACATGTATTGACGTAATACTTTATGAAGGAGAATTAAACGTATATATTGTTTAAAGGCTACCCTTTATATAAATATTATTTAACAAAAATAATGTTTAGAAAAATGCGTCATTTTCCAATTAGGATAAAATGTTTCTTTTGTCAAGACTAACAGTACAGGTTGCGTCCCTTAGACCGCTAATAGGAAAAATTTAGGCAAATTTTTTTATTTAAAACCATACAATATATGAAAACATAATATCTTTTCTTTTTGATGTTATCAACAGAAAATCTGAGAGAAGTATTGAATGTTACATGTAAAAGTACTTATCCTAAACGGTTTGATATTCTGTTTTCATCATCAAAGACAATTCATTTTATTATTTATTTATTTATTTATATATTTTTATTTTTGCCTTTTTGTCGGATTTTTCTACCAGATATTCGTTGTAAGGACTGAATAATGAATAACGTGCTATTAACATCATGTAGTACTTTGTGGAGTTTGTTTCATGTTTTGTTTTAGTTTTTAACTACACAACTGAATATATATATATATAATATATATATATATATATATATATATATATATATATATATATATATATATATATATATATATATTGTGTATTTCTTTTATGAATTATCATAATATGATTATTTATACTTATTTCATTTAAGATAAATCTAAGCGCTATAAATGTACTTGCATATGATTTCAAAAATCTATTTATGATTTGAATAATTAATTAAAAACTATTAATAGATAAAAGATTTTCTTTTCAATAAAACGCCATTATTTCATAAGAGAAAATGTGTAAGGGTTTATATCATCTACAATACACATATGTCAAAATAAAACACTCTAATTACATAATGTCCGTGGTACACATGTGTTATAGATCAAGTGCTAAGAAAAACAAAAAATCTGATTTTAGTGAAATAATTTCTTAATCTAAAAAACATGTGTTTAGTTTATACCGTTTTAAAATATGCAATAAAAATATATTGCTCACGGAATATTTTCTTTTAAAACAGTTATATCTTATGAATGGATATATTACTTGTGAAATATTTTCTGATTCCAAACGTGTTCTTAGCAATAAATGAATATATTGCTTCCACTTTGAGTTCTTTGATCTTAGTAAAGTTGCGCTTTTTATTTGAATAAAATCATGTCCGTCTTTGATATAAAATTGCATAGAAAAATATCATTTATTTCATCCTTATGTCTTTATGTTTGATACAAAGACTCACGCGCAATAGTCATATATCTGCGTTATGATATCCGAACGTCATTGCAGTGTCTTTGAAGGCCGATATCATCATATCAAAATCGGAAGGAAACCACTTTGAAGAGATGAGATAGACATAACTATTTATAATGTAGCTCACACCTGACTTATTAGGTAAATCAGGAAAAAGATACATTAAATATCGTTTTTATCTGACATCGAAATGTCGATTTTGATATTTATTTTGAACAAAGGTAATATGACATCCATTTATTCATTACATTATTGACACTTAATAATAAGCATATAAATTAAGGTAATGGAATTGTGTTGTTCAACCTCTATTGAAACATGTTAGTTAGATATGAATATGGACTGAAAATACTTGAATAGATTGTAATTATTTTAATTCTTATTTTCCTGGCTTATGTTTTTCAAACTTTAAAATGACATCACCTCTCATTTAATGTTGTTGAGACAAAAGATTTAATCATTGGGTCCTTAGACTAAAGGAAGTAAGAGACATTATAAATATAATATAGTCAGTCACTTGTGTAATGTTGATAGGAGAATTATAATCACTTAAATGATACCTTTCTATGTATGAGAGCATTTATGTTTTATGACAACATTAGATAAAAAATAATTGAAGGTGAGATGACAAGAACTTTCTTTTTTTGTAAAGGACAAGGTTTGTTGATAAGGGAAAAAACATCAATTGGTTATTTCTTTATCATCAATTTGTACTTTTTATAAAGTATTTTTGTCTTTATTCTTTTAATATTTTTTACTAATAGAATCATTTTTATCATTTAGATTGAACTTTTCTCGGTAAACTTTTGTTTTCAGTAATCCAACACATTTTTCTTTAAAATATACCTGCCTATGAATGATTGGGGATTAAAAATAAAAATGAATACAGATTCGACGTAAAAAAAAGTTCTAGGCCGATCCTATAAATGTAATGATGATAACCACACCCCTGGATATATTTTGCCATTAAATCCAATAGACGTCTTAAGTGGGGAGTAGTCTTATTAGTTGTTCAATATTTTCTCATCTTTTTTTTTTTGTTTTTCTTTTGCTGTTTCTTATTATTATTATAAATTATTTTGTAAATTTGAATGTACAAGCAATGGCGTGTTGAATACAAATTTATTCTCCTTGTACGTAAGAATGGCCTTAGCAAAAGCTAGTAACCATAAAAAGAGAAAAAAAAGAAATGTATTTTACGGTAAAGTACAGTGTAACACAGTATTAACGCACTTATATCCAGGCCGTAAAGTCAGTTATAATTGAAGAAAACGATCACTAAAAAGGAAAGGAAAAACATTTATCAAACTTTAACAGCGAAATGACAAATATTCCCATACTAAGATTTGCCTGGGTAGAATACAAACTTATTCCGCAAAAGGCGCCGTGACCCGTAAGTCAGAACTATGAGATTATTCAGTCACTGAGACCAATCAAATACAATTGGGTCGTTGATCAATTGTTTTTGACTGGAAATAAAAGCAAGCTGTTCTAATTTGTTAAAACCCTTCAAATTTTTAGACGTACGTATTTATGGAGCACTGGTTGTACTGTTAGAGGAAAAGTAGGTGGCTCCATCACAAGAACTATAAGCATTTCACTGGAGAATGAATCAAATTTATAATCGATGGTCCGATAATGTATTTGTATTAGGTTGTTATTGCTATATAGTCTGTATGTTTCGTCTTTGACAGGATATGAAACACAAACATACAAGTCCATGTCCAAATCACCCCCCCCCCCTCCCCCCTGAAAAAAGGTAAAACTTTGAAAACTGGCAAATTTAGATATACATGTAAATTCAATCAAGGAAGTTAGACCGGTTGCTCCGAAAGGGTAAGCACCTGCTGTCTAGTTAGCTACACCCATCACGTGTAAAGTCAAATTTGAGAATGGAATGAAAGCAACAAAGAACTGTGGTAACTCAAATATATTAAGTATAAGTTTAGATACAGTGACTACATAGTTATCAACAATATTGTGATGATGGTCATAAAACTTTTATTAGAGTTTTCCTTTTAAACTCAAAAGAAGATGTTACCGTCGATAACATAAACTATTGAATTGTTCCGTGATGGCATTTAATTCAGTATTTAAAATAGCAAATTTTTCCTGTACCCCTAAAACGTAAACCACGCTAGTTATGTCACAAACCCAAATGAATAGTGAATTTGTTGTAGTTACAATTCTACTTTTTTTCTTTTATTCTTAAAAATGATTCTATTGTATAGAAAATATGGTTATCCCGAGAGCATACTTGACAAAAAAATATTAACCAAAAATATTATTTTTTATTTAGATTTTTTTCCCTTTGTGACACATTTTGTTATCCTATTCTTCTAGTCTTAAGACCTAAAACTGGATTCTAAGATTAAAATAGATTTGTAGAATAAATGATAACATTATCTTCCTACGTAATCTATTTGTCTACTCCGGTAGAATTCCCAATTCAAACATAAAATTATGAAATTCCTTTATTGAGGCCTTACATCCATCAATATCGCCTTTGTTCTTTCATACCTCATAAATCCAGCTCTAATAATGTGTTTGATCCCAAACTCTTCAACTGCCTTGAATAATTATCTTAATATTCGCCAACATAAACTTCTCAAAAATATAACGTTGTCTCGATTTCTTTATCGATCCAGATATAATACTCATAATTTAAGTACTTTTCCGCGCGTCTGCCTTGCCAATAAAATATCGCTGAAAATGAAATTGATCAAAATTACCCTCTTCGCGATTCTTCCTTTTATTGCCATATTCATTCTCTGAAATTGAGGATTATTTAATGTTCATATTGCAATCCCGCACTCAATAAAAGTTACAATTTGGCGCTTTTCATCACGTGAAGCTGAAATGACACATGACTACAATTAACCTTCCGCGATATGATCCGTTATTATATTGATAATCATCCGCCATGAGGGTGACCCCGATGATGAGTCCCTATAACACAGACCAATAGTCTATTATATCTGATGTCGATAAATTACATTGCAACACATATTGAGACCGTTCAATCGGAACAAATTACGATCAAAAAGCAAAATTATATTTAAAAGAAGATTGCATTTGGCGCAATCCACTCAGAATAATAGTTGGTGATTTTATAGATGCATTTACTTTTTTATGATTGTATAGTGGAAGTTTATTGGGGTTTTTTTTTTCTTGAAAAAAAACCCAGAAATTTTAACTTTTAAATTGTGATACATTATATTTTCTTTGTACGCTAGAAAAATAATTTATTGCTTTATAAACAACAACAATAATAATAATAATAATAATAATAATAATTATACAATGTAATATAATAATAAAATAATTATTATTATTATTATTAAAAGCGTATAAATGCCAAACAGGAGAAAACATAAATTCTCTGAACAGTCCCAAAATTTGAGAATATGTGAATCCCATCTATCCATGTTAGCTTGAGTTAAAGATAGGACTTATTTTTCCGGTTTATTTAGACTTTAACCTCAGTTATGACACCTACAAAAGACTACATTTGAAGCTATATGACAAACAATTTTTCTATCATCAATTTTCCATTTCTATGCAGAAATTCATCTGCTTCTATTGCTTGTTTATTTGAATTTTTATTTACAGTTAATCTTGTTACAATTACGGAAACTTTTTACAACAAATTAATTAATTAATTAATATTACAAACCTGCGTTTATCAAGCCCCTTATAAAATGTTATTGTCGCCATCACAATATTGTTGATATATAACAAATACCTGCTAAATTTTGATGTGCCAGATGTGCACATTTCGGAAAATCATTCCTCATCAGTGACACTAGGGGCCGAAAAGTTTGATAGATTCATAAACATACGCTAAAAAATTGAAAAATAATGAATCTAAAGTTAAAAAAAATATGTGATAAGTATGACGTCTCTGAATCTAAACTTATCCTGGATATATTTGACGTCCCGTAGTTTAAATTTCCTTCCATTCTCAGTTTTGATTTAACACGTTGATTCTAGCTAGCTAGACAGTAGGTGCGAAATCTTTCGGATCACCAGGTCTCACTTTAAAACGGAAGTTTACGTGTTTACTCAAAATGCCAGATTTCATAGGTTGCAATTGTATTTGAAAGTGGACCGGTATCAATTTTATGAAGTCATGTGTTTATTGAATATTTTGTAATAATGTTTTAAATGATTACATATAAATGTTTAACAAAAATACATATGTTAATTTTGATGTGTCATATGTGAAGATTTTGGAAATCCATTCCACGTCAGGGACACTAGGGGCCGAAAATGTTGGTAGATAAAAAGAATAAGCCAAACATTGAAATTTTAACAGAATCGTCACCTTTTGTCTGTCAAAAACGTTGATGTTTTAATAAATTTTTAAAAATAGATAAAAAAAAAAAACTTGGAAATATGATTCATGAAAAATACGGTCGAATATATCGATGACGTATTGGTTTTCTCCTACGTGTTATATCGCATACCGCTAGTTGTAAAAGTTGACCATCTAGCAGAATATTTAAATCGCTATTGGATATAATTTTCAACTGTTTATTAAGAATATTATTCTCATCTCATTAATAATAAAGAACTATAACAATTATGTTAAAAAATTAATTTCTGTACACCTCTCCCCCGGGATTTTTAGGAAAAGTTTGATTTTCATTTATGTTTTAATGGGTTTATTAATATGACAATAGGGAGACATTCTTTTATAATTACAATGATTAAATTTTTGGATCTCATAACATTCAAATCAGAATTTTATTGAAATGAAAATTTTAAAATGTTCATATTTGACCTAAATATCAATATGAACCTTTGTTCCTTCACCATCCAAATCTGTTTTCATTACCGTTGACGTTGACGTTGGAGACAAAATATTTTGTTTTATATATTAAAGAGATAACTTTTTAGAAATAATTCGTTGTATTTATTTTTTCTCTTCTTTTTTATTCTTCTCTCTTTCTTTCTCCTTATTTTTCTTCTTCTTATTCCTCTTCTTCATCACCATTATCCTCTTCATCTCTCTTTCTTTTTCCTTATTTTTCTTCTTCTTCATCATCATCAGCATTCTCTTCTTCTCTCTTTCTTTTTCTTCTTATTCTTCTTTTTCATCACCATTATCCTCTTCTTCTTTCTTTCTTTCTCCTTATTTTTCTTCTTCTTCATCATCATCAGCATTCTCTTCTTCTCATTTCTTTTTCTTCTTATTCTTCTTCTTCGTCACCATTATCCTCTTCTTTCTCCTTCTTTTTCTTCTTTTTCTTCTTCACCATCATTCTCTTCTTCTCTCTTTCTTACTTTACTTTACTTCTCAATGAATAAGAATGCAATGTTAAAAGACTTTGTCAAGGACATTGTGATGAGTGGAGAGGATAATACTACTATATTAATTCACTGCCTTCGAGATCTCAGATCTGTAATGATGGATGGAAACCAGAGAAACTAGAGTACAAATCCAATAAAATTCGGTAACCTACACTAGGGTCTACCAGAAACAGATGCGAACCTAGGTAATGAGGGAGACTATCATCCGTTACTGTGTTTCGACCCCAAGATCCAAGGATTTTTGGAAATATCCTATCCATGTGGAGCATAAATTGACCTAAAACATTTTTATTTCATATAGCTGCTGACGTATCAAGTGTACCTGTAAGACATCAACCTTTGCAACTGTTATCTTGGTGAACTCACACCGAAAAGTCGCTTTGTGATACACAATACTAAGCAGAAATGCACATAATACAAATTGGCAGCCATGGCCACATCGTGGTAGGCTTTTCTGTGTTCTGACCGAAACAATCACTGCAGTGCAAACAAAATATTAAAACGTGCCTTTATAAGCCTAAAGCTTACTAAAATAACACATATTTAACTATTTTTTTACATTTGAAGTTGTTAAAATTTCTGCATCAGAAACATGACATACTAGAAGGTTTATGAAATATCTGAGAGCTAGATTATAATGACTAAGGGAATATGATTTATAATTAAAATGATTTATTAGATATACTATAAAAGTCGCGTAAAAATAAAATATGACAGTTAGTCATGTATAGTTTTATGAATAAGTAATCTTTTTTTAAATAAATGAAACAAATAAAGTGTACATTAGAAAAACTGTTAAGATTGATATTAAAATGTTTAAGAAAACAAAAAGTTTACGTCACTCCTTGGATACTCTAACTTAGAGTCTACAAATTCTGAGCTATTTTGTCAAAAAAAAAATGTAGTGTCCTTCCTGCTTAGTTTTCCAAGAAGTGCAATATAAATAAATACGTATGTACTATGTATACTGCATGTTTATGGTTTAAACAGTTAGGTCTAATAGAAAAGACCACTTTAAAACACAAATTATATATATTTTTTCACTTTCTGCGCCTTCAGTCTTTGAGCGTATGAACGATGTTAGATTCCATCCCAGTCGACCGCAAATATGAAAGGTTTTCTTGTCGTTGGCCGTTACAAGATTACTCAGTACCAGTATAATAAACTGAGAGGTCTGCAATGTTTTTCTGCGATAGTTCAGTCGAGTGAACAATTTTGGTCAGACAACACTTACACACTCATAACACGCTATAACATGAACCTTTGTTGAGACTAATTCTCGAGAAATAAAAAATAACTCTGGTGAAAAATTTCTGATGTGACATAAACCACAAGCCTCTCTTAACTCAAAATAAATTAATAAAATAGAAAAACGAAGGTATGTGTTGATGAAAACACTGAATCAATATACTTGTTCAAAAAAAAATAAATAAATAAAAAAATAAAAAAAAAATAAAAAAAAAAAGAAAGAAAAAAATACTAGACATTTTGACGAACGAGTCTCGTCTCCCCCACCGCAACATTTTGATTCCCCAATAAAGGAAATACAAGAAAATAGAAATGGATGTATCTGCAACAATTAAAATTTGCGAGGGTATCGATCTCAGATTAATATGGCTCTTGTTTATTGCATGCACTATATTATTTGAAAAGTCCATTTTATTTTCATCATGATGTGTGAAGTATTTCGGAATAAATAACTGTTTAATAAATAATGTTTTGGCATATTTTGGGGCATTGAACTCCGATAAATATAGTTCTTGTTTATTGGAAACACTATATCATTTATTGTTTTATGTACCTTAAGTTTTAAGAGAGAAATAACTGCTTAAAAATGTTGTCGGAGGGGGCATTAAACTCTGACAAATATAGGTCTTGTTTGCAAATAGCGCTAAAAAGTACTGTTAACACATGATGCTGGTTATCTGCAGAAAGTTTCAAATTCCATTCTTGAGAAAAGTGTCGGAAAATTTGGGCGGGAAAAAATTAGAAACAGTAAAAAAGGGGGAACTCCCCCCCCCCCTTTCGTGGGAGGGAGACCTAAAGCACGACAACTGGTATGTATCACGACAAAATCTAAAACAAAGATTATATAAATAAGGATCGATAGTCTTAAAGTGGTGTGCGCAAAAATGTGATATCTCATGATTTTTCAGATTTTCTTCTCGTAGTCGAAGGAGAGTTCCAAAGCAATAACTTAAAACAGATAGTAAATCAAATTCCAGTAATATTTTGTAGATTGTTGAAGATATTGGTGTCAAAATTGATCATATATCAATAACAATTGTAAAGTAAAAATTTCGGACTTTTTTAACTCATAATTGCTTTATACATAAAATCTGGAACATTTCATTTTACACCAGACTGACACAAAATGATATGTAATATATATAATATATTCTTTATTGTTGCTTAACTGCCTCAAACCGATAAAATGGACAATTAACAGGAACTTTTGTTTGTGTAGCCATCTTTTAATGGGTTGGCATGTCAAAACGAATGATAAAAACGAAGTTGGTTATTACTGGAATCTATGTGAACAGATAAGTCTTCAGAAAGCGTCTTTGTCATAATATACCCAGTCTAATACTTATATACTAGCGTATAACATCCATCATTTTAGAAAGATATTGAGCAGGACTTCATTTTAAATTTATCATACTTCAAAAATGACAAAAACAACAACAAGAGGAAATATTTTATCTGGCCATTTTTTAAAGCTGGTTGATTTTTCACAGCAGCCAAAATACATTGTTTGGTAAAAGATTACAATGTTTTGTCATTCGTTTTTTTCAGAAGATTGTATTAAAAATAATTCGGTCAAGAATTTCATCCAGGATTGTAAAATGTTTTTTAATTTATTTGTTTTGAATTGTTTTGTTTTTTATTCTGGCAATTTGTCTTGTCCACATTACAAACAAAGTTGTAACCAACAGTTAAAGATGTCCCAAATTCTATCGGTCTATGGTTTTATTGTTCAATTGCAGTTGTGAATCTAGTCAGGTATTACAGAAATAATTTATTATTATTATTATTATTATTATTATTATTATTATTATTATTATTATTATTATTATTATGCAAACAACACATTTCACGTAGCGAATTACATCACATGTGCAGAGTGTCCAAACAATAGGTTTAATATTGTTGAAAACGCTTCTAGAAGCAGCATTAAGTTAAGATTACGAGTCGGAAATGCTTAAGAAGAAACAATATGTTTAGGATCAAAAGAGGGTGAAACAACTCTAGAAGAAGTAATAGGTTAAGGGAAACGGAAACGCTTTCAGAAAAAGCGGTATTACAATTGGTTGAATAGAATCAAATGAAATGTACAACCATATGAGCTCAGAACTTAAATTTAGACAGTGAATTGTTTTAAAAGGCTGCCAAAAATAATAATAACATCATAAAATAAATAGATAATTAAAAAAAGTTTAAAAACCATGTGAAATAATTTGCTTTCTCGTGCATCCTATTGAAGGGGCATATTACAAATCCTGTCTCTATGATCAAACATACTGTGTAATACTTTGTATTTTATCTTCGAACTGACGATTGCAATAAATCATATTTATATCTTATAAAACAAATTCTATGAACTAAATTAATTAATTTCTGTCATTAATAAACTTAGAAATACCCTGTGGGGTATTATAATTTTTGTAAAATTGTTTTTTACGTTTCGATAATAATAAGATATATTTTAATAAAATGAAATGCAGTCTGATCGTTATTTTTCGTGCTTATACCAACAGCATACATGACCATAAAATCCGCCAATCAATTTGATGGTTTTATCCATAACCTGGTAGACAAATTGTTACTTCAAACGCGTAATAACAACCCTGTCACACTCTTCCGTATCAAAACTGACCATTATAGTGATGCTATTATAATAATTCTTTTGTCCGAGTTCTCACTTAAGTGTAGCAGTGTGATTGTAGCCCGAGTTTATAATTTGTGTTGTACGGATTATAGCTAGATGTGTGAATTTATGGACAATAAACATCATATCGCGATGATACGTATGCTGTATTGAAACTCTGTTGAAATGCTTATATAAAAACTATTTTTGTGACTTAAAAAAAAGATTTTGAGCTGTGATATACATGTATGTACTTTGCAAAAGTCACTTTGTGTACGCACTTGTGCCATGCCTACCGTGACACGGGACCTCGTTTATTTTAGGTTCTGATTCCGAAAGAACCGTGACTTTTATTTAGTTGTGTCGAGTGATTGGCGAAAGATCAGTCACTATCCCCTTCCAGCCTTGGGTAAGTCCCGATGGGAGTTCGAAACCACGACCTCCCACTGTCGGAGCTAGCACTCTTCCAACTTAGCTACCGCAGTAGTACAATGTTTAGTCAGAATTAGCTTTCTAGGAAAGTGTGTTGAACACGATAGACTGTCAAATCGACCCAATCCAGATGTAATAGGTTATCAAGTTGAGTAAGAATTAGCTTTCTAGGAAAGTGTGTTTAGCACGATGGACTGTCAAATAGACTCAATCGGGATGTAATACAGTGAATATGACATTGGTTTGATACCCAATGATAAAGTACTAAGGTTGGCAAATAAACATGTTCATAATCAGAAATATAGAAATCGGAATGAGTTTAAAGATAATAATAAATGAGAACATCAAGTATGAAAATCCATAATTAATGTATTATATATGTATTGAATTAGCATGATAAGAAATTTAATTTCTGGTTTAATGTTTGTGATAAGATTGTGTAGCATTAATGTGTAATTATAAATCTATTTTGAATACTTTCTGGGTTTATTGCGGGGATATTGGATCCGAAAGAATATTGTATAGCGTTGACTTCAAAGATTGAAATAAAATGTGTTATAGTATCATAAATTCTATAATAAATTCTACAATGGTTCAACATAAAAGAAGAATTTCAACCACTGTGTCTGATGTCGCCCATGCAAAAACGCTATCATAAACAATCTGGTATCATAAACGATTACTGTATTGTCAATTCATATCTGGTTCTCGCATAATTTCAACATTACAGAACTCCTATAAGGATTGGAAATATCTGTAAATTGCCTATGATTTCTCCATCAAAATTCATAAAATCAGAAATCAAACAATCTCATATGTATAATGGTGCATAGTTATATCAACTCAACCGTCATAATTGCTTATATTTTATTCGTTAAATATGCCGTCGGGAATCGTATCAAAAGAACTCCAGTAATATGCTTCTAATTTGGATATTTATGAAATAAATAGTCATATCTAAAAATTGATACATATTTGATCATTTTATTACTCGTGTTAGAGTATATTGCTAGGCAGGAAATAAATTTTATCCATGAGAAAACTTTTTATTGGTACGTTAATGTCAGCGAGTATAGATTGTAAAATTACATTACTTTTCAATTCATGATAAAAATTACATTTTTATTATTATTTCTCAATTTAATATTTTTCCTTTGAAATTAAAAAAAAACTGAGTGCTATCTGTACTCTACTTATTCCATAAATGCTTGCTTTTGTATTTATTAATTAATAAACTTTTCTTAAAATAAATTCTCATTCCGTTCATAATTATGTAAACGTTTTGGTGATTGAGATCACAACGTTAAAAATAAAACACCCAAGAGACGCAGACTTACATCACATATGAATATTGCAAATGAAAAACTCTTTTAAAATGACCAAATTGGGATTTTGTACCTTAAGAAAATGTTCCAAAGCTTAATAAAATAGAATTAACGAAAATACTTCTAAATATTGAGGGCAGCAGTTAAAAATAACGGTAACGAGCGTCTCGAAAACTACAAGCGGAAATCATATATAGTTCACGAGAGTTGCCGAAGTATTAAGTTAAATATTTCTTGACAAAATTAAAAAAAAATCGCACTAAATTCAATTAATCAGTGGGATTTGATAAAAACAAGAGTGAAAATGTTAATTTTTTTATTCAATACAACCAGTGTAAGCATACTACTTCATGTCAGGTTGTACATGTCACTTGGTCCTATACATCCAGTGTTAGTGTCCTACCTCATGTCAGGTTGTAAATGTCACTTGGTCCTATACAACCAGTGTTAGTGTCCTACCTCATGTCAGGTTGTACATGTCACTTGGTCCTATACATCCAGTGTTAGTGTCCTACCTCATGTCAGGTTGTACATGTCACTTGGTCCTATACATCCAGTGTTAGTGTCCTACCTCATGTCAGGTTGTAAATGTCACTTGGTCCTATACAACCAGTGTTACTGTATTACTTCATGTCAGGTTGCACATGTCACTTGGTCCTATACAACCAGTGTTAGTGTCCTACCTCATGTCAGGTGGCACATGTCACTTGGTCCTATACAACCAGTGTTACTGTATTACTTCATGTCAGGTTGCACATGTCACTTGGTCCTATACAACCAGTGTTAGTGTCCTACCTCATGTCAGGTGGCACATGTCACTTGGTCCTATACAACCAGTGTTAGTGTACTACCTCATGTCAGGTTGTACATGTCACTTGGTCCTACACAACCAGTGTTAGTGTACTACCTCATGTCAGGTTGTAGGTGTCACTTGGTCAAATACAACCAGTGTTACTGTATTACCTCATGTCAGGTTGTACATGTCACTTGGTCCTATACATCCAGTGTTAGTGTCCTACCTCATGTCAGGTTGTACATGCCACTTGGTCCTACACAACCAGTGTTACTGTATTACTTCATGTCAGGTTGCACATGTCACTTGGTCCTATACATCCAGTGTTAGTGTCCTTCCTCATATCAGGTTGTACATGTCACTTGGTCCTATACACCCAGTGTTAGTGTACTACCTCATGTCAGGTTGTAAATGTCACTTGGTCCTATACAACCAGTGTTACTGTATTACCTCATGTCAGGTTGTACATGTCACTTGGTCCTATACATCCAGTGTTAGTGTCCTTCCTCATGTCAGGTTGTACATGTCACTTGGTCCTACACACCAGTGTTACTGTACTACCTCATGTCAGGTTGTACATGTCACTTGGTCCTATACATCCAGTGTTAGTGTCCTACATCATGTCAGGTTTTACATGTCACTTGGTCCTACACATCCAGTGTTACTGTACTACTTCATGTCAGGTTGTACATGTCACTTGGTACTATACAACCAGTGTTACTGTATTACCTCATGTCAGGTTGTACGTGTCACTTGGTCCTATACAACCAGTGTTACTGTATTACCTCATGTCAGGTTGTACATGTCACTCGGTCCTATACATCCAGTGTTACTGTATTACCTCATGTCAGGTTGTACATGTCACTTGGTCCTATACATCCAGTGTTAGTGTACTACCTCATGTCAGGTTGTACATGTCACTTGGTCCTACACAACCAGTGTTACTGTATTACCTCATGTCAGGTTGTACATGTCACTTGGTCCTATACAACCAGTGTTACTGTATTACCTCATGTCAGGTTGTACATGTCATTTGGTCCTATACATCCAGTGTTAGTGTACTACCTCATGTCAGGTTGTACATGTCACTTGGTCCTTCACATCCAGTGTTAGTGTACTACCTCATGTCAGGTTGTACATGTCACTTGGTCCTTCACATCCAGTGTTAGTGTATTACCTCATATAAGGTTGTACATGTCACTTGGTCCTACACAACCAGTGTTACTGTATTACCTCATGTCAGGTTGTACATGTCACTTGGTCCTATACAACCAGTGTTACTGTATTACCTCATGTCAGGTTGTACATGTCACTTGGTCCTATACATCTAGTGTTAATGTCCTACCTCATGTCAGGTTGTACATGTCACTTGGTCCTTCACATCCAGTGTTAGTGTACTACCTCATGTCAGGTTGTACATGTCACTTGGTCCTACACAACCAGTGTTACTGTATTGCCTTATGTCAGGTTGTACATGTCACTTGGTCCTACACAACCAGTGTTACTGTTTTACCTCATGTCAGGTTGTACATGTCACTTGGTTCTACACAACCAGTGTTACTGTATTACCTCATGTCAGGTTGTTCATGTCATTTGGTCCTACACAACCAGTGTTACTGTATTACCTCATGTCAAGTTGTAAATGTCACTTGGTCCTACACACCCAGTGTTACTGTATTACCTCATGTCAGGTTGTACATGTCACTTGGTTCTACACAACCAGTGTTAGTGTATTATCTCATGTCAGGTTGTACATGTCACTTGGTTCTATACAACCAGTGTTACTGTATAACCTCATGTCAGGTTGTACATGTCACTTGGTTCTATACAACCAGTGTTACTGTATAACCTCATGTCAGGTTGTACATGTCACTTGGTTCTATACGACCAGTGTTACTGTATTGCCTAATGTCAGGTTGTACATGTCACTTGGTCTTATACATCCAGTGTTAGTGTATTACTTCATGTCAGGTTGTACATGTCACTTGGTCCTTCACATCCAGTGTTACTGTATAACCTCATGTCAGGTTGTACATGTCACTTGGTTCTATACAACCAGTGTTACTGTATAACCTCATGTCAGGTTGTAAATGTCACTTGGTCCTAAACAACCAGTGTTACTGTATTACCTCATGTCAGGTTGTACTTGTCACTTGGTCCTATACATCCAGTGTTAGTGTCCTACCTCATGTCAGGTTGTACATGTCACTTGGTCCTACACAACCAGTGTTACTGTATAACCTCATGTCAGGTTGTACATGTCACTTGGTTCAACACAACCAGTGTTACTGTATTACCTCATGTCAGGTTGTAAATGTCACTTGGTCCTACACATCCAGTGTTAGTGTCCTACCTCATGTCAGATTGTACATGTCACTTGGTCCTACACACCCAGTGTTACTGTAAAACCTCATGTCAGGTTGTACATGTCACTTGGTCCTACACACCCGGTGTTACTGTATAACCTCATGTCAGGTTGTACATGTCACTTGGTTCTACACAACCAGTGTTACTGTATAACCTCATGTCAGGTTGTACATGTCACTTGGTTCTACACAACCAGTGTTACTGTATAACCTCATGTCAGGTTGTACATGTCACTTGGTCCTACACACCCGGTGTTACTGTATAACCTCATGTCAGGTTGTACATGTCACTTGGTTCTACACAACCAGTGTTACTGTATAACCTCATGTCAGGTTGTACATGTCACTTGGTTCTACACAACCAGTGTTACTGTATAAGCTCATGTCAGGTTGTAAATGTCACTTGGTCCTATACATCCAGTGTTAGTGTCCTAACTCATGTCAGATTGTACATGTCACTTGGTCCTACACAACCAGTGTTAGTGTACTACCTGATGTCAGGTTGTACATGTCACTTGGTCCTACACATCCGGTGTTAGCCTACTAATTTTTATCAAGTTGTACATTATACCTCGCCCTTTTCAACCAGAGTTAGCAGAATTTTTCTTCTTAAAGCATTTGTGTGTTGTCGGTACTTTATTATGCAGTGGTGTTATGTACTTTATTTTCTAATATATATTTTAACTAACAGTACTTCATATCTCGAAAGGCTAGAAGGGTTAGGGGTTGTCTAGAGGTGCTATCAAACATACTAAGGTACGTTAAAGACACCATACTAGACAAACATCTCCAATCAAATTAGTAACCATTCGTGTTTATTATTATTATTATTTATTGATTATTAATATCAATATTTTTATTTTGGTTAAGCTAAAGACAGCAATTTTTCTCGTGGACCGTTCGTACTAAATAGTTTAATTTCTATTGCTGTATAAAGGGAGGTATTTATTCTCGGCTATTTGATATGCATGTTGTACCAAACAATTGCATCATTTCGACCTTTCTTTACAACCATTATTGTCTTTTCCTACTGAACTGTTTTTGGAAGCTGGATATGATTAAGTGGGAGAGATAAGAGTAGACAGTTTAATATCCCCTGATGTTACCTCCAATGAAATATACCTATAACGATGTTTAATTTACATTACTTCAATGCAGTTTATTTCGACTTTCCTGTTTTTTAAAACAAACATTTGTTCTTACCCATCAATCCTGTATCACATCGTCATTTCTTCACCAGTTGTTACGATTAATACTAAATATTTATAATGACTTGAGGAATTCTCTATTTGTATTCATTTTGGCGCCAACCCAGACACACAACAATTTTTCCGTCACTCATAGGGTATTTTCGCAATTCTGTATCATCGTTTTTCCCGCACTTTCAAGAATTTCTATTTAATAACAAGAATTCATAAATGTCTTAAAGACTGATATTAAAACCGGTGTATAAATTATAAGTTTTGACACGTGGTAGATTGTAGAACTATGATAAAGATATGAAAATATTATGTACAGTTTATCATTATTCTTATCAGTTTCCTTGGTACCAGAAAAATATGTATATATGTACCTCAAATAGTAATATGTCATTAGTAATGAGAATGGTTGACGCGGTTTACTTTTCCTTACACTAACTACACCATTTGAGAAGTTAGAAATGACTGCTATTTGGCAAACCAGTTAAATGTGGTATTTGTTTTTACATTAAGAAATATCATTATGTCAGAAAATGTTATATTTTAGTCCTAAGCATTAAAAATTACTAAAAATTATTTTATGTTTGGATATTTTGGCACAGATAAATGACTTAGAAGCTAGTGTTATCTTTTATATTATGTATTTGTTTAAGGTGGAGATACCTTATGTATCCGTTAGTTAAGTAAATGTTACACTTTTCACTTAACTTATTCATCAAAAATTCCTAAAAATATATTAACTATAGACTGTTTTAATTCTTTAAAAATAAACACAATAAAATACACATCACATGATGCGTCATAAAGACGGGAGTACGTGATTGTCACGTCAAGGCAATTTTCATTTAAGTTTATATTATTAACTTTCGTTTTTATATAAAATGATCGCTTACTTATTAATCATCTTTTGTACATGTATAGGACTAACAGTTGTATCCAAAACGTTTTAACACTTTTGTTTTATTTTATCTTCCTTTCTTTTTCTTTACATTTGTGTACACCCTTCTTCTTTTTCTAACAGTATCCTCTTTGTGTTTCTGTCTTTCTTTAACTATCTTTCTCACTTCTGACCCTACGTAAACATCAGCGTTTTCGTTTTATTTCAGTTTATCCTGCTCAGTCTGTTTCATTTGCTTCTAGTTGTAAGCATCCTCTGTAGTGGCCACAAGTGGCCTACTCTTTTTCGAACTCTACAGAGGTGTCTTTAGTGTCAGTGAGACACGGGGCCTCGGTTTTGAGTCTTATCCGAAAGACTATTCTGGTAATGAGCTTTTTAAGGCTCTAATATGAGCAGAAGATGAAAATCCCCAAGTCATGAGTGAGGTTTTAACCCACAACCCTTGACTTTGAAAGCAGATGACATTACCACTCGGCCATGTCCGCCCATTGTGTCTTCTTTGTTCTGTTTTTTAGTTTATGTGCAGCTTTAAGCTACTCTGTCAGTTACTCTTGTGTCATTGTCTTAATTGTTCTTTTCTATTTCTAACAACATTATTTTTTAACGCCTTTACTTCTTTTGTTTTTACTTTTGTTCACTTTCAGGATTGTGTTCATTCAATGCTCTTGTATTTGGAATCAACTGTTTGTCTCGGTATTTCACAATATTTTTATTTTATTTTATGACACTACGTAAATCTTAACGCTTTCATTTTACTTTTTCTCTTTTCACTCTATTTGCAGTTCGGGATTAACTCAAGCTTTTCTATCAGCTACTCATTATTTGTGTCTATTTATTATTATTATTTTCTTTTTCAATTCTGTGCACATTACCTTTAGCGCTTGAATTGCATGTTGTCTTCCTTTTATCTGTCCATTTTAAAGCTATTGTCAGTTCATACTATATGTTATGACTGTCTGTCTTTGGCGATGTTTTATTACCTCGTTCATTAACGTTTTCATTTTATTCGGTGTTTCCTTCCAGGGCTTGATCCAAAGTGGCACAGCCTATATCATGACGCTAATACATTTATATTGAAAGGTCCATGGCAGTGCTCCCAAGTTCACCATCGGCATGTTCTAGAAACAAACTTGCAGCTCTGACGCACTAAATCATACCAGCTTGTGTTTGGATTATCTAAACAACTTGCTCTTGAAACAAACATGCAGTTCCGAGGCACAAAATCATTCCAGCTTTTGTTTTGACTACCTAAACAACATGCTTTAGAAACCACTATGCAGCTCAAAAGCATCGAATTATTCCAGCTTGTGTTTGGATTATCTGAGCAGCTTGCTCTAGAAACAAACATGCAGTTCAAAAGCACCAGTCTTTCTAGCTTGTGCTTGGATTATGTGAGCAGCTTGCTCTAGAAACAAACATGCAGTTCAAAAGCACCAGTCTTTCCAGCTTGCGTTTGGATTATCTGAACAGCATGCTCTAGAAACAAACATGCGGCTCAGAAGCACCAAATCATACCAGCTTGTGTTTGAATTATCTGAAATAATGATGTTGCAATGTGGTAGAAATGTTACAACAGATCTGCATAAACAAGACAAACTGTTTGATTATGAAACGGAATAATGTTTAGTCTACCAGTTACATCTAAGTAGGCCCATTAACTTTAAACGTTTAAATTACAGATTGTAAATAAAAATGAGTAATAACAGTGAAGTGTTTTTGACCAAACAACCCACCATTTCCAAAAAGTAATTTCTTAAACTATTTTTTCTACTTAGTCATAATTGATGGATTTGCACACCATTTTCATTCATCGTTTTGCCGACTGAAACGGTGACCGATTTTGGTTTGAACTAGACACCGAGTTTGTCGCATACACAAATGTTTCTCCACTTATATATCTATATACAGTCAGATGTCGCATGTCTCCGGCGACTGAAAATAACTTTAAAGATCTACTAAACTATTTCTACTTTTTTCAGCTTCATCGGTAGAAAGTTTTAAAGCAATGTCAGTGGACATTAAGCTTGTTCAATAAAACTGATTTTTGTGATATATAATCTATCCATTTTTTTATTTATAACTCATCTGTGATTGTGATATTACTGTTTCTTATCAGTAAAATATTTTAAAATCTTTTGTATTTACTTTTAAATCAATCAAATATTTTATATATGCTAAAGTATCTTTAAAATTCTCAAGTCGCAAAAAGCTACAATCATGTTGATGTTTCTTTAAACAATAACTCAGTCACTCATTAGCCCTACTAAGTGCAAAAAATCTGACTTAGTTCGACTCGGTATGGTTTTGCTTGTCTTTTAAAAGCTGAATTTAATCAATTGAATAAGCATGTTTTTAATCTTGACTTGATTTCTACTTTGTTCCTTTCAGTGTTGTTTGTGTTGCGTTTTCTTGTTGCTCGTGACATCGCAAAGTTTTCGTTAATCACCTTCATTTTTTCTATTTGTCTTATTTCCTTCTATTTTGTTCCTTTCAGTTTTTTTTGTATCGCGTTTTCTTGTTGCCCTTGTCATGGCAAAGCTTTCGTTATTCACCTCCATGTTTCTATTTTCCTTATTTTTGTCTCCTTTGTTCGTTTCTGTTTTGTTTGTGTTGCGTTTACTTGTTGCTCGTGTCATGGCATTCTGCCGTTATTCACCTTCATTTTTTACTATTTTCCTTTTTTTCATCTCCTTTGTTCGTTTGTGTTTTGTTTGTGTTGCGTTTTCTTGTTGCTCGTGTCATGGCAAAGCTTCCGTTATTCACCTTCATTTTTTTCTATTTTCCTTTTTTTTATCTCCTTTGTTCGTTTCTGTATTGTTTGCGTTTACTTGTTGCTCTTGTCAAAGCAAAGTCTCTGCTTTTCATCTTCAAATCTTTTTTTCTTCTATTTTTCTTATTTTTATCTATTGTGTTCGTTTCAGTATTCTAAGTTTTACGTTTCCATGTTGCTTTTGTCATGACCAAGCTTTCGCGGCTAGTTACCTTAAAAAATCTTTCTCTGTTGTCATAAGTTTTGCCTTTTTTGGTTTAGGCAACAATAATGCATATGAAGAATTATCCTAATATATCATGCGGGTGGGTATATTTGAACAACGTTTTTTTTTTCTTTAAAAATGACCTTTGACCTTTAACGATGCATTTTGGGAGGTTTATAAAAGGCGAAACAGTATCAAAGTAAAAAGATAATATTTCCATTTTTATACAAAAATTTATAAGGGTACTTAAGATGAATATACACTCGTGAGAGTTTTATTTTTATGTTTTGTAAAATGTGAGAAAAGAATATAAAACAGTTGAGATATAATAATAAAGAGCTTTTGAGGAGTTATTAAAGAATTTAAAAATCATTAATTAAATATTTTACTTAAAAAGACTTGATATAATTCCTTTGTTAAAGGTCAGAGGTCAGGGGGTATTACACTGAATTTTTTTTATTGATTTATTTTTGTAAGGGTATCATATTTGTAAAAAATGGAACGAGTTTATTACAAATTCTATTTAATTCTGAAGATTAAAGGGAAACATAAATTAATTTTGAATTTTAGTGTTTAGTGATATTCATGTTGTTTGAGAGAAACCTTTATAAGATTACACCAGTATTATTTCACGAGTCAAAAGGTCGTTGTTTTTAAATATAATTTATACTCCGAATGAGTTCTTTCACTTACATCGAAATATTATATACGAAAGGGGGTTCATATAAGGGTATACATAAATATAAAAAGAGCAATATATAGTTACAAGGTTAACGGGATTGTTTTTAATAATCACGGGCGTCATCAATGATAAATTTATGATATGTTATGTTATGTTATGTTATGTTATGTTATGTACGAAAGGGGTGCATATAGGGGTATGCATAAGTAAAAAAAAAAGAGCAATATATAGTGATAAGGTTAACGGATATGTTTTTGATATTTCATGGGCGTCATTAATGATAAAATTATGTTGTTATGTTATGTTATGTTATGTTATGTTATGTTATGTTATGTTATGTTATGTTACGTTACGTTACGTTGTGTTGTGTTGTGTTGTGTTACGTTACGTCATGTTATGTTATGTACGAAAGGGGATGCATATAAGGGTATGCATAAGTATAAAAAGAGCAATGTTATGTTATGTTATGTTATGTTATGTTTTGTTATGTTATGTTATGTTATGTTATGTACGAAAGGGTGCATATAAGGGTATGCATAAGTATAAAAAGAGCAATGTTATGTTATGTTATGTTATGTTATGTTATGTTATGTTATGTTATGTTATGTTATGTTATGTTATGTTATGTTATGTTATGTTATGTTATGTACGAAAGGGTGCATATAAGGGTATGCATAAGTATAAAAAGAGAAATATATAGTGATAAGGTTTACGGATATGTTTTTGATATTTCATGGGCGTCACCAATGATAAAATTATGTTGTTATGTTATGTTTATTATGTTATGTTATGTTATGTTATGTTATGTTATGTTATGTTATGTTATGTTATGTTATGTGTTGTGTTATGTTATGTTATGTACGAAAGGGTGCATATAAGGTTATGCATAAGTATAAAAAGAGCAATATATATTGATAAGTTTACGGATGTGTTTTTGATATTTCAAGGGCGTCATCAATGATAAAATTATGTTATGTTATTGTTATTTTATGTTATGTTATGTTATGTTATGTTATGTTATGTTATGTTATGTTATGTTATGTTATGTTATGTTATGTTATGTTATGTACGCAAGGGGATGCATATAAGGGTATACATAATTATATAAAAGAGTAAAGTCGGACTTTCCCCTGACACAATTAATATGGCGGTTTACAACATTTGCTGACCTACTTTTTTCAGAAACCAATACCGTATTTGTCTCGTGCACCTTTGGTAGTGTCAAAATCATATGTTTGTAAGAGATTTTATGATTAAAGGATTATTTTGGATTTTAAATGTGCAATTTGAGAAATTATGAGAGTAATGGTATTTTACGCTTCAGTCGAGATTCTTTCACATATCCCAATTCTAAGATAGTGGAGAAAGCCGGAGTGCTCTGACCCTCGAACTTACACACTTTCTTACAAAACGATCTGCCCGAGTTGGATATAAAGCAAAGCGATGAAAGGCGTTGTTGTCTATTAGCGCGCTTAAATTAGGCCCAAGATTGGCGATTGAATGATAAATGGTTATGGCTTGGATGGTTTTGTCCCACGAAAAGTACATTAGCTACACTCCTTGACACCAGTGTGTCATTATTTCCAGTGTCCTTAATAATAATAATAATAATAATAATAATAATAATAATAATGAATTAATCCATCTATCTATCTATCTAGTCTAATTTTTCTTGCTTTATTTCTCTGTTGTTTTTCTACCTGATATTGGTTACGTTTGCAATAACTCCTTCAGTTAGAAACAAAAGAAATAAATTTACCACAGAAAAAGAAAAAATACACAGTCAACAGACTCATACCATACCAGCTTAAAGCTTTAAGTGAAAAAGCTTTCTGGCCAAAAACGAAACCAAAAACAATATCAAACGAATGACGAAACAGTCAAACAGTATTAAAGCAAAGTCCAGGGATGAGGTTGCAAATTGACCTCAACTATATGGATACTGATTTGAGTAGAGTAATGGTGTTAAACGTCACAGTCAATATTTATTTTTTTACTTTATAACGAGGCAGTTATTATAGATATTGTTATGTTCTTAAGCTAAAATTGGTTTTATTACACCATAAATATTAATCGACCCAGTGTGAACAGTGAGTTCAACTATAACACAAATGTGCTTATTATCATTTTTTATTTTTATTACATAAAATATTTAAAAAATGAGTTTTCCTGTTGTCATATACCACTTTTTGAATTTAATCATAAAAATACATTCAAAAAGTTGTATATGACATTGTGATAATTTTCAATATATTTTAAAAAATGCACAAAGTCATAAAAAGAACAAGAAAGTAATTAGAATTTAAGCTTCAGCATAAACATATTTTTTTCCGAAGAAAATTCTTAAGAAAATCAAAATAAAAGAAAAACAACAACTAGACGCAGCTATCGCGAAGAAGATTAAACGAACATGTAACAAAATAATAAAAATAATAACAAAGCGCGGGTATTTCATTCTGTTCGAGACTGTGGAGGAATGGAACCCGCCTAATCGGTATGGTTAGGACATTATCATGCAGACCCATCGGTCCCCCTTCTAGAACATTTAATAAACTATTACAAAGCGATATAAAACTTTCAGACAATGCTATTATGATGAAATAGATACTATTTTCTCCCTGTTTAAGCAATCAAAGAGATCCGAAAGAAAATTTTGTACATTATAAAAAGGGGACGTTTAAACGTGTTATATTTCACATAATTCAACTGTATCACATTGAGACTTTCAAGTCATTGATTAAACATATACATTTATTTTTAAAAATCTCATAAAACATGCCTTTAATGTATAAAATGATCCTAAGCAAATTTATTTTTGATTCTTTTAGAAGTTCATTTTTAACCTAATCACGCTTTTGAGATTCTGCATCTTCGGGTATATTCACCAGGTGCAAAAGTTGTAAGATTTGTGCGTTAAGAACACGCAATTGTTACGAAACTCTCGCTTATTATTTCAAAGCATATATAATTTCAAACATTCGATGTCACCTCTTTGTGAAGACGATTATTCATGGTATAATACAAATAATTTTTTTATCTTTCTTTTTGTGAAATTCTAACCGCGAAGTCAATTGAAAAGATTGATAAACGGATTTTACACAATTTAGACAGCAATGACTCTCAAAGTCTTTAATATGAGACTGAGGAACACATACAAGACGAATTAACGTATAACCATAGTGTCGTTAAAATTTATGTTAAAAAACCAGCATTTTGTCATATAATAATTTTTGTTTTAGTTTTCTGAATTGAAATTCTATTATTGAAAAAATTTATTGTAATATTATAATTTTTTCTGAAAAAAATCAGAAAATTCAAAAACAGTTTTCATGTGCTAAGTTTTAAATTTTCATAATACTTAGATAATTATTAGCACACGACACTATTATGAAATAATGTACCGTATGCCAAACAAAAATTCGCTAATTACGTAGAGATAATAGGTTATGTGATCAAGGCTGCATTAGGCTTTACATAACAAATGTATTTAAACGTTACGGAGCCCGTTAATTGACATGCATTTAAAAAAAAAATAAAAAAAAACATATTAAAATGGTTATTTTGTATTTCGTAGTTCCGTATAGTATTTCGTACATTCGATATACTTTTATTGCATTTTTGAAGTGCTATGTGCTACTTTTGAATTTTGTAAAAAAAAAAAAAAAAAAAAAAAAAAAAAAAAAAAAAATGCATTCAAAAGAAGCACATAGAATTAATTGTATATGCTACTTTTGAATGCATTATTTATTAAAAAATCAAAAGTAGCATATGGCAAATACTATTTCGATATTTTCGCAACAGAATTTTTTAGAAAATTATAGATATTTCCGTCTATATAGAGAGCGAAACAAGGAGTTGTAGATATAATATGTATCGTAAGAATGCCTGTTTTCTATACATTTTTTGTGACGGTGCATATTGCCGCCGCTTTTGTCGCCGACGAAACACTACTTTGAAAATACGAAATGCAAAGATACGAAATACTAGTTCGAAAAAACAAAAAAATTAACAAATGTCAACCTCAGGAATCCTTTAACATAATAGCAAAATATTGTTTCTATTAAAACAAATCTACTCATTTCTACAATCGATTAAGATTTAAACTTTTTGTTCTAAGAATGGTATGCAGCGATGGATATCAGTCATTTCTTGTATCTTAGAGGCTAGGCTTGTTCAGAAGATAAAAAACGTTAATCATTTTATGTTGTTAGAAGTGTGGAGTGTAATAACTGTGTTTTATATCTAGATTCTATTATGTATATTCTTGGATATTTGGGGAATCTGGAGTGTCAGAACTGCGACAAGCGAATTTACTTGCAAAGCATTGTCATACTGAAAATCGAATCTAAGTGATTAGAGGAACTTGACCTCTTGAACTATCGGATACCGTGAAGTTTTTCATTTTCCCAACTTTTCTGTTGGGCTACAATCGCCAAAAAAATAATTAAATAAACAAAATACAAAAAATATAATAATAATAATAATAATAATAATAATAATAATAATAATAATAATAATAATAATAAAATAATAAATAAATTAAATAAATAAATGAATAAATAAATAAATCAATCAATCAATCAATCAATCAATCGCCGTAGCTTATGATGTTGTTTTGGCCGTTAGATATACATGTATTTCACTTTTTAATATATTTGAGCAAAAAAGAACATTTTTGATATCACCAAAAGTAGATAACTGATAAATTTTTCAATAAATGACAAGAATCATTAATAAAAATGTCGTTCAAAACGGAGAGTTTTAAAATTCCTTTTTAACCCAGAGAAAGCCAAACATTTCACGCGGGAAAACGTGTCAGTTTATTTGGTGCATGTCAATAAATATCTTAAAAGTGCACAGAAATTGTTGTGCAACATAAGGGATATAGCTACATTGCACAATCTGACAACTCAGCTGTATATCAAGAAATGTTATTGTAGGTTTATAGATGTGTTAAAAGCTCAGTTTCTTTTCTGACACAGTATAGAGGGGTTTTTTGGTATAAATATATATATATATATATAGTTAAATTTTAAAGAGTTTCGTACATTTCCAATATAACTTCATATGTTGTACTTGTAATTGATAGAACTATTTAAAATCATTATTATTTAAAAATGAATTTCAGGAATAAATAAACAAAAAGCACAATTTGAAAAAAGGAGACGATTTTAGCTTTACCTTGCCCGTTTTAGACCATTGGAATGGAGATCCAAGGTAACCAATGGCAACATAACAGCAACAAAAAAACAAAACTAGAAAGCATTAATGTTAAACAATGTTGTTTATTTATTTTTAATTTAATAATTATTTATTTGTTTATTTATTTTATCTATATTTATTTATTTATTTATCTTATTTATTTTTATTTCTATTTATTGATTGTTAATTATTTATTTATTTATTCAATATATTATTTATTTATTTATGTATTTATTTTCATTTTTTGGCAAAAAACCCCATTAAAACCCTTATTTAATTAAAATCTTTGAAGTAAAAGAAAACTCGATTTCGAAAGAAAATGAATTTGTTGGTCTAGCACTTGATAGTCAAATTCAGTTTTAAGTACATTCGGCAAACTTAAATTTTTTTAACTTAATAACTTCTATTTCAGGAGAGTTCCACATCCTGCATACATGTACGTAATAATGGTTTATTTTATCTAAATAAAAGGGATTAGCTTCTCCACCTTGGCATGGAGAGAAAAGAGTAAAAACTTGTTCGTCTGGTTCCATAATAATGTGACTTGGGGAGTGGCATGCCTGTCTGTGGCATACAGACTTGCGAGGTAGTACCTTAACAAAAAGTCGTCATTTGTGCACAAATATACAAGGCAGATAATTAAACGCATTCCGAAATCCCATGCATACATTAACTTATTCTTACATCAATTCTTAGAGACTAACATCTCTGGCTAAACTGATTAAACAGTCTATAGTCGCGGTTAGCTAAAAAAAATGATACAACGTTAAACAACATTGCAACCAACCAACCGAAAAAAAATTAATCCAGAGTCGGAATCTGTATTTAAAGAAAAATCTATACTATTTGATAAAGAAAGTTTAAGTATATAAATGACTTAAAAACAAATACCAGTGCACGATATGGAGAAAAAAAAAAGTTATATTCGACCCCCTTTTGTAGATTAATATTCAGCATCATATTGAGGATTAATATCAATCTCCTTAGTTATAAATATTCAATCTTATAAGTCACCCCATAACGCGTTAAATTGGCGATTTTCTTGACACCCCGGAAAACTAATCGAAACAATAAAAAGTTAACATTTGTCATTGAGAACTTGATAAATTCAAACAATGTCATTGTAGATCTGGGGTCGAGGTTTTAATGAGTTATGTGTGATATTCGCGGAAATATTTCGTTCCGATTTCACATTTTCATGATATAAACAAACTGACTGTTACATTCTAATAAAACTGTATGAATACAAACGAGAGGTTTATGGAAATTGATCACTCAATGTAGTGTAGTTAAGATTGCGGTATTATATTGTAAATTGTGTATATTTAATATGATCGCCAAATAACTTTTGATCAATATATAATTAAATGCATAGTCACATAATGCAATGATTGAGCCAAAAAATTTGAATTTCAAAATTCATTTCAAGAAAAGGAGGTAGGAAAATCTCCCTTTATGATGACTTAAGTATGGCATTTTTATGTTTCCTGTGTTGTTTCAGTTCAGATATAAATAAAATAATATTTGATCATATAAAAAAAATGTTGAGATTTCATAGGCTGATAAAGTCATTTGTTTTTCAGATTTATAAGAGTCGGAATACAAATGAAAACGACAGATTCTTTTTTTTTTACTTGACAGAAATCTGCTAGAACAATTATGATATATAAAATATCAGATATAATATATTATCCAGTTTATTACAAAACCAGGTTTTTCTGCTATTTCTTGCAGAAACCAGAGATAAGTAATTTTACATGCCATGTGATATTATATATGATAAATCTAAAAACAATTTATACATTTTTATTGTTCTCATATTAAATGCATATTTCAATCATTTCATTTTTGTATGTAATCGTAGTAAATAGATTAAAAAAATTTATTAATTTGCAGATTGAGATCGTAATTTCAGGAGATCCAACGCTGTCGAAACCAGAGTGGTGTGTATTGTACAATCAGAAATCTCTCCCAAAACTCACGTAATAATGAAATGTTATATACCTATTTCTCTTGTGTTATATAGCAATCTGATCAATGCTTACGTCATTCTATTGTTTTATCATGTAATGACGTCATCTTTAGTGTAGCTTAACGTGTGCGTATTAAGGACTTTTTTCTTATAATAGGGAAAATTTTCCGATAAAAAAACTCGACATTTATAGGATAATACAATTCGCAAAATCATTAACGTGTCTATATAAAAATGAATTCTTAAACTTGTTGAATAAGTTTGTATGCATATCTATCTATCTATCTATGAAAATTAAACTTATCTGTTTCTTCTAAAAAATAAAATTATTATTTTTATTTAGTATATGGTTAAAAAACGGTAGTCTAAAAGTGTCATAAAATTTACATTTTAAAATCACATGAATTTCATCTTCTACAGTTAGTACATAAATATACATGTCATTAGGCTACATAATGCATTATATCTCGATGTTGGACTCGTGTATGCTCGCACCCACGAATCATAGCTTCTTCTTCTACGAAGGTCGAATTTCACCTAGCCAGTACCTTGTGTAAAAAAATCCATTGAATGTCAAAAGCCAATGGTTTTCTCGAAGCCACCCAGTTTCATTCACCGTCAAACAATTGACAGCTTCGTGAAGCGCCATTTAGCCAATCCTCTCAAAATTTCTTTTAAATACTTTTAATGTTCTTATTTTTGAAAATCACACACACACACACACACACACACACACACACACACACACCGTATTTACATAAGCATAATGTATGGAATGTCGAAATACAAAAATTGCCATAAAATTATTCCATGACATAAAAAATAAAAATGCAGTCAAGTCTATCTCAGAAAATATTTCAAAATTATTGCAGACCTAAATTCCATAACATAAAAAATATTATATATAATTAATTCGTCTCATATAGAATATTTAAGATTTTTTTGCTCATTTTTGTAAAGAGAATATTCGTAAATGCAAATTAGAACTTCTAACAAGAGTGATTCATGGCGTTATAGATACCCTAATTTAAATTCATAAATTAATTGAAATTCACATTAGTTTCCTGTATGAAATTTCAGATTTTTAAAATTTTATCTGAGTCACAAAATATATATGTCTTAGGGCATAATAGAGGGCTTTATAATTTAAGTTTGTATTAAATAGAATAGCGATATTTAATATTCTTTTTATGATCGGTAATAAACACTAAGTAATGATTAGAGAACATTAAATTTTATTAAAACTATATTTACAAATAATTATTTTCTGGAAATTTAATCTTTACATATAATTTATCTATTTTTTTTTTTATTTTAAAAAAACATCTACAAAAGATTTCAAATTCCATTAAACAAGTTTTATGAATATTTGAATATTTCACAAAATATGGAGGACACCCGCTTTTGTTCAGATAATTGCTTTACATGAGTAAGGCCTTATACATTTCTTTCTTCTTTTTTTTCTTTCTTTTTGGATTTCTTGATGTAAAATAATTTCGGCAATTGTATTTATTTATTTAATTAATTAATTGTATGCTTATATCATCTCTTTTTCTGCTGGTAGCTAATTTCCGCTTCTCCTACGTATTGGAGTCAGGTTGACATAATTTTTTTTTTTCGCAAATGCCTAAATCTCGGGATTTTTTTTTTTTTAATTACTAGTTTAAACGTTAGTAGGAAATAAATATATTTCATATTTTGTTTATTAAACAACTACCAAGTACCAAATGATTCATTTGTGTTAGAAAAAAGCAGGATTTTACAACAAAAGCAGCATTTTCATTTGCCATAAAAATATGGGCGTCATAAATACAGCTTTTCTTTCCTGAACTAGATGTGTATGCCTACATATACATGTTTTACATTCAATTTTCATATCAACCGGTTCTGTGGTGTAGTGGTTATCACGTCTGCTTTACACGCAGAAGGCCGCGAGTTCGAGCCTCGCCAGAACCTATGTTTTTATCAGTATCTTTTGAAAAACCAATCTTTTCACTCGAAATATACATTTTTTAAATTGTGATTTTTTTGTAATCCCAAGAATGCAAAGCTTAGAGATTATATGAAAGCTTCATCATTTTTAACAGATATTACAGTCTAAAAAAAGAAAAGAGTTTGAATTAATTGTCTATTCCTCTATATCACAGGCTGACGGATCAATGTCACTGTCACAGAGAATATTTTTCAGTTCGATAAGCTGAGGCGGGAGTTTTTCTGGGCACTCCGGTTTTTTACATCATCCCAATAGTATCGCCCAAATGTAATTGATGGAATGTCATGTGCTTCTATTGAATCGTATACTAGTATGTATTTCATAAAAATTCAAATTGACCACATAATTTTTATATAAAACACAATTCGCACCACCTACCCTAGAAAAAAATGAAATAATAAATAAATAAATAAATGAATGAATAAATAAATAAATAAATAAATAAATAAATAAATAAATAAATAAACATTTAACATACAACTTGACTTCAGAATTTGCTAAACAATACTAAACCCCCCCCCACCCCTGAATATTTAATCGAGCTTGTCTTTTTATGATCATTTTATACTTCTCAAGTTAAATCGTGGAGCTCTGTGGTCGTGTAGTACAAGTCGCTCTTACGGATAACCGCCCTGTGGTCGTGTAGTACAAGTCGCTCTTACGGATAACCGCCCTGTGGTCGTGTAGTATAAGTCGCGCGCTAATGGATAACCGCCCTGTGGTCGTGTAGTATATGGATAACCGCCCCTTGAAGTTCCAATCCAACTCGGGCAGATCCTAAGAAGTGTAAGAAATTTTGTCAGGTCGCTTGACGTAGGTCTGTGTATGTTTCCTGGGCACCCCGGTTTTCTTCAAAATCAGAGAACTGACCAACTCGATAGAAGTGTAAGAATCCATTCTGCGACATAAGACACCATTACTCAACTCAACTCTCATTTTTTAAAGTAAAATCACAGACAATGAATGTCAGTGATAAAACATCTTCCATACGTTTGTATAAAAAATAAAATATATAATATTCTAATGTGAATATAAAGTGATGAATGACTTCAGTGAAGATCATATATTTATTTATTTAATGAATATTTCCCATATGATATTAGAATTTTTGGCATTAAAATACAGATCTTTGTTGTAAAATTGGCACGATTTTAAATGAGCAAGTCATATTTACCAGATGTACAAATACATTTGTGAGATCTCTCTATAAACAGTTATAAAAGTCGGCGTAAAAATGTTATTATTTTCATCCTTTTTCACGTAATTAAGATTTTTTTATATTTTGATGCACTATGGTCTAGACAGTAATAAATATTATATTCTCATCTTTATATAAAAATTCTGTTAACTGTTGAATCATAAGAGTTTACAGATGCAGGTACTTCGGCTGCACGCGACCTTTTGCGTGACCTTCTGACTAGATTAATTACACAACTGGATTAATCACTGAAGCTTTTCAATATTAATACCGTCAAATAATAACACATTCTGATAGAGAAGAAGAAAGAGGTGTTTGACCTTTCGTCAGACTGTGGAACAAAGAATTAGAAAGTAGAGTCAGATCCAGTCAAAATTCTATCATTGATATCGAGGTGGTCAATGGAGGTAACCATAGTGCCCAGTAACCGGACCGATATTTCAAGGCTCCTATAATGGCATTTATATTCGGACCTATGCGTCTATAACGGCACATACTGTCCGAATACAAATGCCGTTACAAGAGACTTGAATTTCAGATCTAACAAAATAATTGACTTTCGATAAGAATATTGATAAGCTTAACTGATACACTAGGATTTTAACTAAGTGATGAAGTAGAGTGGATTAATGGTGTTTAATCCCCAGTCAAGATTCATTTACTTATATAAGGCTAAGATGGTGAAGGAAGCCGGAGTGTCCGAGAAAACCAACGACTTTTGAGTTCTTGAATGATTACCAGTGGTCTGTAAACTACTAAAAATGTGCCAACAAAGTTTGAATATGTTTTTAAAAAGCAAATAGGAATATTAAATAATTGTAAATTGATTTTTGAAACGTTACTTCCCGCACCACTTCTCAACTTAATATAGTCGATGGGTTCTAAGAAATCAAAACAAGCACTCCATATTGGCCAATTGAAATTCTTAATTTTAAGGGTTTTGAAAAGGCAAAAGAAATTACAAGTATAGTCATCAATTGTCGAATAAACTTTATTTTGCTTAGTTAACGTCTCAACTGGGCATATGTGATGGTTTTAAGATTGCAAAATACAATGTTTAACTTGTAAAGCTAGAAGTGTCTGGTTGATTCCTATGAAACATACGTGGGTCTATTGAAGATTTTATAATAACCGATTAGATGAACATATCCAATCAAAAAGGAGATTTTAAGCTATTGGGTTTAAATTTTTATGGTTCCGGTCCATCAAACACTTTCCTTGACCATTTTTGTTTTTACTGTGATGTGTTCTGAAAGGGCGAGTTCTAATCTGATGCATTATTCCGCATTTTTCTGTTGTACAACAAATAAATTATTTTATAAATTGTTTGAATTTAACATTTACCGTAAAACAAATTGCTAAACAGCGTTGGAATTAAAAAAAAATTGTGGAGAAAAAAAAACGATGGCAAACAAGACTTCCTGTAAGAGAATGCATTGTGTGGTTTCTAACAAAGAGAATTGTCTGGTGCAATGTTCTACCAGAAAAAAAATCAATTTGCCGTGCAGCAGATCAATCATTTTATAAACTGTTTGAAATTTACGTTACCTGCGAGACTATATTAATTACTAACATCGGTAAAACGTGGGGGCATAAAACATAATTATGTTCTTTTATTGGCAATTACAGGTGAGGTAATCGATGAAGAGTGATTGATTTTATTGATCGATTAGTACAGGTATATTGATAAAGCATTTGTTATTAGATTTACATCAAATGTTATGAGTTTTGTGTGATTATTATTTGTCTGAACTGATAGTTTAGGCGCTTAAATCGATACATTTATAACATATCCAAAAACAATGCATTGATTTTTTTAGTTATTGATTTATTTGTTTTATTCATTTTATTTATCGATCTATCGATCTTTTGGAAAGATAAATTGTACAATTCAGTAATATCTTCATTTGTTGTCGATTTGTCTTATTTCAAGGAGTCACAGTATGAACGTCCGTATGTCTGGGGGGAGTTTGGTTTATGTACTGAATATTGTACGTCCGTATGTCTGGGGGTTTGGTTTGTGTGCTGAATGTTACGTCCGTATATCTGGGAGGTCTTGGTTTGTGTACTGAATATTGTACGTCCGTATGTCTGGGGTTTGGTTTGTGTGCTGCTGAATGTACCTCCGTATGTCTGGGGGTTTGGTTTGTGTTCTGAATATTGTACGTCCGTATGTCTGGGGGTTTGGTTTGTGTGTTGAATATTGTACGTCCGTATGTCTGGGGATTTAGGTTTGTGTGCTGAATATTGTTTTACGTCGCATCAACATTTTTTACAGCTATTCGTAACGAGATCTTGTGTGTTGCGTGAGCACTTCTGAACTGCGTTGTGCTAGTGCGCACTTGCGCTTATCGACCGGGGTCGAACCTACAGCGGTGAGGTGTTTGAAGACCGCCAAGACCCTATCTGCCTGAGGGAGCATAAACAAAGGCCGTCTCTTTTTTGTTAGGGGTTGTTTCTCCTAAAATTTAATTTTAAAAAAGTGCTCTTGTGTACTTCAGGCACACGGATTGATAAAGATTAAAGAAGTTGTATTTTGTCGATTGTTAGTAATGGAGAATACAAGATATTTTAAAAAGTTAAAAAAAAAACTAAAGCCATTATTATAATCAAAATTCATAAAACCATTAATTCCCATCGTCTCTGATTTAATTGGATATTATAATCGGGGCAGTCACAATGGAATATTTTAAAATTGCAATCAAGCTTAGCCTTATGTAGTCTTCTCTATTAAATAAAGTCTCAGTTTCTAGTGATCTATAGCGCAGAATATCTGATCATAGAGCCTCTTGCCACCAGGATATGAATCTATTTCGGGCAGATCCGATTGTGGGGAAGTTTATCAGTTATGTTGCAAATGGTATCAGTTATGTTGCAAAAGGTCGATTGTTTTCATGGGGCACTCTTGTTTCCTCCACCGTTAAAGAACTGACCAACTCGTTATAGATGAAATACTCTTGAGTATACATAAACACATAACCTCCACCCCGTTCTACCCCACATTCCTCCCCATAAAAAAAAAAAACATACAACTTATAGAAAGAAAGGAAGGCTTGGACGATTGTTGTACATGTTCAGATCTTTTATTTTTTTATTTGGTTAACTATATAACCTGAAAACTATATAAAACTATAACGCTAAACGCGACCATTTGGTTGCGACTGGCCAAACAAACAAACAAAAAATAAATAAATAAATAAATAAATAAATAAATGGATGAATAAATAAATAAATAAATAAATAAATAAATAAATAAATAAATTCATGAATGAACGAATGAATAAATGAATGAATAAATGAATGAATGAAAGTGTTTATGCTCGCACTGATTTTGACTAATTGCAATTTCTTTTCAGCTGCTAAAAATGACTATATATTACTTAAGAATTCTACCAGTTAAAAAAATCAAAAGCAACAAACGGGATAACTATATTAGACTATTATTTCTCGTTTATAACAAGTACTTGGAAATAAGTTTTATTTATACAAAAACTCGCCTTTTTTTCTTTGTTAAACAAAGAAATGATATTATTGATGTTTATTTCCTACTTTCAGGTCGTTCCCTTCTACACCGTTTTGATTTGTTCAGGCAGTGTAATGGCAAAGTTAAATAACCTTTCATTACAATCAAATTAATAATTCAGCATGTTGCGACTTAAAAATAACATAAAGAATAAAGCGATAGATATCGGAGATTAATGGTATAAGACATGATTGCTTTTTATTTATGACGAATGTCGGGAAAAATGGAAGGATAACTTATTAATTATTTATCGAGTTGACTTAGTGCTATTAATTACGCCGGCCGGTTTTGGTGTGTCTAACCCCCGTATTGTAACAGGTTGGTTATGACATATACATGCAAGGGCTGTAGGTTCATTGTGTGGTACAATAAGGCTATTTTTTGTTTTTGAATATACGTAATTACAGACAATCTGTTGTACAATAAGTCGATGGTTAAAGGCGCTCAAATGGTCTTATTAACCACACCCCTGGACTTTTACTACAGTACCGTTTACAGTTCGGAAGTATTATTGTTAGTTGACCAAATACGCGTCAGTCAGTCAGATTGGCACTTGCATTATGCCGTGTTGCGTTGGCTGTTTTTGTTTTATTATTATTATTATTATTATTATGTTTATTATTATTATAAATCTTTTTTTAAATTTTTTTGGTTACCAAGCAGGCCCTGTCTTTGTCCTCAGTTTTTGTTCGCCTTATCTTTGTACATGAACAATTTCTGACATTTTGTCTTCAGAATAAATTCATGAAATATAAAAATATAAACAAATATCATTTTATATATAATATTTAAGGTCAGTCGGTATATTTAAACAACTTTCTTAACTTAAATACTTACATTACAGAATCCAATTTGATATAATTATAATAATAATAATAACAACAACAATAATAATAATAATAATAATAATAAATTATAATAAATAAATAAAATAAAGAATAAATAGATAGATAGATAGATAGATAGATAGATAGATAGATAGATAGATAGATAGATAGATAAAACATTGTTATATTGTATATTAGATTTAATTATCTATATATTTATTCTGTATGGTTTTATTTATATTGTAATAAACATTATTTTATCTGTAAAATCAGAACCATGAAGTAACAAAACTCGTTGGTCAAGTGGCCAGTATGCACACCCCTTGAGGGCGGGAGTTACCTCTAATCTTAAGACATACTTGTAATTGTTTTCAATTAAATCCTATTTCTTTTATGTTAAGGCAAAAGTTGCGTAAAAAACGGAACAAAAAAAAAAAAAAAAAACAACTTTGTACAACAACTAAACATCAAGAATTTTTGAATATTGATGTAAAAATGACACCTCAAATTTATGTCAACTTGAACTGCTTTGTTTAAAAAAAATTTGACATTTTTAACCATTTAATTATCCCTGGCAAAACAGGTCTCCAGCGACCGGTTTTTATAGAAATTGACAAATATCTCACCCAAAATACAAAAATTATGCCCTATGGGATTTTATTAAGTATTTGCCGTTGTTGTGTGTAAAATTTTATGTATGTTAAATAAATGAGTTAAGGGGTTATAAAAATGCGTGATCACGGTTATTTTTACATAATTATTGTACATTTATATTGTTGTCAAATATATGACCATTTTGATATAAAATATTCAGGAAATTAACTGGACCCAGTTACCTGTCCGAACAATAGAACCCAATTATAAGCCAATGACACCTGTCAGTAATAAATACTATAGACAGTTATTTATGTGTGTCCAGAATTCTGTAATATGTTATAATTATGCAAATTTTAAAAATCTTGATTATTTCAGAAAAAAGCAATTCCAAAAAAAACATTGCTTGAAAATTTCATTATTGTAACAAACTTTGTATGAGTTTATAAGCAATAAATTAATTTATTTATATTTATTTACCCCCCCCAAAAAAAAAAATAAAAATAAAAATAAAATAAAATAAAATGAATAAAAAAATAAAACGAATGAATGAATGAATGAATTAATGAATAAACAAATAAAAAAAAAACAAACAAACAAACAAACAAAACAAAAACAAAAATAAATAATAAGTAGATAGACCAAGAAAATAATAATAAATTTGATAATAATAATCCGAAAAGTAGCTTAGCAAATCGTGCAACAAAACGTAATGACCAAAATCTTTATCATTTCTTGTTTGATTGGAGATGTTCATCTACTCAGTCACTATAAATTCATCAATATGGCACTGACTCTCCTCAACACAACTTTAGACGTCCCTTTTACTGAAATTTAAGAATAAAATAAATAAAATGTACAAGTTTCAAGTTTTTATGTGTTATCTGCTGAACACCACGGTATAATAACTGCTGTCAAGACAAAATATTAAAGTAGAAACAACATACTTTCGGTTTCCACTAGATGTAATGACATTATCCAGAATCCAGGGCCCTTGAAATCCGAGTGGTCTAAAGCGCTCAATTACGAATCACTAGTGGTGTTGTTCAACAAGTCCCGTGGGTTCAAAGTTCAGCAAACCTATTTTGAAACCTTTTTGCCTTATCACTATCTTATTCTAAATTCTAGTCTTGCTGTTTCAGCAATTGTTTTTGCTGGCTCCGGTAATAAACAAGTTCATGCTATCATCCAATCACAACTTTCTCCTTTAAGGAGGCGTCCTCATTGAACGATTGAACACTATCTGTATCTACATGTGTAGTGTCATAATTTTTTCCATTTTGGAATGGTCAAAACATGACCTATACAGCCATGTAAATGTCACATACCAGCTAGGTCCATGTACAATTAATGTTAATTTCACGTGAAGTGAAGATTAATAGAATCTATCATATGTATCAGTGGTAGATAGAGGTATCCCACCCGAGTGGGCAGATTTTGTGTCTGGAACGAGGCTTTGCCGAGTTCCAGACTCAAAAAATCTGCTCACGAGGGTTGGATACCTCTGTCTACCACTGACACATATGATTGATTCTTTTTCTCCCATCCCATTAACAATTTTGGGCAAATTTAACCTAAAACACAAATGGCTGACAGAAATTCTTATCTCTTAAATGACCGTCTAAATCAGAAAAAGAATACCACCATTAAAAAGACCGGCTTCGAATCTTAGCATTCCTGCGGTATGCTGAAAAAAAAAACGGGAATTCTTACATAATCACTTTAAAAAGGAAAAAAACAATCAAGATCTACATGTGATGATCAGCTGTCGGGGAGTATTTTTAGAAAATGTATTACTCCGAAGCTTGACCTATATAAGATATAGCTATACTTAAAAAGTCTGCCTTCGTATCCTTTTGCATAATTTGGTAAGAACTAGTATATAGAGATCAAACCCCAGACCTCTCACTTCCAGACCCCAGTGAGCTACAACGTCAATGATCAATGACTATAAAATTGTACAGAACATGAAACCAGTGGTAACGACTTAATGACATCTGGTAGCGTTATCCTCATGTACATTTGTGACACCTTAAACTTTTGATGAAACTTCTTCAACAATCAGTGATCACTTAATGTGTAAATTTACAAGGAAGATGTTGGATATTGTTTCTGATAAAACAACTTTGTCAATGCAAACAAAGATTCGCCAGAATGGCAGCATTAGATCCATTCTGACATTTTTCAGAAAATGAAATGGTGTAATGAAGTTTCAAGCCCCCATCAATGTACTTTTACTTATTTTAAGAAGGCCAGTTTTACAATGGTAGAACGGACCCCAGTAACAAGTTTTGTGTCACACCAAGATTATTTCACTTATATATTGATCCAGTCAGTTTTGGTATTGTGGAGCGGAGTCATAAAGCTTTACACCTCAGTCAAAACTCCTTCACATGGAATAGGCTATCAGTTCTGGGTTGATGGAGTGGAGTCGAGGGACATTTTTTATGCCATCAGTCAAAATTTTTTCACTTTGACCGAGGCAGTCAGTTATTGGATTGTAAAGAGGAGTAATGAGTGCGTTACGTCTGCTCAATAATCTTTAACTCAATAAGACGGCTAATTCTGGGATGGTGGAGTGGAGTCATGATGTTCTATGCCCTGCTCAAGACTCTATCATTAGGATTCTGGGATGGTGGAATGGAGTTATAATTTTGGTTATGCCTACTTAAGATTTTTATACTAAATTAAGGTGACTAATTTTGGGATGGTTAAGAAAACCAGAAAAAACCATTTTCTTCAGCAACAGAACTGACTTACATTCTCACACTAAGATCTGACTAAGTGATGAGAAACGAGAAAAAAAAAATCGACAATAAAAACACAAATTTAAAATGAAATAAAAAATAAGACATTAAAATTTGTTTTACCATTATTTACTTGTCTCATGTATAACAAAATATAAACCTAAACTCCAATGGCTACAAAAAAAGTTTTCCTCCAACACATTGATATTACATGGTTATCAATCTGTGGAAGAAATCTACACAAGTACACATTTATACATGTAAGTAGCAATACAAACAAACAGAATGGGACTGTCACATTTATGTGTGTGTGTGAAATCAACTAGAAAATTATTGTCACAAAACAAAACAATCTTCAAAAGAAAAAAATAACAAAATCAACTTGTTTAAAGTATTTTGAAGGTAAAATACAACAAACAGCTTTTATAAAAGTTGAAAATTTTTTTTTTCTTCATTGTTGTTTAACATAAAAAAGTTTATTTTAAATAAAAATTGCTTGTTAATTAAATAATGACTAAATCATTTGCTTCTTATAATCTTACTGCTTGGATTTCAATTTAAATGTTTTTGAAATTCTAATATTCTTATAACCATAAGAGACATTTCGTACCAAAAAGAGACTGACTTCTACACTTAATACTCAAAATTTATTAATTCAAATGATGAGTCTGTTTTAACTTGAGAAAACTGAGCTGATTGGTCAATTCCATCTTACATTTTGATTGGTCAATACCAAGGGAGACAGCTCAGGCAAGGTGGATTTCATTTTTATCACAGTTCAGCAAAAAATAACACATTCATCGTCTTAATAAAAACAAATAAACCAATGTAATAAAAAAAATCACATATAAATTATTACTATCATTGAAAACAATTTTCACTGTAAGTTCAAGAGTCAATTGTTTATCTAGGATCAAAGGTCACATGTAGTTCTAACCCAATCATATATCTACAAATTGCTACCATAACTAGTCCCATAATGTTACAATCACATTCGATGTCCTAATAGTTGTGACAGGGAACCATCTGTCTGTGACAAAAAAATCTATGCAACAACTTTACTGTGCCAGCCAGTCAATAAGAATTGTCAAATATATTTGGCCCTGATCTTATTTCTAAACTTTTTAACCAATCGGATTCTTTGTTATATTTTAAACAGGAATTAAGCAAGTAAGCTTTTATTGGACAGGTGCAGACATACAACATGCATAAGCCATTTATATAAAGTGTAAATAAAAAGATGTAGACTAAAAATTTCATCACTTCACTCGTATTGAATAAGACTTTATGGAAGACCTGAGCTATATCACTTGGATACCACATCAGCAATCCAAAACTTATCAGTTTGTTCTAAAACAACAAAGACCAAAAAATAAACATTGAGACTGGACTACAGCCTGAAACCCCTCAAAAAAAAAAAAAAAAAAAAAAAAAAAAAAAAAAAAAAAAAAAATACTTTCACCCAAATCATGGCAATTAGTTCAGAGATGATTGAGGAAACCAGATTGCCTGAAAACAACTCCAATTCATGTCTGGCTAAAAAACTTTACACTTTTTAACACTAGGATCTTTTCCTAGCAGGAATGAAACATGGACTGTTGAGATGCTGTGATCAGTAAGAATTAGCATAAGATGCCCTTGAGAAAAGGATTGTGTAATGAAACATTTAAGGTTTATGTTATGTTACATATGTTTATAAGAAAAATCAGAAAAAGGCTTCTAAAATTTTCAAAAAAAAAAAAAAAAAAAAAAAAAAAAAATTATTTTTCAGCTACACCTGGCATTCAGCTTATACAAATAAGAGTAATGGGCATTGTTGATTATGTGATAGTTAAGAACCAACATTGAAGTAAAAAGCGACTGGCTAAAAATCTCTATAAGCACCATGTTATCATAAATATGTAGAAATGAAAAAACCTAGTAACATTTCTCATGAAAAAAGTAAAAACTACAGGAATTAACAACTGTATGTATATCATATATAAAAAGCAAATAATATACAGTAATATCAACAACAAAAAATCATAAAAAACATATCGATCAAATATTGGTAATTAAAAATTGCAAGCAGTATTTAATGAAATGAAAAATTTATATACATAAAAAATACATCTTTGGTAATGAACGAACAAACATAAGCTTGCATAGTATTTCAGAACAAAACAAAATGCTTAAGTTAACAAAAATATTTGTAAATAACACAGGTTTGTGGGAAGGTGGGTAGTTCAGGATGTGATCTGGCTTTGGTAGGTTTATTGATATTATAAGTTAACTACATGGCAAGATTGGGGGCATATGCAAATGTTTGCTATTAAAAATTTTGAAATAAATAACTAAATCTCGTCCAAATGAGTCCAAAATTCTTATTATAATGTTTTAATAACAGACATAAGTATGTCATTCTTATTCCATAAGAATAGCGGGATAAAGAAACTTTATGCAATAATCATTTTTAAGTTTTTTTTCCTACAAATCTAAAGTGTTGATAAAATATTAATGAGATATTTTTTCATATTTTATGAGAGATATTTTGCTTTATAAACAGTTTAAAAAAAAGTCTGTAAACAATTTTCATAAAATTTACCAATGGAATGTAATATCTCTAAATGTTCAAAATGTAAATTTTTAAAACTTTTTACAAAGTTTGAATTTTTTTAGAACATGCAACTTTCATGGGGAACTGTTGAAAGGACACGATTTCAAACATGTAACACTAAAGCACACCACTTATTCAGACTTGGTTTCTGATTTATTTAATTTTATTTAAATTCAAAAGTTTAAAACCAAGCTTATAGCAGAAATTCACTTAAAGCATTTCTGCATACAACTGACTTTTTTATTAAGTGACATCATTTACAAAGAAATGTTAAATCAGGCAGTTCAAAAGGGCAGTAATAACGGCTACAGTAAATATAATAAATTGTTCCAATGCTTGAACAAAAGTGTAGAAAAAATGAGTAAAAAAAAAAAAGAAAATAGCAGAAAATTGAGAGGTAGAAATGACAATAATGTAAAAGAAAATGGCATGCACCTATTAAAATGTTTTGATTAGCAAGAGATGTATTCTGGACTAGAAATTTTGGTATTTTTAAAACACTTTGTTTACACAACATAAAACAGACAACACCTTTAGACAGTTTCGCATCAAAGTTGTTTTTTTTTTCAAAGTGACAGCCAAAAAAAGAGTAATGTAGAGAAGGTCATTTGTAAACTCAAATCTGATAAATATTCAAAAGGCCAAGGTATCAAGATTAATCCTAAATACGAACTTGATTGCAAGCACTCAAAATGCCATAAATCGATAATTTTTGAGTCAGTAAAATCTTTTTTGTAGGTTTCGTCAAATTTAGATATATATTTACATACATTTTTTTTCATTGTCAGATGATGGTCAATGCATACAAATAAAATTTAAAAATCTTAAATACTTCCGAAAGTTTTATTGGGGGTCTTGCGACTCCCCACAAATTATGTCAAAAATTAATTTCGCAATTTACAGAATTATAGCTTTCAAGATGTTTATGCTTACTGACTGACTAAAAAAAATAGATAAAATTTTTTTTTGTAACCAAATGAAAATTTTATTGAAAATCAAACATAAGGAATTAACAACTTTCATTTCGGAAAAGTTAAAAAAAATGAGAGAAAGCTGCTAAAGTTTCTTTATTTTAATACATGGCTGTCACTTCAAAACTTAGGAACAAAAATCTTTTATGCAAACATTAAATCAATTTTACACCAATGCTTAATGAATCCTTTCATTACTTTGATAATAGTTACATTAAATGTAGATTATGCTATGTTGAAAATTTGAACAAGTTGGCACATTGATTTAAGTACCATCTAACAACATCACATAAATGTTTGGCTCTAAATCTACAATCACATGACTATCACATGATGATCATATGACCAGCATTGTTTATGTATATATACAAATCACACAAAAAAATGTCACAAGTTTAATCACAACAACATTCACAACCAAAGTGGTGAGATTCACAAAATGTCACTGTTCCAATGAATTTTAACAGAACACTATTTTAGGTAATATATTTCTTATAAATATCTTAAATGAAACAATGACATCATCTAAAAAGGGAGATAATTATATATGAACACACATGCTGTAATGATGACTCAAAAAAGTGGAGACAGCGAAAAACCTGATAATCGTTATTAAATATGAGTGCAATTATTTTTAAATTTATGTGGAATGTCTAAATACAATATTATCCATAAAATTAACCATCCAGAGAAAAAATTTACAATAAGCATGATACCAGTCAATCTTCATTTTGTATTTTTTATGCCACAACACTTTTATGGGCTTGTCCATTTAAGTGATATGACTGCATATGGTGTTCTAATGCTGTTGGTGTTGTGAAGTTTTTGTTACACAAATGACACATTGTTTTCCATGATGACCACGAGGATATACTGTCTGGTGAGGTCACATTGTTTGAAGGAGACCCTGATGAAGATGTTGATTTCATACTTAAATCTAGTTCACCTGAACCTGATACATTCAACTTTGACTCGTGTTTCTCACTATCCCGATTCCATGGCAATTGTCCATCAGATTTCATGTGTGAATCTGAATTTGATTTTGGAGAAGTGAGATCTGCCGCTGTGGACATTGGCGGGAAATGTCCTAGTCCACCCGCCAGATTTTGTATTACTGAAATTTCGTTTAACTTAGATGGTGCTGGTCCATTCATAAATGGAGGAAAATGAAATGGGAAAAAATCCGGAGGACGATGTGGATATCCAGGTGGAAGATATGGATTGTCTTTATGAGACATCATAAACGGTGGCTCTATAGACATTCTTCGTCCTCGGCGTGATGGACTGTTATTCCACATATGTGTCCCACCATGCACTTTCAGATTTCCCCGAGTTGTAAAAGCTTTGCCACATATATTGCATTTAAAAGGTTTGTCCCCAGTATGTGTTCTAAAATGGATTTGCAATGCACTTTGACTTGAAAATCCCTTATTACAGACTTGACACGCATGTTTCAGAGGTGTATTATTATTTCTCACAAACGGAGATGTTTCACCATTACTGACATTGTTATTATTATTACTTCCATTCTGATTGGTTGATTCTCCATCTAGTTTCAATTTTTTCTTAGGATTTGCATCAGAGTCATTTTCACTGTCTTCTGTTCTTTTATTACTATTGTCAGTGTTTTCATCATTGCTAGCATTGCCATTACTGAATGATGTAGGTGGCAGATCACGAATTTTGTGAGTTAGCATGTGCTGTCGCATGTTGCCTTTAGTAGAGAAATGTCTATCACACACTTGACATTTAAACGGCCTTTCTTTTGTATGACTACGAAGGTGAATTTCAAGTGCGCTGCGACAAGCAAAAGCTTTAAAACACACATGACATGTTGTGCTTTTGTCCATATTTCCTCGCAGATCCAGAGCTCCCAATCCTATTCCACTTCCTGAACTACAATCGCTCCTAACTGACAATGCAGGTGTTCCAGGATTACTTCCATCATTTATATCAGAACCTGACTCTGATCCAAACTGACTGTTTGGCGATGGTGAGCGAACACCATTTGTCATTGGAGGTATAATGCCATTCATAGCAAATGCTGGCCTAAATCTGTTCAGTGGAGACTGGGCCATTGATGAATCAATTGCTCTCACTCTCTCTTCCAGGGCTGCTAATGATGTTGAAAATACTGGTGATGAATTGTTATTTGCTAGAGATGAATAAATGCTACTCTCTGGATGAATTGGAGAATGTTCGTCAAACTTTGGACTACCAGATCTGCCAGAATCATCAGAAACATTATCTGAATGGTTGATAGTATTATTATGCTGACTTGTTTCCTCATTTTCTTGTTGAGTTTTTGTTTCGTCCTCTGTATTCGCTGTTTGACCTTCCTCACTCCCTGCACCCGAGTCACCCGAGGGATGTTCCTCAAACTTTTGTAAATCATCTTTCTCATCTTTTTCACCAGTATTCAGTTCATCTTCTAACATTTCCTCCTCATCAACATATTCATCAACTCCTGATTCATCACCATCATCATTATTGTTGACATCTTCCTGACCTTCAACTTTGACATTATTTGACATTCCAAACAATGATGATGATCTACTTAAATCCAGTTCTTTTTCAGGATTAAGATGACTTTTATGACCCATGTCAAACATTTTCATTGGCCAGCCAGATGTAGGTGGGTGTGGAAATGGATTAAATGGTGACATGCCTGGGAGTGGTCCTGGTACACCGGCATGGCTACGAATATGCTGCTGCAATACCAACAGATTTGTAAAACTTTTATGACAGACTGGACACTGGTGCATCATCCTCAGTGGAGGCTTCATGCGATGTACACCCATGTGGGTTTTCAGATTTCCTTTTGTAGTAAATGCACGACTGCAGATCTTGCATCTAAATGGTCTTTCTCCTGTGTGTGTGCGATAATGCATCTGTAATGCACTCTTACAGCTTAAGACTCGGTGACAAATTACACATTGGTTGGGATCAGTCATTTTGTTTTCAATATTGTCAACAAGTTGTTGTAACTTGGAAGTTTCAGATTTGTCAATTTCCATGTAAAGTTCTAAATTTTCATCACTCACATCTGATTCTAGCATTTTGGATGGCACTAGAGGATCATGGGAAGGTTGGTCAAATGGTAAATTTGAAGTTAATGGTGGAGGAGGTACCGATGGTAGTGGTGAAATCATTGGAAAATGAGTGGGAGTATGTGGAGATGGTGTAACCAGTTTTGGTTCTGGTACCAGCTCTGGTTTCAAGCTCGGTGAAGTAGAACTTGTTGATGAGACAGCGTGACTGGCAGTATTATTTAAAATTGGTGATTTTCTTTCTCTTTCTGTTGTGTCTGTGGCAGTGGGAGTTGGACTAGTCAACGATTTTGTTGGTGACACAGGACTAGAATTTCGACGTTCTTCACTTATGCTTTTTGAAATCATTGGAATTGGCTCATCTCGGATTGTCGGTATAGGTGCCGATATTGTAGGTGTAATATGAAACATGCTGGTTGGCAAGCTCGGTGGCACTGGAGCACCTGTTAAAAATGATGGCCCCATAAATGGTATTGGTTGCATCGGCATTTTATCGAGATATTCTGGCACAGGGTTTGGATTCATTTTGATGTGTGGATATTTAGCTCTATGTCGCTCAAAGTGTACCTTCAAGTTACCACGAGTTGAAAATCTGTTTCCACAAATATTGCATTTAAATGGTCTCTCACCTGAAAATATATAAAAATATACAGGGAATAGTTAAAAATTCTTAGATTTAAATTTTTTTAGTATTAAATTTTGTTTAGATTTAAATACAGTCAAACATGTACACAAGGACCACCAACAGGACCCAAAAAAGTTTGAATTCTACTGCATGTGTTTTAATGCAAAATGGCAGATGTTACCAACCACAGGACCTAAAAAAATATGGCTCTACCATTAAGCCAACATGATACATGTTATATGTGTATACAGTTTGTATATATTTGGTATATAAAATGTACGGGATATTATATGTTCCAATCCCACTCAAGTTGAGACAATGTAAGAAAATTTAAGAAAGTAATTTAGAATTTTTTTTCTGTTCTGTCTGTTAAAAATGTTTAATGCAGAACTTTATTAAAATTCTGCTATCTGTTTAAATTTAATCAACATTTTAATTTTTCATTTATTGGGGTGGGGGTGGGATGGGGTTGTGTTATCAAAGTTAAAACAATTTGGACCAATCTTGGGCACTGGGGAAATGTAATTAAATTTTCAAAACAATTGTGACACTTGTAGCAGCCATATTTTATCAAAACAATTTTCTGACAGAAATAAATTTAGGGAACAAGATTTTTACCAAAAATATTTTTAGTTGAAAGATTTAGGGAATTGAAGGCATATCAGAAATATTATACCAGTTACTAGACAGGTTGAAAGAAAAATTTCATCTACATGCTAAATCAAAAATAAAATATCATTAATAACATCTCAAGTATGAATAATGACAAATTGCCCCAGCTGGTAAAAATCTTGGAATGTAGATACAAAAACACCATCACCCACCCACCTACCAGCAGCATGTATGGCATAGTACTTAAATTTTAAGAGATGTTATTGTTGTTGATAAGACAAAAATATCTGAATTATCTGCTTTAACTACATTTTTATTTCGACAATATATCAAATCCAAAAAATGAGATATTTTCAGAAGAAATGCTGTAATTGCTATCTATAATATTCACTTAAAATCTCATTTATTGTCGCCATGGCATTGTTTTGGTTTATGAAATGATCCATATTTCACTAAAATACCCCCATGGGGATCTCCAGACTATCTTTATGCTGATTGAATTAACAATCTTTTTTTCTTTAAAAAAACAATATTTTATTTATTTTTGTGAATGATTTATTTTAGACAGATTTTTACATCTGGAATGAAAAAAAGAAGTATTGCAGTTTTGAATTCACCTGCATAAAAGAATACCACAAGAAATAATAAAAGTGAAGCATAATTAATTAATAGGTTTGAGTTTTTCCTTTTCTTTTTAGAGTAAAATAAATTGACTTAATTAAAAAAAAGTTTTTTTTTTACTTTTATATAAATTTTCTAAGATAAATACATAAATAAAATAAATAAAGATCTGTTGTTTATTTTTTTATTAGAATTTAATACCCGGTAATTATTTTATTTTAATTTTTTGCTGAATTCAAAATTTATAAATATCAAATTAACTTCCAAACTATAATTTAAGTTATGACAGTTTCAACCATACCCTACCCCTTCCCTACCCTGTATAAAAAATTAGATTCTAGTACTAGTTTCCTTTTTATTTATTTAATTTTTAAAATAAAATATTCTAAAATATCAAATTCATTTACAACATTGTTATGAAAATTAGGACCCCTGATGACAGATATCACATGGGCTCAACTTTCATTACATATATAGGTAAACATATATTGCATAAGCAAGTGTTAAATTTGGTGTTTGAAGACAAGCTACAGAGGAAAAATAATGACCACAGTGACCCATATATCAAGTATTATGTTTGGACAACTAATTTGACCATCTTCTCAAATTTATATCAAAATCTGCAATCTCTTAAAACTTCAAATATGTATCATTAAAAATGTGTAATTCTTGAGATAATTAACAAAAACAAGCCGTTCTTACAAGTTTCATCCAAATTAATCCCTAGATAACTATTTCATATAATTTATGAGCAACTAAATAGACCATCGGTCAAGCCAACAGATGTTAATGTCCAGTTTCATTTCCTTTAATATTTATCTTACTAATCTGAGTGGACAAACAAGTGTGGTCAGGGGTCAAATATTTATTAATTAATAGCTAAATAAGCAAACAAAAATCTCATATTTCTTTTCATCCTTTCATTGGTCAATTTTATTCATCTAATGGTCATTTTAAGTTTATTTCTTCACAAAAGAAATCCTTGTTTATATAATTATAATCTGAAGATATTTTGTTTGTATGTATGAGCTGGACACATATCCCCTCTCAATACCACAAATGAAAACTGATACAGAAAAATAAATAATGGATAAATAGGTATAACAATTTCTAACAACTTTAAACGGTCATCTGTAAATTGAAAAATAATTAATGGTCAATATTCTTAAGACTTCAAAACCCCATGATTCCATAATGGTCAAATTCTTACAACTTTGAACTCTATCATTATAATAGAACTAAATTCCATAACAGACAAAATTCTAACAACTTTTAAACCTTTATCATTACAAAGTTTAGAGAAAATAAAATTCATTTCTTTTAAAGATAAGATTATTACAGACATAAACATCTTAAAAATGTCTATTGCTGGTCAAACTGCCCATGTTATGTCATAAGTATTGACCGCAAAGCCCTATCATATTAATTTATGGATTGCCTTTAAATGAGAAGTGACCAATAGGCAGTTATGGTCATCTAGTATATTTTTCATGAAAAGGAAATAAAAACAGGGTTATTTAAAGATGTGAATTACATTATAAATTCCATTAAAAGTTTATAATAAATCAAAGGGAGGCCATCATGAGGGTAAATAAAATTGGTTTTGCTGTCATGAGGGTAAATAAAATTGGTTTTTGCAGGATTTTTGTAAAGAATAGATCAGAATTATTTTTTTCATGGATCGACTTTTCTCATTTTACAATAACAGAAACTTGAAGCATTACCCTAATTTGTAAAGTCCAATTTCGGTGTTTTAAAAGAGTTTGATCATTAATTGAGAAAGACAAAAATGGAAATTCTGACACAGTTACTTCAAAATACTACAGTGATAAATCAGATGGTGAAGTTATTGAAGGGGATTATAATGAGGATAAACTGTACAAGCACCATCCTATCCAACCTAAGATTAGCTAAAGATTTCTTCCTAACATCAGACAAGGCTAATCTTTATTGCCTCTATAATGCGGTAACTTAGTAACATTTTAACCGTATCTTTTAATAATTTGCTTGTACTCTAAGTCCGCCAAAATTCCCACGAAATCAAAAAAGAAAAAAATTCCATAACAAAATTGAAACTTAAAAGCATCATCTGCATGGATCAGTGTAAACACTTGACTCTGACATCATCAGCAAATATATTGATCTTAATCCCGATAAATCTTTGCAAAAATACTATGAATCTATAGAAATTTCAAGCTTGCAAAAGATGACATATCCCTTATACAAGAGTTAAACCCCTCTTACAATCTGAACAATATCGAATATATGCAATTCTGATGGAAATTTTTAGAGTGTTATTGCAACAAGTTTTTGAATTAAAATATAAAATATTTGGGACCATCTGCGAGATCTATTCAGCAGTGTTTTCAATTATCTATGGTCTTTTCTATATTATGAATGCCATGTCTTTTGTATATTAAGATGGCCTCTCATCTTTTGAGACATTCTTCATGGCGTTTTATACAAATTACATAAATGTTCCTTTAAGCTCCCCTGACATAAATATGTTATACACTGATCCTTTTCATTTTATAATTTAACTGCTTATTCTAATTTACATCAATTTAATTTCTACTCATCACTCAATCAATTGTCACCGAACATCTGCCAATGGATTAGAGACTCTTTTACTTCATCAATGGACCATGGTCAAAATATCTTCAAAGTCCAGCAAGAATTAGGTAATCTGTCCTACATTCCTTTGACCATTCAGAACTGGCCATAACTTTTTGATTGACCACAACTTTTTGATTACATTCGGGGAAATCTTTTATTATTTTGAATTTTAAATAACACTTTTAAAATCTTTAATCATTATTGAGATTTTTTAACAACATATGATTCATACCTTGCTGGCTATTTAGGTGGTCATTTCTTTAAAAATAAATACTGGTCATTTCTTTAAAATTTATCCCTTTGTCCAAGAGATGAAAGTTAAAGAAAGTATAATTAGGCGATGAATGATGTGTTTAAAATCTTATTTTCAATGCAGACATAACATTTAGACACTAAACATTTTTGCCACCCACCCTCCCACAACAAACAATCCATCAATTTAAGACAGGATTGTTCTGCCCACTCAAAACAATTGTATAAAAAAAATTTAAAGGCAGTTTCAATAAAAATCAAAATGGAATTTTATTTAAAAAATTTTTAACTTGAATTTTCCATGAGAAATGAAAGTTAGATTTTTATTCAAATGACATATAAATACATGTATATTCATTCATAAAGAATCATTATTTAGTCAAACATCAAACATATTTCTGCTGTCCAAATTTCATAGATAGTTGCCATTTATAATACCTCCCTCTGTCTAAATTTCAAAGTTTAGTAATTGCCATTCATAATACCTCCCTATGCCCAAGTTTCCATGTTACTTTGTCATTATACAACACATATGCTGATTTTTTTTAATGTTATTTTGATTGGACAAATTCTTATAAAATAAAATGTTTTTATAGCATTAAGACATAAATAATACATTTTTATATCCATTCCTCTAAAATCAAAGCTAGTTGTCATGGCAACATTTTTTTTGTATTATTGATCAGAACAACTGGACAAAATCTAGTTAATTCAGTGGAACTTAGAAAAAGTCGGTAATCAAATTTTGTCACAAATTTATCATCTCTCTGTTTCTAATAAAGGATTTTTCTACACAACAGATGGATAAATTATCATTTCCTAATTGACAAAGTTACACTTTGTAAGTGAAATTCCCCACCTAAAAAATAACTCACTAATTCTATTATCACCTCATGCTGTAGTTAATGAAGTGCTTCACTTATTAGACAGCTTCTGGTTCATTTAAGATTTAGCTACAATTATTATTATTATTATTATCACTACTACAATTATCATTATTATTAAACGCTAAAAAATCTTTTCATTTTCTGACATTTTGCAGTAAAAAAATATACATAAAAAATTATGAATGATTATGAATTCATATTTTTATTTGAATTAATAATCATTCATAATGTTTTAGTGACAACCATCTAACCATCAAAAAAAGCTGCAAAAAGTCATCCAACCCACCCACAAAGTGGCAGCGAAGGTGGCAGGACAGAGTCAATCGTGTTGAACCACCATTAGTGGCAAAACAGTGAAATAATCCACCCACAGCATAAAATCAGTCAAAAGTATCCACTTTTACAGTGGCACAATGGCAAGACAGGAACTGCAGAGAGATGGCAGCAAAATGTCAGGCTATTTTGATAAAAGAATTTCACTGAACTGATACATACAATATAATAAATGATGCATACAAGAGTCTAAATATAAATGGATTTCCTCCTACCCATCAAATATGGAATTGCTACACTAACATCTGTGAATTTACCAATAAATAAAAGCCATGATTAACACCATACTTCAAACTGATGGACTGTTTTTGATTTAAAAGAAGGAGTAATAATTTATATAAAAATAAATAAATAATGACTGTTTCATTAATAATACAATGTAAGTTATAGAAATCTAAGGGATGGTAATTTTTCTTCTACTGGCTATATGAATCCAAGATCAATTACTCATGAGCATAAAAAAAGAAGCGGAGTGAACGAATATATAACCCCTGCTTGGCTGTGAGTAACAAATTTAACCTAAAGGTTTTCTGGCACAATAATGAAAATTAATTAATATGAAAAGGAAAAGCCAGAAAAAAGGAATTAATATAATTAATTGAGATTTGGCTACAGTAAAATTTATTACAAATGTCAATTAGGACTCAAATGTAACAGAAGAAAAGTGTATTTACTGTATTAATAAAATTTATTTTGATTCTTCAAAATATGTTGTTTTTTAAAATTCTATTTTTTAGTTTTATTAAACTTATAATTATTTATTCAAATTAAAGTTCATTTATTTATCTATTTACTTCAGTAAATTTATTTATTTACTTAATTTTTTAATTATTGGTTTTTTTTTTACAAATCATCTAATTTTTTCGAAATTTATTGATTTTTAAATAAAATTATTGATTTTTAATTTTTTTTTTTTTATTGATTTCTTAAAAAAAATTTGCATTTATCTATTCATTTTTTGTTTATTTATTTATCATTTAGCAATAACAGTTTGACCTCTTTTAATCTTTTATTTATAACAAATAACAGAGAAAAACCTATTCTCCTGTAAAGCTTCACATATATATATATATACATACAGTAAAACCTGTACATAAAGACCACCCTTAGTACCAGTTAGAAATATTTTAAATGAGAAATGACTTTTAATTCAAAATTCATGTAGCTGACAAATACTAAATTTTATTCAAATTTTGATTTTCTATACAGAATATATAAAATATATATTAAAAACATATTTACATGGACAGTGCATGTAATGTTGAGCTAACTTTCAATACATTCACTAATTTTTAAAATCCGTTGTAAGAAGTTACATTCTTTTTCTGATGCAGTGGAAACTCAGCTGGTAAAGAGTACCACTTAAGGTCCCCCCCCACCCCACCACCACCCCTGCCACAGATTAACTGGTTTTTTGGTCCCATCAAAAATATCCTGTTAACTTTTAATTTGGGATTTTATTTCTTACTGCTTAGAGTTTGCTGAAGGAACTGTCACTATGTACATTTAAATTTCTGGTATAAGCCTTCCAGTATTCAATCCCCGACCTTTAACTTACAAGGAACACGTTCTACCAATTGAGCTACCATAGTGGTTGTTTTCTGATATAGAATTAGCTATTTACTACTTTTAGAACAAATTTTTTTTCGTAAAATGAAAAGGTGAAAATTGCCTTACCTGTGTGAGAGCGGACATGAATCTGTAGTGCGCTGTCACTTCCAAATACTTTATGACATAAACGACATTTATGGCGAAAAAATGGGTCATCGCTAACATACTTTGAGTGTTCCACCACTGAAATAGAACAGGGGGAGATAATAAGTAACTAAGCAAAACAAAAAAGGATGGTTAATTATTTTTAATAAACGAAACTAAATGTAACAAAAAAGTTATCCAAACTTATGGAATTACTAAGGCAAAGCAAACTGGACACACTACCAATAAAGTCTTATTATAAGGTTCCTTTATGCCACCTGTCAACTGGCTTATCATCAAAGTGTAGTAGAGCTATGTTATTATGTCTCTTCAAAACCTTGCCACCATGCTTTTCACAACTTTAAGTTAAGACAAGACTTATCTTAATTCTCACTCAGAGCTTTGCCACCTCATTTCCTTCCTGCATTTATAGTCAAACCCCTTTGTAACAAAAACAGCAACATGTTATCAAACAATTCCTGGCAATGAAAACTAGAACTAAGTTTGAAGTAAAAATCATAAACTTAAAATGCTCAGAGTCAAAACTATGAATGAAGTTGTTACGATAGTTGAATAAAAGTTGTTATGATAGTTGAATAAAAGTTGTTATGATAGTGCAATAAAAGTTCTTACGATAGTGGAATAAAAGTTGTTACAATAGTGGAATAAAAGTTGTTACGATAGTGGAATAAAAGTTGTTTCGATAGAGGAATAAAAGTTGTTTCGATAGAGGAATAAAAGTTGTTTCGATAGTGGAATAAAAGTTGTTTCGATAGAGGAATAAAAGTTGTTTCGATAGTGGAATAAAAGTTGTTTCGATAGCTGAATAAAAGTTGTTTCGATAGTGGAATAAAAGTTGTTACGATAGCTGAATAAAAGTTGTTTCGATAGAGGAATAAAAGTTGTTTCAATAGTTGCAAAATTTTATGTTTATCTGATTATTACAATTTTATCATATAGAATTTGATAGGGCCTTTTATCGGATGAGCTACAGTAGAAGAAATATTCATCCAAACCCCAAAACACACAAATGTTGTAAAAAAGACATGGGTCTGATTAGTTTAAATTTCATGATTGGGTTCAAATGAAAACAGCTGCAATTAATCAAAATATATTGATATGAAAATAAAAAACCTTTAAAACACATATTTCTGCAACCTGACAGTTCTAAACATCTGGTTTCCATAACGATATAAAAGATGGATAATGTAAAGAAGGGAAAAAAAATCAAATTTTCCAGATAAGAGGAAATAATACAGAAATTCCTGGTGTGTATCGTCTGTTATTATTTAAAGTTAAAAAAGTGGGATGATTGTCATCGCCTCAGGTTTAAAACAATCAACTTGTTCCAGAAATTGACATTAAAAAACCCCCAAAACCACATAACCAAATTTATATATGAATGTTATTCAGGTAGATCTGCATGTTGTATAGATTCAAAAACCTGACTAGTAACTACTGTTCATCTGTCTGCTTCATTGGTAAAGAAAGTAAGAAATCATTACCAAAAACTTTGATGGGCATCATCACAGTGTTGTATATAATCACATTATTTTATTAGAGACTATAATTATACAAAAGGTTTATATCTATGATTACTAATACCCTTCCTTACAATAGACAACATCTCCAATAGAAACAAAATAAATTTCATTGATATCAATCCATTACCAGCTAAAAGGGCAGTTTAAATTTGGATATGGAATGACAACTACCAAAGATTTTCATGTGAAATCAGACCTACACTGTGTTACCTCATGTTTTTACCACAAGATACACATTTATTAATAATAAAATGCATTTTTACACAAAGCACATATGTGAACATTAAATACCATTCTATAATTTCATCCAAGAAATAATATGTACCTGTGGACGGACCTAACCAGTATTCAAACACATGACCCCAGCACTTAAGAGCAAAAATTGTACCAACTGAACTTCCTAAGAGTTTTAAAATACACAAAAAACGTGAGGCCTACATAAAAAGTGCCAAATGCCAGCTATATTGTTTCAGCAGCACCATTAAAAGAAGTGATTTGATTTTTAATAAAGGTTACACATGGTTGTTGAGAATAAAATCTTTCCATCTGATAAGTGATTTTCAACACAACTTCAAAATGACTTGACATTTATTTTCCTCTTTCTGATGGTATCTACAAATCTGCCAGCGTTTTTGAAATCGGAGGTATTAAATATATACTGGATCTACACCAAAATATGTATGATTTTAGCCATATGTTCATATCAAGATATCATACAACGGGAGTTAAATTTATGAATCATCTCAAATTCGTTCAATTAAGCAAAAATATACAAGATTAATGAACACAACTGCTGCAAACAATTTTAAAATAAAAAGTATATATATAATCTATATGATAAAAACCAAATGAAAAAAAATTCCAACAAATCTTTCCAACGTTAAAACTGATTTACGGGCTTATCGCCCTCCATCTTGATTTTCGACCCCATGACTGCTAACGATGACAAATTGTGAGTAAATTGGGAAGCATGAATTGACAGATTATTTTATGGCTACTGTTTTATGTAAATGTTTTAATATTTTTCAGAGGATGACTGCTGAGAAAACCAGGCTTATTGTAATCCGAGTAACCACGGAGATGTTAGCATTCTTAAATAACCTGTTTAATTAATTTGTTGTCTTTTTTCTTTTTTCTTTTTTTTTTGTTTCTTGTTTTTTTATGTGGGTGGGTTGGGGTGGGAGTGGTTATGAAGATTTTGCACCTTTTTTCATATTTATTGCCCAATATCATTTAAGTGTCAAATGTGTTTGTTCAAATATTCATTTCTGTTTTCAGTTGTAATAAGCCAATTAATTTGTTTACATCAATAGAAAAAAAAAACTGTTTAAATGCCCATTGATAACCTTGCCATCTCTATTTTGAAAGGCTTCTGTGTTGTCCTTAAAGTTCCCTTGATTTATAGCCAAATGCAATATTCTAGAGCTGATTACCTTGATACAACTAAAAATAAGGGCAAACCCAGGGCATATAAATCGCTATGGATACAACCGAGGTCAGCCACAAGAGAAAAAGGTTATTATTTGCTGTAGATCTTTTTACTGGTTGGACAGTACAAAGGACCACTATACTGATAGACTAAGTGGTCTGTGGTGTTTATCTGCGGCATTGCAGGCAAGGGATCTAGCACTTTAAAGATTGCTGTTAATGCACTAAAGCAAAGCAGCTCATAAAAAAAAAAATTGCACAAGACTCGAATGCAATATTTGTGTTTAAATTACTAGTAATCCTTGAGATAGTTAATAATAAAAAAGTTTTGTTAAAAATAGCTGGAAAAAACTGTGAATGTGACAAAAAACAACATTCAACCAAGCAGACAACAAATAAAAAAATATCCAAAAAAAAAAAAATTGACATGAAATTAAAACAATCTTAAAATATCTGCAAAACAGAGTATAAGTAAAACGATAAAAAAATTAACAAATTACTAAGTTGTCATATATATCATATTAATTTGTAACAAATTAACGAGCCACACATGTCTGTCAGAAAAAAAAATTTCCAAGTCTGACAGGCTTGTCTAAAATGGTAAAAGAGGTTTATAGTTAAAAAAATACATATAAATTATTAATTTCTTACAGATGATTTTGGATGTCTATATCCAAAAAAAAAAGATATTGGGAATTTTCTAAGATATCAATTAATAATTTTTAACACAAATTTATCAAAGATTTCAAATGTTTATGTCAGAAATTTCTTAAGAAAATGCAAAAATGATGTTTTGAAGCAGTAAATCATAATAGTTTTTTAACAACAAATTTCTTTTTATTGAAATGATGAACTACACGTGTAAAGTTTGAAATGGCTCTGTTCCAAGAGCTATACATCTTCAAAAATTTTGAATGGCAGATCGGGCAGCTGGCAGGCAGGAGGCTTACTATAATTCTGTCAAATTTCTCAGATATGGGGGATCATATTCTGTTATTTCCTGATATAACAGCGGGGTATTTTATTAGGGGCACTGCCCTATAATTTTTACATTTCTTAAATGCACAAAAAATTGGATTTTAATTGTTTAGTTTATTCAATTATCCCCCCTTGGCATGGCTAATAAGAATAATCAAGAAAAAAATCAATATTAATTATGATGATTAAAATCTTCTTGAAAATAGATTTTTTTAAAAAATGAAAATTTTAGATTTAGAAAAACAGCTCAAATTTTTTTCTCTCAGAGGGAATTTTCTAAATTTTGATTGTGAGGATACAAGATACGTATCATAGTTAATTAAATATGAAGTGGGTGGCATTATGAAGTATACACTAAAAACATATCTCAATACTAGCTCACAGCAAGGGGGGAAACAAGTTGCTATAAGATACAAGGGAAGAAAAGGAGGAACTGATATGATATTATATGTACCGTTTTTAAGTAGAGAAATGACAAATTTTCACAGCAATTTACTAATTTCAGATATGAAAATTCACATACATCAATTTTTAGTACATGGGTTATGTTAGTGTATGCCAAGTGTCAGCCTTCAGTTAAAATTCACAGCTTGAAAAACCGAGAGTAAAAAAAAAAAAACGAAAGAAAAAAAAAAATGGCATAAAGTACCAAGAAATAAAATATGGCTTGTTATGTTGTAATTTATTGCGTTTGCTGTTTTTCGGTATATAACAGTATAAGTAAAGCCATGATTGTCAAAGATTTATAGCACACAAATGTAAGCAAAGATATGATGTCAATATCGTTAATTAAAAGTATGAAATATACAAATGGCAGGTTTTTTTTTCTTCTGAGTGGCAGTAACATAAGAATCAGGAAACAATTAAAGTGTGATACTTTTGACTATGTCCGACACATAATCGGATAATTCCCAGAGTAATAAATCTGTGCAATATTAACACAATACGATAACGAGTACAGATTGCTTTCAATATTTATAGAACAGGTTGGGAAAATAAAACTTATTTTTAAAACTCTTTAAATGCACTTATTCAAAAAGAACTTTGGTTGTTAAATAAAAATTCAGAAAACAAGGAATCTATAAAAAAAATTTATGACCAACAACAACAATTGATACCATTTTGTCTTATATCTGTTGCCTTGTTGCACATGCAACATTCAGAGCGTTTTTTTTTTTTTTTTTCTTCTTCTTTTTCTTTTTTTTGAGCAAGATAAAAAAACATTGCCATTTACTATAACTGTCATAAGACACACATACACTATTCTCTGCTAAAATTATTTTTTTTTGCAAAAAAAAAAGAAAGAAAATTTTTAATTGATGATGAGCACAAATTTAGAACCAAATAAGGTCATATGTACTTAACAGTTTGAGATCGACAATGTTACTTATGTTAGCGTGATCCTCAGAATTTACAACTATTTTGTAAGATAAAATAAATATTCTTTTGTCAAAAATACTATCAAAATGAAAAAATTTAGCTGGAAAATATTTGAAATATGAGAATATATATTTAATGAAATTAACACCCAGTTTTATCATCAAACAAGGAGAGGAACGATTGTGAAATTATTTTCCCAAAAGTTGGAATTACAAAAGCTCTTTTTTAATATCTCATTTCACTATTTATCTTGAAAAACTAATTAAATAATATCATTTTTCAAAAATATAACCTAATCATTTATATCCCTATTCATTTTGTCCATGATAAAAAACATTAAATTCAAATTTTGTATGTTTTTTAAACATTAATAAGTGTAAACAAGAGAATAAAAATCTTTGTAAGAAATATAGCGAAGAAAAACTTATGACGACCTTTTGAAAAGGTCAAAATTTCATCCTTTAATGTTAGATCTTTCATGTAAAAAAATCAACTCTAGCGAAAAATTTTTGGTGAGATCTACCATTAGATATACCCCTGTGGAAAGATTTGTGATGGGTGATATCCCGTTGTGGAACTTATCAATATATGTGAGGATGACCGAATAGCTGACGGAAACATCATTTTAAATCATTAGGACCCTGACAAATTGAACATGGTCATGCAATTTTAGCGATGGTTGTATGACCCCAGGCCTATCGATGCAAAATAAGAGATATTTTTTTCATAATTTTGTAAATATAATCTTATTTCAATATACAGAGGTTTCTGACCCTGTAAGACCCCGTTGATTGTTTTTTTAAAAGGATATCACTCCATTTATATCATATTTAATAAAAATATGTCTTGAAAATGTTTTATGATGCTATCAAGCTTCTATTTAATATTCACAAGTTTATTGCACTTGTTGTCACAGGAAGCGTATATTTGGAGATTAACTATATTATTTTCATGATTCTCTCATTAAATCATTTCATTATTATTGGTTAATTTAGTTTTTTACATACAGAGAACACATTATACACATTGTGCATCAGTTTGTGCGCCTGCATGCACATATTGTCATTCTGCACCCATTGTTTAATAGGTTTACATTCAGACATTTCTGCCTTCATTGTTCAGACAGTAGAGTGGAGTAACCATGTTTATATATGCCCCTGTCAAGATTCCTTAACTCATTTATCAAAGCTGGTCAGTTCAGGGATGGTGGAAGAAACTGGAAAGCCCAAAAAAAAAAAAAAATAAAAAAAAAAAAACAAAAAAACCCACCACTTTCCCTTATTAAAAGTGAACTGAGAAACTTACTGCCAGGATCTGCCTCAAGCTGGATTTGAACTTAGGCAGTGAAAAAAAAAATTGTGATTCACAATCCAACACTTTATAAACTACCCTACTTGGCCACCAAACCCCTAGATGTGCAAAAAAAAATTTGTAATTTGAATTACTGTTACATTAATGTTATATTTTTATTCTTGACTAAAACTTGTTTTTCTCAATTTTTGAAATCATAATAATAGATTTTTGGGGTACAATTTGAAATATGATCAAATATTTTTTGGGAAATACTTTAAATCATGATCATTAATTTTTGGGTATAATTTTGAAGTCTGTCATGATGTTGCTGAAATCTTTAAACTTAAAATGAACAAATAAATCTATAATTATCAAAATTATTTGAACAAAGCCCATTCAAATAAGACACAATAGAATCATCATTAGTTAAAGAGCTCGCAACTTAAGAAGTGGGTGGTCCTTGGGAAATTATAAGATGATTGACAGGTTATGAATTCATCTTGTTTTTAAAGACAGTTTACATGTGGGTTGGAATTTTTACCAACAAGCACCTGCAGTGAAGCAGATATAAGATTCCACCAGCTTGATACTGCATTATGAAAAAATAAAATAAGCATAATTTAAAAAAAAAATATGTTTCATAATAAGAGAATAAAGTTTTATGATTACACACTGTGGGCCACAAAAAGAGAGAGAGAGAGAGAGAGAGAGAGAATAAAGTTTTATGATTACACAATGTGGGCCAGAGAGAGAGAGATAGAGAGAGAGAAAGAGAGAGAGAGAAGATTAATTTCAACTGTTGTTTTAGATGACAGAATTATCTCCCTTACCTATTATAATCAAATTTATCATAATGCCACCTATTTAGAAGATCTGATGAATTAAGTTTATATCACTGGATACATTTAATATTCTGCAGATGTGAAAGCATTATTTTTTCTTTGTCTTTAAATGATTTTTTTGAAAAAATTATTTATCTAAAGATCGCTGGTAATTATCAAACTATTTCATCTATACTTCACAAATAATATACGAAATATCCAAATTACACGGGAAATCTTGCCACCTTAAACATATGTATATACATCATCAGAAGAAAATGTAATTTTCCTCTATAAACATTCTTACGGCATCCTCGTGTAATTCCGTGCATATGTGTTAAAAATCAAACAAAAAATAAGAGCAGATTTGAAAGGAAATACACAAGACTTGATTTGAATTTATACAATTTAGACTACTCGCTGAAAATAAGTAACGAGGCATTTCCGGTCATGTTTTTTTTAAAATCTTTTTTTCTGAAATAAATTCCATTTATATAAAACATATATAAATTTATAAAATTTCAAAATGAATTAATCCTAACCACATGCCTAACACCAAAGTTGTAAATAAAGTGCAACCTGATGAAATCATTTAACGCCCTATCTGATAATTGAGATCAGTTGACTCATTTCTATGAAATAAACACTGAAAAATACTTTCTGGTCTGACATCTAAGGGACATAATTCATTCATTATCATAAAAAATTTAGATTTCTTACTTATTTTAATGAATGTACACAAAGTCAAACTTCTACAATGTAAAATATCATAATATATGCAGGTTCTCATTTAGGTCTGCAGTGACAGGGATCTTGGTATTGAAAGCCTAGGGTATCTTTTGGTTTGGGACTGTTCGAGTCTTAGAGGTCTTTAACACTAGCTTATGAATAACAGAGTCTCAACCTTATATTTCAGTAAATCAGGACATTCAGGAAACTTTGTAAGTTCATTTTTTGGATTCTGTAATTTTCTCCGGGTACTCCAGTTTCCTCCACCATACCAATACGGATTGCCTTGATATAAGTAAAATAATATTAACTTGGGTATAAATCACTGTTGTTCCCTCAAAACCTTAATATATTTTGTTCTTAGAAATCATAAGATACTTTAGGGGGTGGGGAGGGGTTGAGGTGATGAAGGGGGTGGGGTGAGATGTTTGGGTCTATAAATAGACCTGTCCTACACAAATGACAGAGACATCCAATAATCTATAACAACAAGCTTATCTATATATACCAGTATACCAAAGGTAACAAGCACCTTAATACTTCACACCTGGTCGGAGTACCTGCCATACTCTTAATTAAGTCAAGAACGAACTTCAAAATAAAGTTATAAAAATAAAAGCTTGCTATGAAAATTAATAGTTTAATCATTTGTTAGGTATTATTGATGCATATTGCATCGCTTATATGATAAATCATCAATGTAGGTCTGGCATTCACGGATGTTTCCGCTCATGGCGAGCGTTTGAAGTTTGAAGCATCTAACATAATACATTATTTTTCATATTTACAAATCCATATGTGCAAATGTTATATAAACCCACTTCAAATATGATTTTGGATTTTAAATCTCTTTGAAGTTTTTGATATATAAAGAAGATGATATTATATATGCAGTTTTGTAAGTATTAAAAAAAAAAAACAACAAAAAATCTGCTATACAGTTTTATCGTGTATGTTTTAAACTTCAGGACATTCAATAAGTAAATTTCCCGTCATCTACGTCTTCAAAATTATATTAATTAATTGTGATATAATTAAGATATTAAAACACTTTAAAATAAATCATCATTATATCAATTTAACTATCAAGTATAATTTTTAATGCATTTTGTTTAGTTTTCATAAATTTCTTTAAAATTACAATTTTATTTTGCTGGAAATTCTTATTTATTTATTTATTTTATAAAGAATTGGAAAAAAAATCAGACTTCTATTATGATACAAAATAAGACTAACTCTCTATCTTGTTCAATGTATAAACTAAACATGTGGTCATGGAAACAAATAGCCTCATTTAAAAATAAAAGATAAAAAATAAAAATTAAAAAATAAATAAATAAAAAAATAAAATAAACAAATAAGCCCCAATTACTTGCAAAAAATAACTGTCTTGATTACTTATGAAATAAATAAACAAATAAATAAACAATAAATAAATAAATTAATAAATAAATAAATAAATATCAATGATATCACTTAACAACAAAATACACAGCATCATCTAATCAAAAAATGCACCTATTCTTCCCAGGTAATTGAGCAATAAATGTGTCATATGCACTTAAAAGCTTCAGAATAAATAATAAATAATTATTGTAACTTAGTCGTAATTCCGGGGTGGCCAAAATCAATCATGGATTCACAGCCAATATAAAGTACAAGACAATGTGATCAAGGACATTAATCTGATAATCTTGGTATAATATCATTGTGGGCTGCATCTCGGGTCTACCATCATGAACAGGGGCTTGGTGTTTCATTTTATTAGAGAACTTTACCTTGTCTAATTATGTTAGAAGTAAAAAGCCAGGTTTATAATTTTTTCTAGGTGTAAAATTTAACGGATGGTGGCTCATTGTAACTCAATTTTATTAAACTTCAAGAAGTTTTTACATTTAGAATGGTTTGAGGAAAAAAAAATTGTAAATGGTGGTGACAGTAGTTAGGGGATAATGTGTGTGTGTGTGTGTGTGTGTGTGTGTGTGTGTGTGTGTGTGTGAGAGAGAGAGAGAGAAAGAGGGGGGGGGAAGATGCTATGGTTGTAAAAATGATTATTAGCCATTTAATTGATTCACCTACACACACCAACCTTTATCTGTTTGACAGCAAACTTTTATTAGTTTGATCTGACTTTTAAAAAAGTTTCAATTAATTGAACATATTTTATGCTAAGTTGGTTTTCCTTTTCTTTTTTTATTTATTTATTTATTTTTTTGAGATGTTATTTTGATCTGATGTGATATTTAATCTGATAAGAGATAAAAAAAAAATCAAGTTAAAAAAAAAAAACACCATCCTTTCCTCAGCCCTGCATCATCCCATAAACAATTATCCCAATATCTTTACTTGGTAGCCTAGTGATCAATAACACAACAATGACTTAGTGATTACAGCACTCTCTAGAGGTCTAGGATTGAATCCCTTGTGTGGACAATTTCTAAAGCAAGGAAGATTGTCAACTGGCTTGCCAAATGGCTAGTGGTTTTCATTGGACATTCCAGTTTCCTCCACTTTCTAAGAACTGACAATCATTATACTATAGTAAAAGAATCTAATTGTAACTGGAGTTTACAATACAATCACTTTACTTTGCTCTCAACATGGTTTACTTTCCCTTATCAAATTATGTTTTTTTTATTAAATCCTTATCAAATCTAATAAAATCCGATGTAACTTAATTATGACACACAGTTTTACAATTTTAATACATTTAAGATGATAACAAATAAGTAACAACTCCGGAAACAAAGGGCTTGTCAAAAAATATTTTAAAATAAAAAAAAATAAAAAAGCTTTAAAAGCATTTAAAGTACAACAAACAAATTAAATATACCTTTATGTTTAAAATATAAAAATGTATATCAATAATGGTACCTGTATTACTCGGCTATTTAAACGCGTTTTAATATATAAAATCATATTTTATCAAACAGAATGAACATTATATAAGCTTTTGATATGTGACTTTGATCCGACAAGATCAAAGTAAAATTTGAGACGTGTAATTATCATAACTTCTTTTCCGGATATACACCAGCCCCCCCCTTTCCTTGACAGACATTTTCAACCTGGACCCAGAAAAAATGTTAACATTTAAAACACCTCTTCAAAAGAATCCAATACAAATGTTTACAATATTTTAATCTTTATGCAGATAAATGTTTTTGTCTCTTACAAGTTTTTGGATATTTCCGACAGAATAAATTAAGCTAAATGTTATTATTTTCAGACAATTAAAGTACCAGAATTCATCAGTGATACTATGATAAGAAACTTAAATAATTAACTTTTATCTATCTATCTATATATATATATATATATATATATACCAGGGAGGTTGTCGGATTGTGGAATTGTCCATGGCCAGGATGCTTTCATTCACTATTTATTGTATACAATTGTTAAAAAGACTCTTATTCAACAACTGAGAATCTTGAGTGAAGTAAGTGGTGTTTTACACCCAGTCATGTTTCTTTCATTTATATCACGACAGTAAGTTGTTTTTGAATAGTAGAGGAAACCAGAGTGCCCCAAGAAAACTCCTGAACTTAGGAAAGTAAATTTACAAACTTTCTCAAATTAGATCCCCCAAGCAGGATTCAAACCTAAATGATGAGAGTCCAAGTGGTCCATTAACCAAAAAAAGCATTTGGGAAATTTCTGTGTTAATCTTCTGTTAAAATTTTATCCTCAAAATAAATAAAACTGTCTCATCACAAATAGCTGATGTGATGTTAATCAACAACCAACCAACCAACAAACCTGACACAGCCCTAGTGTCACAATCATTCACTCAACAGAGTGTAGAATCAACGCTAATAGGTGATGTGATGTAAATCAACAATCAACCAACTAACCAACCTGACACAGCCCTAGTGTCACAATCATTCACTCATCTGAGTGTAGAATCAACTCTAATAGGTGATGTGATGTAAATCAACAATCAACCAACTAACCAACCAGACACAGCCCTAGTGTCACAATCATTCACTCAACAGAGTGTAGAATCAATGCTAATAGGTGATGTGATGTAAATCAACAACCAACCAACTAACCAACCTGTCACAGCTATAGTGTCACAATCATTCACTCAACTGAGTGTAGAATCAATTCTAATAGCTGATGTGATGTAAATCAACAATCAACCAACTAACCAACCTGACATAGCCCTAGTGTCACAATCATTCACTCAACTGAGTGTAGAATCAATGCTAATAGGTGATGTGATGTAAATCAACAATCAACCAACCAACCAACCAACCAGACACAGCCCTAGTGTCACAATCATTCACTCAACTGAGTGTAGAATCAACTCTAATAGCTGATGTGATGTAAATCAACAATCAACCAACCTGACATAGCCCTAGTGTCACAATCGTTCACTCAACTGAGTGTAGAATCAATTCTTATATTCCTATTTTCTCTGTAATCAATATTTGAAAAAGTTTAAGTTTTATGAGACAATGTTTTATTTTGTTTAACAAACTTACACAAAACAATTTAAATATGACAACAGACATCCAATTTAACTCTGTAATGTCTTAAAAATTGACAATGAAATTTTTCCTTATTTGAGTTGAGTGTACACTTAATTGAGTGAATTATTGTGAAGAAACTGGAACACGGTTGAGTTTGAAACCTTCAGCTTTCATTAAAAGAGTAGAGTGGAGTGGAGTGGAGAAATGGTGTTTTACAACCCAGTCAAGAATTTTTCACTTATTTCCAGATGGTCAGTTCTGGGATGGTGGAGGAAACTGGAGTACCCGGAGAAAACCACTGACCTTCGGCAAGTGAACTAACAAACTTTCTTACCCTAGGATCTGTCCCAAGTGGGATTCAAACCCAGGCGGTGAGAGGCGCTGTGATCCATAAGTGCACACTTTAGACCACTCGACCACCGAGGTCCCGCTTTTATTAAAAGAACCCTTCTTCAGAATACTCTTACATTGCAGAGTTTATATGAAGTCTCTTATTTCATTCTCAGAACGTTGAAAAAAGTTGGAAGTTAATATTGAATCAAACTCACTTATTTCATCAAAGAGTGGGAAAATTCATTTCATATACAAAATAATTTGTTATTTATTATTAATAAATGAAGTCCAGTGATTTAGTAAGTTTAATTATAAAATGGCACCTGCCAGTACATGTAGAATCATATATGAATATTAAATGAAAATATTATATCTTATGACAAGGGGTAAAGTAGACATGTATTAATGTAGAATTATTGGTAAACATGATTATATATTAATGATCAAATTACCAACAATCTCAGATATGTTATCTAATATTAAAATAAGGACAAAATCTTATATATACATACATATATAGGAATTTAATTACACCTTAGACAAATATATAAAATCTTAATCATGGAATAATGCCAGGTTTTAAATAGACTGCAAAATTAACTTTTTCTTTGTTATCGCTTTTTCATTTTACATATTGCATTTAATATTTCAAACTGCAAAATAAATTTTTTACTTTCTCCAGTTGAATTCAAATTTTGTCAACACCCCTTCCCTGCCACAGGCAATTTGAGACATATGAGACATACTTGAACATTCTGTTTAATGTTTGTTTATGCTCCAATCAGCCCCACCCCCCCAGGGCTTTTGTGCTCGCTCCATAAGTGGGAGGTCATGGGTTCGAACCCCGGCGGGGTCGGACCCAAGACTTGAAAGTGGGTAGTGACTGTTCTTTCACCAAGCACTCGGCATTATGAAATGAAAGCCATGGTTTTTTCGGATGGGAAATAAATGAGGTCCCGTGTCATGGCAGGCGTGGCATGATAAAGAACCCTGCTGTATAATGCCACCAGCGCAACGCACAGGCAAAATTTTTGCACTTTCGCCTATAGCTGGCGACGTCTGGATATAAGTGAAATATTCTTGACTGGGACTTTAAACACCATTACTCCACTCGCTTTCGTGAACAAGAAGTCTAAAGGTCTTAGATCAGAGTGCCACTCACCTACCTAGGTTTAAATCCCACTTAGGCAGATCCCAGTAGGTTTGGGATTTGTCAATTTGTCAGTTTACTTGTCAAAGATCGGTAGTTTACTCTGGGCACTCCAGTTTCCTCTACCATACCTAAACATCAGCTTCTATATAAATGAATCTCAACTAGGGTGTGAAATATTACTCAATTTTACTCATAAGAGAGAGTGGAGTGGAGAAATGGAGTTGTGCTTCCTAGTCAAGATTTTTTTACTAGGTAGTCAATTCTGGGATGGTGAAGAAAACCTGATTAGCCAAGAGAAAACCACTGACATTCTACAAGCTAAATGATAAACTTTTAACATTTGGAACTTTCCTTAGTAGGATTCAAAACCTAAATTGTGAAAGGTACTGCTATATGTAAGTGTAAAGTTCAGAACACTTAGTTACAGAGATCCTTACTCTTTAAAAATTCTACTCTGAGCCCAATGCATTAAAATAGAATCAGTGAAGTTCATACATTTTTTGGCATTCTAGCATTTTCACAGTTGCCCTAAAAAAACACCCCATAAATCAAAAAGTCTGCAATCATTTTTCTTTTTGAATAAATAAACAATTTTAGATTCCATGTTTCAAGCATCAAGCAATTAATGGATCCAGCCACCTAAATTCAGGGACAAGATCACATAATTTCTAATGCACTCGTCTGTTAACATTGTGTCTTTCACATTTCTTATAAACCATCAATCTCCGAGAATGAACCCAAAGAAAAAATTGTGATAATATTGTTTGACATATTAATCAAATATGACGGTTACAATATTTTCTTGGAGAGTAAATTGATTAATTGATTCCTAAGGTCAGATTGTTTAGTTAACTTGGTTTAGCAATCAAGAAATCTATATGAAAATGTCACTTTTCTCCAATTCCTCAATTCCCCTTTTTATATTGACAACGAAATCCATGCAACTCAACATCATAATTATAACGCTTCTGTCGACATCATCATCGTCAGAGTTGATCGGGAGAATTAAAGGCCTTGTCCCATGTTAAAAACTCCCGATCAATAATGTCAAATATGAAATAAACATCATAGAACTTAACAGTTGGATCAGGCAGACGATATTGTAAACTCTTTAATGGATAAAAAAAATATGTCTGTTTAATGGGGATAAAAAATGTCAAAGAAAAATGATCCAATTATGACTGGGTCAGTCAGAAATCAAACCTTATAATAGTTGGAAAACAATTTCTTTTTTTTTTTAAGTTGAGAAAAATATCAACGCATGAAAAATGATCCAAATATGATTAGTGCTAAACGTCTTGGAATTCCGGCCTTCCTTAAATTGGTACTGATGGTATATGACATGATAAAATGCATCAACAAGACTATTGTATTTACAACCTGCACAGGGTCATGCCTCGCCGCCACGACGACAATCAATTCCAAATCAACTCAGAATTCTGTAAAAGTCTCAAAGAGGGTAAATTGATTTATTAAATTTCAAATAATCTATTAACTCGAACAGACAACATTTCTGTTAGATTCATATTTCCATCAATAATAGAATAATCTGACATCTGAACGACAGCGGCAAATATGATTTTTATTTCCCTGAAGATGTGTATTTGTTGAGGATATTCGTCTTTTATTTCTTTGTTAATGATGTCCAGTTTTATGGCGTGTTTTATGTTCAAGACAAAGACGAATAAGAAAGGTCATTATGTCACTCGGTTCTGACAGAATCCACTATCTAACAATCACAACATGTCAAAATATTACCCCATATCAAATAGTAATATGATATATTTTTGTAATACAGTCTTCGTTTGAGCACTGACAAGAAACAAGTTTTTATGATTGCAGGGGGACATTTGCGATTTATTGATAATTTTCGTGTTAAAACATCGGATAATCCGATATCTAAAAATTATGACGTGTCATAATATTGAACAACATAAAAAAATATTAAGCTGATTTATTTTCAACTAAATAAATGTGTAAAATTTTCTGTAATATTAGCACCATTATGGTTAAGAAACAAATATTTTTATGAATGTGGTGGGTGGCAGATTTGGTAGTTTTGATGTAGCATTGATAGTGTTGATGGTGGTATTTGTGGCAGCATCAATAGTGTTGTTGGTTGTGGTGGCAGTGTCAAAAGTTTTGATAGTAGTGTCAGTGTTGATAGTGTTGGTGGTGTGGTGGCATTGGCAGTGTCAAAAGTGTTGATGGTGGTGTTCATAGTGTTGGTGGTGGTAGTGGCAGTGTTGGAAGTTTTTGACAGGGGTATGGATAGCAACGTCAATAGTGTCAATGATGGTATAAGTGGGCAGTGTCTGCAATGTTTGTAATGGTGGAATTTGTAATGGTAGTTGAATAGTAGTTTTACATTCAAGAATATTACATTCAAACCAAGAATGTCAGGTCTAAGATGGTGTAGAAAACCCGAGTTCCTGCAGAAAAACCACAGATTTCTGGCAAGTGAACTTTAATGACAAACTTTTTCACATTTAAACAGATATGATTAGGGAAGAAGTGCAACAAGTGCAAACAGCACACAAGTGCCAAAAAATAATTTTAAAATGTGTCTTGGCTGACAAAATTAATAATCTTTACAGATTATTCATACAAATTATGTGTGATGTAATTATTATGACTCTGAAAATATATTAGTCATTTCATTATATTATGAGTTGCCCTTAAAACACAGGTCAATGAGGCTATAATTTAATTAAAATCCTGACAATATTAAAGGGAATAAATAAAACTAATTACCATATATAAACCTGTGATAAGAAATGAACATGTTGCATTACAATCTCGAGTATGAATTAATTAAGACCCCATTTATGACAAAATTATCCCCAAGGTGGGGGTGGTATTTCCTCGTTAGATGACATAAATTTGACATATAGACTAGAGCTCTCTTTAGTTCTGTTAAATGAAAGGATTTAAAATGCAACTAATTTATTAACATTTCATATTAGCCAGACTCTGTCATTTTTCAATTTCCATTAAAATTATGAGAGAAAAGTTTAGAAGTGAGGGGGTGTACAACTTGTTAGTGAAGTTAAAACAAAAACATAAGCTGAGGTTTATAAATTACTTAAACTTTAGTTGTTTGATATTTATATTTAATCTTTGTATATGTGACTTAAAAACATTACATCCTGTAATATATTTCCCCTTTCCATCCATTATAGATGGCTTTCCTAGTCAAGTTGGCAGTGGAAAGGAATGGAGAAATGGTGTTTTACAGCCCAGATTTTTTAAAATTTATATTAAGGTAGTTAGTTCTGGGATAGTGGAGAAAACTGAAGTACCTGGACAAAACCGACAAACTTCAGCAAGCGAATTGACAAAAATTCCCACACTTAATTCGCTGGAGTTGGCATGTAAACCTAGGTATCTGATGGCTCAGAGCTTTAGACATGCATGAGATAAAAGGAAAAGAGGAAAAAGACTGAAGTATTTAGCAGGGGGTCTGGGGTGCCACAGGCTCCCAGTTAGGGTCTACCAGAAAAACCAGAGGTTTTGGATATTTCTAAATTAGACCATTAAGCCACCGAGTCCCTGCCCCAATTTTTACACAGGCTATTGGTACATAAATAAACATTCCCTATTTATACATATAGTAAAAATACTCTTTCACTAAAGTTCTTAACTTTAAGATTAAGTAATTTTAATGAACTATATATGTATACAATTACTTGTTGATGAATTTTTTCATTCAATGAAAAGGCAGGCATTGACAAAAAGCAATATGATTTTTATTTGAAATCTTTTAGTTTTTACTTTTTTAAAATTTTATTTTTTTAAATGTAACTTGAAATTTTATTCTTATGACAAATTCTTTGATAATTAAACAGTGAAAAATGAAATCAAAATCCATCTTAGTTATATATCACAAGTTCTGCATAACTGAACAAACGAAAAACATTGTAATCGATCATGCGAAAAATCATCATTATCCTAATAAAAGAAACCCATTTTCTTTCAAGTGCTGCAAAAAATGACGCTTAAATTAAGATCTTCAGCACATAACATTTGCACTTTGTCAATCACAAGATGGAATACTATCTAAAACTAATTAGGGAATCAATTTCATTGTCAAATTTCATCTTATAAGCTTTTTAATTTTTTTTTATCAAATGCAATTAAATTAAAACATTACGCCCTAAGAATGAAATTTTTGACACAAGTAGAAAAATCAATGAATCAATATAATTATCAATCATTTGTGTCCTGCTTGATCGAACAAAAGAAATCGACAAAATGTTTATCTGATCAAACAAAGAATGCTAATCAAAGAAACATGTGTAAATTTGAAAGTTTTAAAATAATATTGATGATATATGCATGCTCATGAACCAGAGTTATACAATTGATCACTTTCTTCCCGCGTTTCATGTCAATGCATTAAACAAACTCGATACAAAATTATAAATTATATCCGGTCTATAGAATTGAAATAATTCTTATCAATTTTAATATAATTTAAGAATCATTGATTTTTTTCTCTTTAGTTGTGCTAAGAGAACTAATATTATACAAGTCTAAATGCTTATACCTTGGTTTCCAATCCTTTCATCATGACACTTATAAATAAATTTTGATACAGAATATTTGGAAAACTATTTGAAAAAGTTGATTCAAACATTACTAGTTCTGAACTAATCTTTTTTCACTTTGTGTAGTTTGATTGGAGATGTTCATCTAATGCATTGGCCTAGCAATGCACATAAGAAATGACCATGGGGCTACAATACAAATGCTAAATTTAGGACTAGGAGAAAATGTCTAACTTTTAATTCTCACTTTTTTATGTTACTATTAACCGAGGCAGTTAATTTCAGATAAAAGTGCCTTTTTATTATGATAAATAAATAAATAGATAAATAAATAAATTATCCCAAATATACAAATTTGCATGTCTTTTTGTTTCTATGGAAACATCCAGTGGGGAAAAAAAAACTTTGAAATATTAACTTTGCACATATACCTATTACATATATCACTGATATTATACCTCAGAATGATTAAAAACATTATGAATGGTAATAAAATTCATTTTCATATTTTTCTATTTATTATTAATATGAAATGAAAATCCACTGAGGTTATGTTTTCATTGAAGGCCTGTTATTGCATCATGTTCAATATTTCATAATTCACCGGATGCTTATTTCATCATCACACTTTAATAATGTATAATAAAATAATCTAACTTCAGGAGGATCCCCAAAGGGATTTTTAAAAAAATTATTTCTCTTTTTGATTTACAATGCTATTAAATTTACAAAGCAAATAAGTTTTGAGTTTTTAAGAGGTACACTTATATCGTCAAGGGCAATAACTCTTTAAATTATCATTTAAGCAATTTCTAAGCAAGAACTAATTTTGAACAAAGATGAAATAATTAAATAAATAAATATTGAATAATAAATAAATAAATAATAACAAGGAAGTGAAGCAAAATATGCAGCATTATCTAGTCCCTCAAAGCCTTTAACAATGGATGCTGGTCAGAGCTCTAGACCTATTGATACTGATTATGATCACACTTATAACAAGCTCTTTTGTCCTTTGTCACAGATCCTCCTATTTGCTTGGTTCAAATCTAGTCAGTCAGATCCTTATGCCAGACGTTTGCCGTTACATTACTCTTGCGTAAGGCCAGCAGTATTACAATATTACAACAAGAATTAAATCAAGAATACTTAATTAAAATTTAAACTAAAAAATTTAAAAAAATTATTTTTTAAATTCCCCTTTCCTAAGCCTCAAAACTGAACTCTTTTAAGGTAGGAGAAGTAGAAAATTGAATCTATTTTTCACTGCTATAAATACATTTAGTCAAATTAATTTTTCCTACACAAGATCAATCTAACGCATTATATATAACAAATAATCTATACTTTTGACCTATTGCGATTATTACGATATTCCATAAAAATGATTAATAACTTGATAAATAACCCAAATTCTTCAAAAAACCACTCTGCAAATATCTCTCTTTTAAATAATATATAACATTCAATTTATCATAAAACATATTTTTCTAAGTATAGAGTGAGAGAAAAAAAAGGTCATTTGTTTAACTATCTTATGATATATAGAAGTCATAATTTTCTCATATTTATTCTGAACCATGCCCTGTGTTACAAAGATATAGAAGTTTAAGTGAATGACGACTATATTCAATTTACTCCGACAGATAATCTATTTCATTAGTTCTGGCCCCGCGCTTTTCTCCCTCTCGCATTTTCTAGTAATATTTTTGTATCAAGAAAAATTTGCACAGCCGGCAAATTCATATTCGATCTGTCAATATAAAATGTCAAATCCCCATATTTATTTGTTGTTAATCTATTATATTTAATCATGGCATTTTAAGTAATAAGTCTTTATTTTCCCCGACCTTCCAATTAATCATATTTATTGACATTTTGAATATTATCAGACCAAAAAATACATCATAACTTAATTGTATTGAATTGTGACAGGGACGGCTTTTTACAGGATAGCTGTACACTCAGTACAAGATAATTTTATTTCTCTGTCTTTTTCAATAGTACCAACTACTGGCTGAGGTTTTAACCTGAATATATTGGTATTTAAGGAGTTATTGACCTTGAATTTGACATTACATATGTAATAATAATGTTACATTTTCTAAAGGACAAATTGATCAATTTAATCATTATATAATACACTAGTTATATTATAATGCATTTAGTGTAACAGTGTTGTTAAAAATAAATGTGTAGCAACCAAGTTGGGGGGGGGGGGGGGGTTAAGAGTGGGAAAAGTCAGGACTACCAGACAGGCCAGTGTTGGAGTTGAATTTGTAGTTCATGTATACATAAAACTGGTAGGAAGAGTTGAGTGGAGTAATGAAATTTTTCACTATGAACAAGATTCTTTCATTTACACTGAATCAGTCATGCTGTCCTGAGATGGCTGGGAAAACCTGAGTATCCAAAAAAGAGATGACCCTTAGCAACTGACAAACTTTTATCACACACTACCACCAATCTACCATGATCCAAAATTTAAGGGAAGTGTAACATATTTAGTCCATCAAAAAATTTCAAAATTTTTACAATACAGATTGATGCATCTAATTATGCTGGTGTTCAGTGTAAAATGAATTTATAATGTAGATAACCAACAGACAAGCTGAAGGAGGGTCAAAGGATAAAAGGTCAAAGGTTAGAGAGTGGGAGTAACGTGATGAAGCCTGTAGGCTGATGGCTCCTGTAGGCTGATAGCTATGACTTTCTTGTTTTAATAGACATTCTCTGTTTGATAATTACATCATATCTTTAATTTGAACAATTAATTTAAAAGTCTTAACATTGCCTGACCTTGGCTTAAACATCAAAGTGATCTACAATACTAATTACCTTGTATAAAGATCTTATAAACATGAAAAATGATGTCGGATTGTTTTAAAAATCGAATCTTGAAAAACCGACAACATATTAAGCGTCTCGTTGTTCTTGTCATTTTCAGACAATAACGTGACACATGATAGGTTTCAAAACATGTTAAAAAAAACGATTCATTGGGCACATTTTGTAACTTTATAAAACTTTGCCCTTATCAATATCAGAGACGTTATATGCCTCGAGGAGACTCAATTACATACGATATCCTCGATGACAAAGTCGTAAAAATCAGCATATCTGTAATATTGCTACACCAAAAATATTAATATTGTCTGTGAAAAATGTATAAAAATGTCATAAATATATTATAACAATTTTTTTTATTTCACTATAACTTGTTGTTTCAAACATAAAAGTGGCCCTCTGACACCAAATTACTTCCAACTCAATTATTACCATCAATTTTTCATTTCATTTTTATAAATCGAAATTGCATTCATGTTTCACGTTTCACGTTTAACATAAATTTCAGTGTTTTATATTTCTTATTTGAAATGTGAGGATAAAAATAAAATATGATATTTTTGCTTACGAAATATTCATACCCTAAATTTAATACTTAAAAAATTTTTTTTTTTAAATTGAAGATTAAAATTACATATTTATCAAATTTTATAAAGCTTGCAACCGTAAGAAAAATGTCATATACTATATAAAAGGGGCTTTGATGAGGTGAATTATTTTCACACCCTTAATGCAATATTAAGATGGATTTTTTTTTTTTTTTTTTTTTTTTTTTTTTTTTTTTTTGAAGATTCAAACTTCCTATTTCTAAAACAAACAAAATTTAATTTTCTTAATCCCTTTTTTATAATTTTTTTCTTAGAATTTATGTAAGATTACTAGTATTGTGAGAAAAAATTATGGTACTGAAGTTCACAAGGTTTTGTGCGAGATCCAAGACTATTAATTTATATGGATATAAAATTTTCAATCAAATTGTTACTGGATACTTTGTGAAATTATGCAATTTATATAGTTTTTCACATATTGTGTGTGTTACATGGTATTCATGTAAACTCCATTAAACACACACACACACACACACACACACACACACACACACACACACACACACAAGAAAAATATTTCTTCAAATTGTGAAAGTTTAAAATATACATACTTTTCGAGAGTCTGGCAAAGTCTGAAGTTGGTGTGTCACTTGGTGATGATGTCATCATTCCTGGTGTACTTGGCAATGGTAAAGACTCTGGAACTGATGTTGTTGGAACAGATACTGCTGCTGCTGATGATGATGATGTCATTAAAGATGTCACTGATGATGATGTTGATGACACTGTTGTGGATGATGAAGCTGATGGTGTTGAGGAAGTTGCTGCAGATGAAGCTGGTGGTGTCAGACATTTTGTTGTAGTTGTACTCGTTGAAGGTACTGATGATGATGGTAATGACAGATCAGCTGGTTCTGAAGAACTACTGTTACCCTTTTTTGCATCGCTGTTGTCTTGGTTACCACTACTGACATTAATCCCAGCTGATGAGGATAATGGAAGTATAGAAGATATTGGTGGAGCTGAACAATTTCCTGTTAAGAAGGGGAGATAACTATTAGGAATGGATGGCATTTGACCTCCCATTAGTAGCTGCTGTTGTAACTGTTGTATAAGCTGTAACTGTACTAATTGTTGTTGTTGTAAACTGTACAACGTTGTGTGAAGCACGGCTAAATCTGACGGGGACAAATTGTTCTCGGCAAACTGTGCAACTGCTGCTTTAGTTGCACCAATTGGTTCTAAAACAACATTATTATTTGGCATTAATTGTGAAAATGGGAACATCAAATTTGGAAATCGATTGGCTAGATCATATTTTTCAATGATATCACGCTCTTCAAGATCTTTCTCCATTTTATCAATTCCGTCATCATCATTGTCACTATCATTATCATTAAAATCATCCCCTGAGTCACAATTATAATTTGAATATTTCATGTCATTATCGATGTCATTATCATCAATCTGTAGCTCATTCTCATCCTCCTCTTCTGATTGGTCCATATTTCCTTCACCGTCTGATCCCTCCTCTGACAGAAGCCCTACTTCCTGTATGTTTCTATATCGTTCGAATCCTAACCTGTCTTGTGGAGGATAATTTTCATTTTCATTTGCGTCAAAAAACACAACTACTTTTTTCTTATTACAAACTTTTTTATGTGCAATAAAATCTGATAGTCCTATGAATTCCTCTCTACACTTTCCACAAACATGAGCATCGCCCCCTGGTGGTGAAGGTGATGATGGAGTCTCTGGGGTCTCTGGATCTAAAAATAAACAGAAATAGAACAATAAAAAAATATTATTGAAAAATAAAGAAAATGTTTAAAAAACACAAATTAGAAATGCAATGTGATTCTCCCATGGGAGATAACTCTTCCTATAAATCAATATTTACAATGCACAAAGGGTTACCACAGTAGGGGCAAAAGATGACTATATATATTCAAACTAAAATGCACTTGATTCTTAAAATACACATGGAGATTGCTGGTTAATGTTTTTTCAAAGAAAAGTATGACTGTTTTTTAACAGAGTTAAGGTTCTTGAATCATTCAAGCATTTAAAAAAGCATATTTTAATATTTCATTAAAGGCTTAATCTATAAAGTCTGATAACAGTTTTGTCTTGGAAATTCAGTTGATGATGAACAAAGTAATTCTTGATTTACACTGTGGTGGTTGTATTACAATATACTGATACCAATCTAACTGCGGTTTGTTAAACTTTAAAGAAAACATGTATAGACAAATTATTTACCCTATCACTAAAACAGCGTAAAATCTTAATTGAATGATTTAATGATAATTGTTTCCCATCAAACCCCAAATATAGCTTAACTACAGATCCCTTGATCTGTATCTAGTTTAACTACAAAATCTCTCCATTCATATCTTAACAGTATCAACACACCTGAGTGCCCACTAAAACAAGAAACATATACACTATAAATCTTACACAATGAAGAAACGTTCCCATCGCCTGCCTAACAGACAAATTTTCATTGAAGCTTATTACAAACTCTTTGGTTCAAATTACCTGCCTAACAGACAAATTTTGATTGAAGCTTATTACAAACTCTTTGGTTCAAATTATCTGCCTAACAGAAAAGTTTTCATTGAAGCTTGTTACAAACACTGTGATTCAAATTGACCAAGTCAGTCAAATTTTGCCCGTCTTAACTCGGAATCAAACTTGAAGATATAAAACAATGCCAGAATCCCTCTGGTAAGTGTTGTTTGATTTTTGTGGATAATGAATGATCCAATATTTTTTTTAACCCAGTAAAATCAGAATTAAAATCTGTCAACTTTTGCATTCCCTTGCCTACTAATTTCAGTAGGTCAAATGGTCTAAAAAATGTGCTCATGAAGTAGTGTTTTCACACTACCTAGCTTCTGAGTCCCAATCAGGTAGATCCTAGGTCAGTTTGCTTGCTGAAGGTTGGTGATTTTCCTCAACGCTTTCCATTTTCCTCCACCATTTCTGAAGTTACTCTCTCAATATAAGTGAATGAATCTTAATAATAGCATAAAACATTAATCCAGTCAAAATTCTGATTTCCAGAAGATATTCACAGTGTTTTTATTTATCATATAAAGATCAATGACTTGTAGTCATATGTTTCTGCACTAAGACAATAAAACAATTCTTACAATCGTGAAGCTGCAAGATCATGTAACATCTTACAATCGGAAAAAATATCATAATATGCCACATTATCGGACATTACCCTGTCAGTAAATAATTTGAGATCACTCGCGATTTCTGACAATTCCCACCTTTGGGAAGGATACTGATTTCTCAACTGGGAATTATAAAAAGAAAATTATATTCAATTTCTCATATTTTAGTTATAAGGAATGAGTGTTGGGACGAGTTTTACGATCTGGACCTTGGTTTATAATTATGATTAATACTGCACAAATTTCATAAGATTATGGGTTTAGAAAGATGAATAATGTGATTACTGTCATTTAACATCAAATATTACAATAAATCATCCTCTTCTTGTTTTTTCTCGCTGAAGAAAACAAAAGCGACTGATTTATATGCGAAGATTTATCATTTCCAAGACAACACTGTTCATCTCTTACAATACCAATGGGATATAACTTGCACACTAATGTGAAAAATTGTTTAATTATTGTCATTTTTCATAGAAAATTGTAACAAATTTACTTAAGAAATGTAGAAACTAAAAATCTATGTCGCTTCCTATAATTACTAGTTGCATCATTTTTTCTTTGTCTAATAACAGCCTAATCATTGTGTTCTAAATTTACAAACCAACTTTTAAACATCCTTGGCCTATAGCTGCATTACCTTAATCCAAAACAAATGCAACAAAGAACTTCCCCATACCAACACAAAAGTCAGGGAACTTAATTTTCTTTTTTTAATTATTTTTTTTAAAATTGAAATTAATTTATATTGTTCATGTTTGAAATATTAAGAAAACGAAATTAAAAACTAAATCCATAAACTAAAAAAGTAAAATTATTTGTTTATTGAGAGGCATTACATTGAGTCATATCCTGTAATTTCCCGCAGTTTTTTTTTCCGAGTGATGTCGGAAAAAAAATTTAAATTTACAAAATTGAGATATTAAAAGTTAAAATTACATTTCAATATAATTTATGCCTTAGCAAGAATGCGATAATGACCTTATATAAAGTATTTGGAAATAATAATATCTAAAACTTGTACCCCTATACATCTTAAAGAAAATTTAAATAATGAAATTCAAGAATCCATGATTCATTTATACAGCAGTATAAGATTTCAAATCAAAATTCTAAAAAAAAAAATATTATACTTGAAATTTACATCCCCCACCTGTGTGGGAAACTGCAACAAATGGGGTACATAATACTTCGTAAAATGGATAAATCTAAAAATCCATGACATGGAATTACTCCCCAAAATCTTCAATGACCATTACTAGGACAACACCCATTATTGGAGAACACACCCCCTTATTGCAATTGAAAGGTAATAAACTCATATCTCATGCCTAAAAATGACAACAATATAAGCTATTTATTGTTAAAAACATGTGGCAGAGCAGGGGTGAATACAAATATAAGCTTTTCTTTGACCAATTTTTCTATTCAGTATTCATATCATTTTCGCATTAGTTCAACCTAAAATGACAACATATGATTTGTGATATCAGGATATATCGTAACACCATTTCAATTTTAGGAACATGTAAAGAAACTGATCTGTGAAAATTGTATTTTTCTCATATACATGTTTATATATAATCCATCCCTTACCCTCTCTATTATTACCAAGAATAAATTTTTCCCACTCATGAATTTGGGAATTTTAATCATAGTTGTTTCCTAAATATTAAAATTCATGTCTACTTCCCAAATAATAGATACCTGTTTATTAGAATTCATTATACTATTCATATTTATGTTTATTGCAAGGGCTTCCAAAAGATCAATCTCGCTCACCTGCTTCACTTAATCTTTTTAGAAACTTTCAACAAATTATCGCAACCTAGACCAACAATCATTCTGAAGCTAATGCTGCCATTTTCACATTTTTTTTTTTTTTTTTTTTTTTGCTGAGAATAACATTTTTTAATAAAGAATTTTTGAAAAATTGTATATGTATTAACTTTTATATTTATCAAGTAAAATATTTTTAAGCTTTTAAAACAAAAAAAAAGATAAATAAATAAATAAATAAATAAATAAATAAATAAATAAATAAATAATTGAAAGAAAAAAACAAATAAATGCCAAACCTCTTAACATCAGACAGTTTATCCATTCTGGTTTATGTGAACTCTTGAAAAACTTAATTATACCTTTCATTAATTCACCTTGACACCTTCAAAGATACTCCCAAAAAATATCGCAGAATTTTTACATCCCCTCTCAGACGCTTTCTTAACTAAATCTTCCTATATAAAAACTCATTTCAGCAAACATTGTAATCTTGTCTTTAGAAGAGAAAACTGATACTTGGAGCCGTTTAAAAATTACATGGAAATTATTCCAATTTTTTACAGGAAAACTAGAACATCATAAATTTGACAAGGCTTACTGTATAATACTCTATAATTTTGATGTCTACATTCCGTGAGGTGGTCTATCAAATTATAAACTGCCTGTTAGTTATTCTCCCCTATTTTTTTCGCATCAGCGGTGTAATATTCTTTATCAATTTCCTATGACACCTACATGGCTGGGGCTATATTGGGTTATATAATTCTCAGATTTTTTAACTTTTTTTTATAATAAAATCCATTTATCCTAATCCAATAGAATATAATTGGCAGATTTCTAAATTATTGTAACTCCAATTTGAAACTTATTTCTAAGAAAAAAATATATAAAAAAAGTTTAAAATCATTGTATGATCAGACAAATTGTACATTGCAATTGATGCTTGTCTCTGCATTTCAAAGACTACCAGTATATAATAAAAATACTTGAAAAAAACCAAAATATTTTCAAATTTTTTCCCCCACACATTATGGTTAAATCTATAAAAATTTCAATAAAATTAACTGACAATTGTTAACATAGATTTTTTGTGATAAAATAACGTTTTTATGATTTTCGATTAAAAGTTCCAACTTTCCCCTCAAATATTCCCCATAATAAATTATTAAAATTGTAAAAAATCTGCAACATTATTCTTAAAACCCTATCTTATGAGCAGTTCACGATACCGATTAGCCTGACGTTTCAATACACATATTGTTTAAATGTGACAGCTCGCCAATATTGTTTTAATGTCTTGTCAAAATCTTTTTAGGCTAGATGTCATTTTGCGCTCATATTAATATCAATTTATGTTATAAAATTTCACCAATAACATTAGAGTAATTATACTTATAGCAAGATGGAAGTGATAAAAATGACAGTTCGTTTGAGTGACATCTCAATAACCCTACAAACAGATTTTTCATAAGCAAGAATACAAAAAGAAAAATGGTAGAATTGATACTGTATTTGCATGATTCGTAAATACGCTTCATTTCCTGTATATATCATTGAATTACATTATTAATTTATGAATTTATATCTTTTTAATATCATTTAGCATAAAAAATACATGTGAAAAAAATTTAAAAAATTCATTCTATTGTTCGTACAAATTTAGTCACAAGAAAAGAACATATGCAACCATGCAGTTTCTGTCTGTATTTGTAGTTATTTGCGCCACATGCTGGCGATACAGCTTGTTTGCGAAGTTAAGTTACCCTGCATTAACGAATCACACATGTATAAGAATGGAAATTAACAAATTATTAAAATTCTAGCAAATTATTTCAATATCAAAGTTTTTTTTAAAAAAAAAATGAGGGAAAAGTTTCAGTATAAAAATTTTATATCATATAATTCAAAGAAATATGTATAAAAAGGGTAAATTTAACACTTCAAATTGCAGCAAAAACAACTAATAAAAAGTGAGAAAAAGCTATAGACAATTGGCTAAATAAATTTAGCGAATAGAGAGCAAGAGATTTAGTAAAATACCTGTCTCAAAGGTTTCTAAATGTGTAGTATCCACATCATTTGGACATTGAGATTCGCTCGGCATTTCTGTTTGATCTGTAAAAACAAATAAATAATCTTGTCAATTCACAAACTTTTATGCAAAATATTAATTTAAATTAAAAAATCCTTTATGTGGACTAAACTCTGCAATTTTCAATATCAACCAACTTTGAGAAATTTCCTTTTTAACTTCACTGTTTATTTCAATTAAACTTTTCTAAAAAATTATCTCCCTTTGTTTTCAACAGTCAATGTTACCTCCTCAATAAATAATCCCCTTGTTCACTTTCACCTGGGGTTATTTCCCTTGTTCACTTTTTAGTATGATTATCTCCCTTTTCTCTATATATGGCAATCTGTATTAACACGCTGAAGACTATTTCAACAATAACTATATATGACATAGATTGTTTGACTTAGTGTGAACAGGTGTCAAAGACGGAATACATGATCCACAACCAATCACAGACCCCAAAAAACCTCGCAAAAAAGGTAAAGTTTGTCGGTCAACAAATTAAAAACAAGCAACCCGACTTGTCAAAACAGCATAATTTTTTTTTGTTACCCAAGTGTGCATTGGGAGGAGATCAAATTTATGAGATGTATAAGCATGCGTAACCTCCTGTCTGTTGAGGATCAATCAATAATTTTAGCCAATCAGTGCGCTCATCAATACCCTGTCTAAACGACAAAAAACAAACTTTAAAAACAACTATATCAAAGACAAAATCTCAATGCCGACTTTGAACCTTTTATTGGAAGTTCTGCAGATAAAGATTTTTGAAATGTTATTTGATATCAAATTAAAGTTCTTCAGGTGCAATATATGTTTGTTATTCACAAAGTATATTATAATTCAAAGATAACTTTAATATTATTTGAATCTTTAATTAGGCCTGTCAGCTGACTAATCTTTTGATTTTTTTACTGATTTTTGAAGGATTTTCTAATGATTTTTTAACAATGACGTTATTTTTTTTTTGGTAGCTTTAGTGACTGATGTTAATAAAAGATTACCAGTATCATAGCTTTATCTGGGGGTGAACATGTAATCAATACTGTTTTAATGATGAAGGGCAATACTAATGATGGTGACAGTAATAACAAAAAGTTAAAAATAGAAATAAACAAAAAATAAAAATAGATTATACCAAATATAATTAAGAGAGTGTCAGTTCAATTTTCGGATGCTGATCTATTCTACTGACACTCCAGTTTCCTCTACATTTGTTTATCAGACTGCCTTCATAAAATGAAAAAACCTTGACTTGGGGTATAAAACTACATTACTCAACTTCTTAGTATGATATAGAGTGTTTTTAATATGAACTAAATTTTCTGACAGATTGGCTTTATAAAACTGAAAAATTTCAGCTAAAAAATTTCTTCTAAATTCTGATAAGTTACAACTGTTTTAGAAAACATTCATGAAAACAGAAAAGAAGGTAAAGTTTAGAGATAAGAGCTGAATTATGACAATTCTGACAGCTACCAGTACAACTCCTCAGAATCCTTGATAACTCTGTAGTTAAACAGACTATAAACACTGACCCCTGCAGGGTATCCCACCCACCTTCAACTTCAACTCAGCAGTATTTGACAAATTTGTTGCCAACTTCTCTTTGTTAAGTACTGGTATTTTATTGGTTATTTTAATGCAGTTGCTGCACTATCATAAACAAAATTATAGACTCATATAATGGTTATGAGGAATAGTTCAGTATCTGACAAATGTGGATCTTTAGTTCAGAGATGGTCATATGGAGAGGGACCTTTATAACTGATAGCCTGCATCTTAGGTGCAGTACTTTGGTGTCACAGAAATGTGGTGTCCTGTGTCATAGGTGTTATATCCTGTGTCATAGGTATGGTATCCTGTGTCACATAAAGTGTGGTATCCTGTGTCGCATAAAGTGTGGTACCCTGTGCCACAGAAAGTGTGGTACCCTGTGTCCCAAAGTATAGTATCACTGAGTGTGGTATCATGTGTCACTGAGTGTGGTAGCCTGTGTCACTGAGTGTGGTAGCCTGTGTCCCAAAGTATAGTATCACTGAGTGTGGTATCATGTGTCACTGAGTGTGGTAGCCTGTGTCACTGAGTATGGTAGCCTGTGTCACTGAGTGTGGTAGCCTGTGTCACAAAGTATAGTATCACCGAGTGTGGTATCCTGTGTCACTGAGTGTGGTAGCCTGTGTCACTGAGTGTGGTAGCCTGTGTCACAAAGTATAGTATCACCGAGTGTGGTATCATGTGTCACTGAGTGTGGTAGCCTGTGTCACTGAGTGTGGTATCCTGTGTCACTGAGTGTGGTAGCCTGTGTCACAAAGTATAGTATCACCGAGTGTGGTATCCTGTGTCACTGAGTGTGGTAGCCTGTGTCACATAAAGTGTGGTATCCTGTGTCGCATAAAGTGTGGTACCCTGTGCCACAGAAAGTGTGGTACCCTGTGTCACAAAGTATAGTATCACCGAGTGTGGTATCCTGTGTCACTGAGTGTGGTAGCCTGTGTCTCTGAGTGTGGTATCCTGTGTCACTGAGTGTGGTAGCCTGTGTCACTGAGTGTGGTAGCCTGTGTCACTGAGTGTGGTACCCTGTGTCACAAAGTATAGTATCACTGAGTGTGGTATCCTGTGTCACTGAGTGTGGTAGCCTGTGTCTCTGAGTGTGGTAGCCTGTGTCACTGAGTGTGGTAGCCTGTGTCTCTGAGTGTGGTATCATGTGTCGCTGAGTGTGGTAGCCTGTGTCACTGAGTGTGGTACCCTGTGTCACTGAGTGTGGTACCCTGTGTCTCTGAGTGTGGTAGCCTGTGTCTCTGAGTGTGGTAGCCTGTGTCTCTGAGTGTGGTAGCCTGTGTCTCTGAGTGTGGTATCATGTGTCGCTGAGTGTGGTAGCCTGTGTCACTGAGTGTGGTACCCTGTGTCACTGAGTGTGGTACCCTGTGTCACAAAGTATAGTATCACTGAGTGTGGTATCCTGTGTCTCTGAGTGTGGTAGCCTGTGTCGCCTGTGTCACTGAGTGTGGTAGCCTGTGTCACTGAGTGTGGTAGCCTGTGTCATAGGTGTAGTATTCTGTGTCACAGTAAATGTGATGCCATGTGTCATAAATGTGGAATCCTTTAACACAGAAAGTGTGGAATCCAATGCCACAGTGCTACAGACAATTTTTTTCTGTAATATGTACCAATCATTATCACTACACCTTTCCACTGGATTTTTTTTTACTGATTAAATAATTACCAGCTACGAATCTAAAAATACATACTACCTGAATTTATCCCTGTTTACGATTTATCAGACAAGCGATCGTTATCAGTTTATATACTCAATACCATAAATTTAGATCACAATTTTTTCCTTAAAAAATTCTTTTGAAATCAACTGATTTCAAAAACAAACTAGTCATACAAAATGTATATGAAATTGTTTCAAAATTTTAAACCATAGTTAGTTATATGATCCAAAGTTGAAATATGAGGCCTGTGATTCACGCCAATTATATCAATTAAATGACTGAAAATTTACCAAAATCTTGACTTTAAATCGTTTATGTCACAAAATATCATTTAAATCTATCTTATCAACATTTAGATAAAAATCCATTTTTGTCTTTTGTTTTTGCCATACTTTAAAAAAAAATTCTGGGTTTATTTTGATCTTTTTTCTTCCCTTTTGATCACTGAGAGGTTTAAACATTCTTAAGACCACACACTTTGAAATCTAAATCTGCAATATGACAGGAGTGTCATGTTAATTTCATATTCATATATCGTGATCATATTTCCCGTATTTTTGCCATGTTTTGATTCCGTTTATAATATACAATTAGTGCCTGATTTTGATATGGATATATGCATGACATTATGATATTGGCAAGTTCATAAGTTCAATTTAAGACAGTTTTGACTTGTAAACTTTGACTGAATATGATACTGGCAGACTGACACCTTGTTTCTTTACTGGCAGAGTTGAAGGTGTGATAAAAAAACTATTTCGTGTTAGTAAGATACTCTATTTCATGCAAAGAGTGTAAACATGCTGGAAAGGCAATATGAATGCATTAATGACATTTAATCTCTTGTCTTCTATGACTATTTCAATTCTGCATGATTGAAATATTGGAATTCTCCCTCTCCTCTCCTTTTTTTTTTTTTTTGTTTAAGTCCTGTCTGTCTCATCAAAATACACTTTCATTTGAATTCTCTAATTAATGCTCCAATTTCATGACTTCGGTTAGAGTAAATTATATTGTTTAGATGATCTAACTTGAAGTTTGCACACTCTAGTTTTCCCTATCATCCTAAATACATATTCATTTTAATTCTCTATTCTCTGGTTCAATTTCATGATTTACAAGCCACTTTGAGTATAATACATCAGTTTAGAGAATATATTTTGTAATAAGGACACTCCAGTTTTCCCTACCATCTTAATTCATACATACCCTATCAGTTTTATAATGTCACGCTGGTACTTTAACTTATTCATGTTTTGTCGAAATTAAGCTACAAGGAGTAAAATGCTTTCCGTTGGATGGATTTTCTTAGACTAATGACTAGACTTGAATCACATAATTCAGGCAGATCCTAGTGTAAGAAAGTTGTCAATTCATTCGCCAAAAATTGTGGGTTTCCCTCTGGGCAATCAGGTTTCCTCCACCATCCCAGAAATTGACTCAACCCGCCTCAGTAAAACAGAAAGAATCTGACAGAAGTGTATAACTTAATTTTCTACCACTCAAAAAAAAAAAAAAAGAAAAAAAAAAAGAAAAAATTACTGGCCCAACCTTCAAACTGAAGAAAATGTGAGTATGTTATGATAACTTCAAAGTGATAACATCTATCGCTTTCCATGATATCAAAAATATGACCTATGATCTTTATCAAAAATTTTAACATACTTGTGAAAAAAAATATTTTTTGAACACATAGCTAACTTAAGTATACAATCTCATCATTGATCTTTTAAAATTTTGCTTTGTTTTCGCCAAGGCCAATTTGACAATTTGAAGATATAAAAAAAGAAGATATATTTAAAATTATCTAATGTTTGTATATATTACTTTTACAAATAAAAATGCCCTCTATACATTTAAAATTTAAATGTACTCAAATATTGGAATTCCCATTATCTTTCGTTTGAACTTTTTATGAGTTTGAATATTAATACAAAACGTGATAAAAAGCAGAGAATTTATTTAATTTGGTGGCACCAAGGCCTGGTCCACTGAATTATATCATATCAAAATAATTTCACAAAATGATAAAGAAATTATAATAAACGAGCCATTGATATTATATGTTTCATATTATCGTAGATTGTTTACCGACTTCAATAAGTTTAAATTCAGACAAATTTCTGAAACTAAAATCAAATATTTGTTTAAAGCAAAATTAGAAAAGAAAGATATTGGACATAATAGTTGAAGTAATAAGATAAGATCTCTTCTAATGTGTACTTAAAAATTAAAGATTGACAACTTCAATTTACCCCACAAACAGATAATTATGTTCCCCTCCATGATCGCTAGTTTGTTACAAATATTGAATTTTAATTTTTTTATGATTGTATAATAGTCTACATATATATTTTAAGTTTTTTTCTGTTTTTAGTTGTTTTTTTTTTTTCTTTTTTTAAAGGATAAATATTCTAAGTCAGTTATATAATACCATTTAAATGTTTTTTGTTCACTTGTGACAAGTTCATTAATGAGATAATTCAGACCTTGAAAAATTGAACCCATAATTGTAAGTGAAAAGACCTTTAAATTTTTTTACCTTGAACTTACATTTGAACATTTTAGTTGGTGTACAGCATGTAACATCTTCCTTGCACTGAAATCACCAACCCATCCATCCAACAAATGCATTACATTATAGTTAAGAATTAAATAATAAAGAAACTAATATTACCCTAAGGGAGGGGTGGGGGGTTAAGAAATTTTGGAGTTAAATGCAAAAATTTGTGAATTTAAAAAAAAATGCAGTTGCATAATGGTGTCATATGGCTAAAGGGCAGAAATACCTTCTTTTTTTTAGTTAAAAAATTGTTCAAAATGATCAAAGAAGTCTTAATAACAAGTTGTAAAAAATCATTTTTCCTGTTTTAATAGAATAAAGGTGCCATTTGTCCAAAGGGCAGACAATTTTAATATTATTTGATTCGAAATCATCAAAAGATTGACCAGATAGCCCCTGGTCAAATATGATGTTAGTGACCAGTTGAGAAACAAATCCCTGGAGGCCCAGAGGCATCAAATCTCACAATTTCTTTTGTTTGCATGCATGTCATTTATAAAAACATGGATATGATTGCTCAGGATAATGCCACTGTGTGTTAATTGTGAAAGCTTTTAACACCCTCAAAGATCTAGATCTGAAAATAATCAAATTCAAAGTCCTAAAAAGTGATAAATAAACAAATAATTGTCTGTAGGATTAAGGCAAATGTATTATCTCATAATTCTATTTGAAGATTAATAAAGAAATTTCTGAAATGGCATGTATGCATAATTAATCAGTTAAGAAAACAGTAATGAATTATCTAAACATTAAAATTCTAGACACTTGGATCTCAGTGCCACCTGTTGGAGATATAAAACATTAATTATAACGAAAGGTGTAAATGTTAATTATTACAACAACATATAGCATAATTACTTTGATCACCTGTCCCAATACATTGTCTACTGACAATGACAAGAATTTTATTATTTATTTTATAGTTAATTATTATGACGACAAATTATGAATGCCACAACACAGACACAATAATTACTGCTGATGTCTATAATCAAAAAATTAATTACCAACATGTTGTTATTAAATAAAAACATTGTGATAAATATTATGGATTTTTTGTTGTATTTGAACAAAAATGAATTTCATGTCAAATCATATTAAATAATTTTTTTTCTACTTTTTTTTTTAAAGGCAAACATGACAATTAATAATTATTCTTTTTTCAGTATTTATGAACTTTTTAAAGTAATTTTTTATAACCATGATGGTTGATTAATTAATTAAAACATAAGATTTATTGTGTCAATTTTAATTAAAAATATCACAATATATTAATTAATAGTAACAAAAACTTGTTTTACCAAATCCACTAATAAATAAATAATAAATAAATAAATAAATAAATAAATAATAATTAAATAAATAAACCAGAGACAGCACATGAAAAATTAAGTAATTGTTTAATTATTAATTATTTAGTCTGCATTTCAAGAAAATGCAAAAGGACATATAGAATATGAAATAATCAACACAAGACTGGTATTAAAAACAATAATAATTAACTGCTTACTAGAATATAAGGACGGAATTATTTCTGTGCCTCTAAAACAAAACTGGTGATGGCATATATTTTTTTAAACCCTGCATCAAACAACTGTAAAACTGATGATGTAATAACATATCTATGTATACTAAAACAAAGATAAAAAGAAAGGTAAAACTTTACACCTGAGGAAAATCATATTTTATATATAATCTGGATACAGGTGTATTATACTTAATGACAGATATATTTTATCAAGGTAGATTATTTTGTATCTGCATGGCAGAGTACTTTTTTTTAAATAGGAGAAATGAAATCTAACGATCAATTAGCCCAATCATATATTAACAAATCTGCACAGATTACTGCATCATGTACAGCAAAACCTCTATATAAAGACCGACTACAGGACCCCTATAGTGTAGACATGTGGATATAAAGACTGACTACACGACCCCTATAATGTAGACAGGTGGTCTTGATGCTGAGATTTTTTATTGAAAAGGAGACTAAGGGACTTTTAAAGATGGGTCTTAATGGATAGGTAGTGTGTATGCAGGTGTATTGTTTGGTCGAAACATGAGGCAAAAGACCTGAAGCTACTGGTCCTAATTGGCAGGTAGTTTTTATAAAGAATTACAGAGGTGACAGCTTTATTATAAACTCATATCACAAATTTTAAATTACTAAAATTTGATGTGAAAATTGCTAAAACTGTCTCTTGAAAAATACCCTAAAAATTAACATTCAAATGGGTGGAAGATGCGTTTTGGTAGTCACAAGGCAAAGCAACCAAAGATTTGACCTTGTGGTCTTGACCATTATCTACACAACCAATGTTTGACCATTATCTACACAACCAATGTAAATTATGTAGGTACTGATTCTTATTGGTATACATTTGTTCCTAGTTTGATCAAAATCCATCCATAAATGTTGAAGTAAGAGTTCTGCTTATACCACTGTTTAACAGCATATAACTGCAGTATTCACAATAATTTAACATTCAACAAGGTATAAAAATAAGTGTAATATTTCAGTACTCACTCACATATAATTTTTAATATCTGTATATCTGTCTATGTAATTAACTACCTTACAGACAGTATTATCTCGGTGATAATTTTTAAATCTCTTATGCAAGTTTTTTTTTATCTAAAAGGCATTAAATTGTTTTTCACAATAAATATTTTAATTTTCATAAAATCAAACACTAAACTGCATCCATTTTATGCTTTACCCCTAAAGACACATTTTTTACTTTACAGAAATTCAAATTTTTAGTCCTTATATTTGATATATTGCACGTAATATGCCATTTTTTCCCTTAAGATACAGTTTTGAAGTTTATTTCATCTTTTTATAATCACAAAATTTTATTCATTTCCTTTACCCAAAAGGTATATATTTAATCGCAGAAGTTTATAAAATATTCATCAAAAATCTTCAATTTTGAAATAATGCACATATCATAATATATCAATACACAATTTATATATATATATATATGTACACCTGGGCTTAAACTCAATGATATTGAAAAGCAAATGATAAAACTGTCATATATTGCAAGTAACCATTAAATATTCATCTAAATATGTAACAAATTTTTTTATATACACAGGGCTTTAATTCAAATGATATTGGATGGCAATGCTTTCATATTATATACGGTATATATATATATATATATATATATGAATGACAATGATAACATTGTATATGGATATTAGAACAGCAATGGCTATATATTTTATGTATATGATATCAATTTTAAACTCTGGCCATATTTTGAATATATTTCAAGTACATGTCAACAGAAAATAATTCTATATCTCAAACATTTTCTCATTATTCAAGAGTTTGACTAATTTATGAAGTATGCCGATAAGGACCCACAATAAAGGTAGCCCAAAGTCATACCCATGCTAAGCTGCTTTTTATAATAAATGGTTTATACTTGAAATGCATACACATATATCTTACGATTTGTAATAATCATCTACGTGAACTATAGAAAATTAATCGCAATGAGTTATAAGAAACGTTTACTAGAATAAGTGTAGCAGCCATACATCAAATCTCGCCGGTAAAAACCTGTCATAGAATATCAGATATATACATGATATATTTCAACTTTCTTTTGTTCATGTGATAATCTTAAAAATATTGCATAGCGCAGACAAATTTTCTCCCCGAAATTTCTGGGCTCACGGCTCAGTGTGTGTTGTCAAGATCAGTTATAGTCTTCAAATAGAAGTATTTAACATTAATTATTGAAAGCATTTATTTTAAATCTGACAGTTTTTATTACACTCCAATATATAACTCTTTAAATCATACACACATATATATTGCCATTGTTAGTAACCCCTACTTCTTACAAGGGAGATAACTTTTTTACGAAAGTGGAATGGAATTATGATGTTTAACACCCCAGTCAAGATTCTTTTATTTATACTGAATCATTTCAGAGATGAAGAAAAAAACCAGAATACCCATTGGAAAACCAATAATCTTTAGCAAGCAAACTGACAAACTTAATCACATTAAGATTTGGCCCCAGTTTCACAATCATTCACTCAACTGAGTGTACACTCAACTCAAATTCGGGAATATTTCAATGTCAATTTCTAAGACATTACACAGTTAAAATTGAATATCTAATGTAGTATTTTAATTGTTTAGTGTAGGTTTGTGGAACAAAACAAATCATTGTCTCATAAAACTTAAATTTATAAAAAATTGATGAGGGAAAACTGGGAATATTTGAGTTGAGTGTACACTCAGCTGAGTGAATGATTGTGAAACCGGGGCCTGCTCAAGTCAGATTTGTACCTGGAGCAGTGAGAGAGGCTTTAAGTAATAATTATACACCACTTGGCCCCCAAGGTCCCCATTTATAAAATATCGAGTGTAAAGGATCCAGGGCACATTTTCAACAATCTTTTCTTGTAACCTAAATTGGTTAACACAAGTAAAACATTGATTCATCAGGACTTATGGTATTGTAAAGTAAAAATTGGCATCATAACAGGTTTTGCGATTAATCGAGGAAAACATGAATTACACATTAAGCTCAATTTAAAACAAAATATAGAATGAGACTTACCGGGTATATATAAAACCTAGAAGATTTGGGGACTTTAAAATAGTTTGATAGTCAGTGAGGTGGCAGGCGAAGTTATAGATGACCAATTAAACACGCTTTTACTGTATTTTTCAGCAAGTAAAAACCGTTAAATAAAACCTTAACAACCAAGATGTGAAACTGATTTAATATCTCAAATATCATTAAATATGAAAACAGAAAGTGTCCCTGTGGTGTTAATGTCGAAAATTAAACAACCATTATAAATGAACTATAAAACTCTTAAACAACTGGACACAGGAAATGCCACACACTGGTCAATCAATGGTCAGTTGTCCATTATTATAAAAATATCACATGTCGAAATTAATGACCATTTTCATAAAAGAAGCAATATGATTAGATTGTTCAGTGAGCTGAGGTCCATTAATTGGGAATTTAAAATTTGTCTAATGTTTGATAAATTGCTTAAATTACATCACAATGTGACATTTCTAATATGTCATAAAATAAACGGAAGTTGAGCCAACAACTTTTTGCCCTATAAAACAGATTTTAAACAGCCAATATAAAACAGTTTAATTTAAATGTATGGAGAAAACCGGAGGGACAGAAACAAGCTAACTTCCTACTTTAAGCACACATTTTGAATTTAAAAGTTTCCAGCCTTGTATTTTTTTTTTTAAGGGTGGAGTCTCTCTCTGTTTTTGAGGGGCCTCAGTGGCCAAGTGGTCTAAAGTTCACGCTTATGGATCACAATGCCTCTCACCGCCTTGGTTCGAATCCCACTCGGGACAGATCCTGGTGTGAGAAAGTTTGTCAGTTTGCTTGCCGAAGGTCAGTGGTTTTTTCCGGGCAATCTGGTTTCTTCCACCATCCCAGAACTGACCGCCTTGAAATAAGTGAAGAATTCTTGACTGGGGCCTAAAACACCATTACTCCACTCTCTCTGATTTTGATTATTGAATTTGTGTGATGGTTCAAGTTTTCAGGGACAAATTAGACATTTTTAAAGCATTAAGAAGTCTCTCTGGTTTTGAACATATGAAGATACTTGCAACTGTATAATGGTTTAAGTTTTCAGCAACACACTATAGACTAAAATTGGAGTAGAGTAGTGGTGTTTAACAATGTGGTCACATTTCTTGAACTACCAGGATACAAGGAAATAGGTAAGATTGAAAAGATTAGGAAATGGCTTTATTAAATAAAAAAAATGACTTGATGTACTGAGGACAATGCCAGTTCTCGGTCATCAAATTGCAGGGAGCACTTCCATATAAGGGTATAAAATTAAAAAATTAAGAGACAGATTTTAAAATGCTTTTGCTACACATATTGCTGCATTGTCACATATAACCTTGAAAAGGTCTGTTTTCAAATCCTTCATCCCTTCCCTCCCACTCACCACACCCACATACAACATGACTAAATGGCCTTGTGTGTGTGTGTGGTCAAGACTTTTAATCTTACCCAATAATCCCCCTTCTTATATTAACAATCATCTTTTAATCACAAAATCTTTCAAAGCGATTTTGTGACTTTAATGATAAGGGGTGCTCTGATCTTTTAATTTTAACCCCCCCCCCTTTACCCCCCTTAAATTTTAATTTCTATGTCATAGTGTCTTGCTAATAAATAAGATGACCATTGAAGTTTATTGTTGACCACTCAAATCTCCATTACTGACCGCTCTAGCAGAACAGGTGCCCCTAACAATGTAACAAATGTGTAATTCAATAAAACCTGTCATTTAAAGCTTGACCCCCTGTCCAAAAGAATAGTGACCACACTCCTTGAAAAAATTATGAATTATATTTTCTTTAAAAAGCTCTTCAAATTAGATCCACTCCTTCAAAAACTTGTTAATGTAAAGAATATCTATTGAAATGATTCTTTTTAAAGACAGAAATTATATTCTGTGTATGATTGTGTTGCCAAAAGCAATTATCTCAGTTTTTTTACAGTGTGATATAGAATATGTTATAAATGAAAATATATTTAATTACTTTATTCCACTGGCCAATGGTCAGTTATTGTTCAGTACATATTACTGACCTTGCTAAGAAAATGAGATCAGAGATAGTTGGTTAACTCTTAAAGAAGTTTCAAATGATAATTGTGTTTATTATTTATCAATGTTCTGCATCTAGAGACAAAATTAATGTTGAATAACGGAGCCCCTCTCATCCCGCAAAAAAAAAATAAAATAAAAAAAAATAAAAAATAAATAAATAAATAAATAAATAAATAAATAAATAAAAACTGTCCTTCCAAATTGCTATCTGTGGGCATATTTTTAGCCTTCTTTAATTTTTGATTACCCCGGGTACCTTGAATTTCCTCTTTACTTTTTCTTTCCTAATCATAATTAGGGTCAGTTTTTCGGGTTTTTTTTTTTTTTTCAAGGTCTGAAACAGGGATGACCCTACCCATTGCAGATATCAGGACAAGGTTTCAGTTTAATTAAGCTTTAAATCTAAAACTGTCAAAAGCAGATTTTTATGTCATTTCACAACAATTTTGCTTTTCTATCTTCCATTCAAATTTGAAATTGATTTTTTATTTGCCATGACAATTTGCAATCCCTGTAGGCTCAGTGTTTCACATAATTCATCAACTTGTATCTTTATCAAAAAAAAGGATAAAAAAGAAAAAAAAAAAAGAATCAGAAAGAAAAAGTTTTTTCTAAAAAAACTGAAATATGTCAATGGAAAATTTTTCTCATTTTTTGAGAAAAAAAAAACAGCAGAATATTGATGAATAGATTATGATTTTCAAGTATAGAATAGTTATCAAAATATGGTTTTAATATATATTTTTTAATGGTGCAGTTTTTAATAACCTGTTAATTCAAACATCTGGATGACAAAATTCAAAAAAATGCTGTCCAGCGCACTTCAATTATAAAAAATCATTGTACGAGGTCTGAATGATTTTGTGTTTGTTACAATTCATATTATTCAAAGTTTTAATAAAAAAAAGTAAAAATACAAACTTTGAAATACGGGTATATAATATTTGATAAATCTTTATTAATACAAGTTTTTGAATACTTAAGTTGGTTCAAAATAGCACAGACAGATTGAATTAAACTACATGCAAAAATGTACATGCAATACAGTTAAAAGTTTTGAAGAGCGTAAATGATGTATTAAAAAATTAAATATTAATGTACAGAAGAAACAATGATATTCCTTTTAATGTGAAACAAAATTTCCCCGACTTTGTCATTTGATTCCAAAAGCCTTTTCTTTTTTGAAATATTATATGTTTTCTGCACATTTACTTTGCACATATACTATATATAAATGAAAGTATAACTTTAGAAGGTTAAAAGACCACTTAAACATATGTAAAAGATACCATAGGTATGGATTATAATTTCATATTTGATATAGAAAATAATACCATGTACATGTATTTCTAAATTAGACAATAAAAAAATGAAAAAATAATCTTAATGTGTCTGGAGATTGTTATTAAAAATTACATTAAGTTCATAATTCAACAAGTTTGACTTGGTTGGAATAACTTTCTATGGTTAGAAAACTTTCTATCTCAAGAATATGGAAAAACTTTCTATAGTTGGAAAAACTTTCTATGGTTAGAAAAACTTTCTATCTCAAAACTATGGAAGACAGCTCCTTACAACATTGATGGATGAAAGTATACAACAGCATTAAGAAGTCAATAATCTCAATTACTGACAGAGTTATTAATCTTTGAACCCCCACCTAACCCCCACCCCCACTGAATTTGTTACATGAAGGATACAAACATCATTGTAATGGAAAAAATTTGTGATTGTTTTATTTGTAAAGATGTGTGTTACAAATGAAAATTATTGGAATCATTCATTCATAAAAACAAAATCACAAAACACCATACCCCACTCCTGTCAACCAATCAGAAACAGCTAAAAATAACAGCGAGTTAATTTAAAAGACCAACACAAGATATTAATCAACAATTATAACATTCATTAATGACTTGATTAACGAAGTCGGTCCACAATACAGTGGTCAGCAAAATTATCATTAAGTTAACAAAATATACCAGGATTATGTCAAAACCACTTCATTTTTAATTAACAAAAAATTATCCAATTAGGTAATGTTAAAGATAAGATTGAAATTGCAATTCACCAACCCACCCACCATACATACATACCTTTAAATATTCTATATTTAGAAATTATCTTCTTGTATTTTCTAAAAATATAAACACTTTTTTTATCCAAATATTTGCAAATATGTGTTACTAAATTTTGACTTATCAATTTATGATGTGTGTGTGTGTGTGTGTGTGTGTGTGTGTGTGTGTGTGTGTGTGTGTGTGTGTTCATTTCTTAACTGATGCACTGTCTTTATGCATTTCATTAATGCTATGTTAAATATCTAAGCATTCAATTAACCATAAAAACAAAATTTCTGAGGTCCTACTCTACTCTATCAAAACAAATCTGGGTTTGGACACAGTTAATATTTTTTATTTTAAAATTTTAGATTATTTTACAGTCAATCTGGCAATACAGCCAATAATGAAGGCCACGCATGCCACCTGCCACTTAAACCCATTACCACACATTATCTCCTTTTGACATATAACATCTATTTTCTATATAAAACTTCTTTAGTCAAAAACTCATACTAAATGATAACTTAAAGAGTTTTGGTTCATTTGTTACCATTTTTTTAAAACTAAACAAGAGTACATCAACATTTTAGAACCATTATGCAAATTGTAAATAAGATAGAAAAAAGTACATATCATAGTTTCACTAGGCCAAATGCTCTTACCCAGTGAATAACCCTCCCTGAATTATGGACACCTTGTAACCAATCATGATCCACTTATGGGAAATTGTTTGAAAATGAGGTTTTATTAAATGGAAGCAAACAATTTTTTATTTGCTTGGTAACATCATTGTTGCTTGCTTTGTTATATCCTTTTAGCGGTCCAAATTCCTGGTACGAAATTCCCAAAGTTGTTTCTGATAGAGTTTATTCACATAGTTTAAGCATTTAGTAGGGAAAAGGATTAAGATAAATGTAGTTTTACGCCCTGCACAAGATTCTTTTACTTTTATCAAGGCAGTCACTTTAGGAATGATAAAGGAAAACAGAGTACCTGGAGAAAACCAACCGACCCGACAAACTTTCTCACACTAGGATTTGCCAGAGAGGGATCTGAACCTAGGCAATGAGAGGCAATGTGATTCATAAGCAGAAACCTCATGGATATATTTTGTTGTAATTTGTTATTATCTCCCTTTATCTGTTTTTACAAAACCTATCATAAACATACACTTTTTCAGATTAAACTGACGGAAATCATTATTTTCAGAGAATTTAAATTTCGGTCACAGAAATACTGAATTTGACATGAAGAAAATCATTAAATAGGCTTATACTAAATTTTATACAGCATTTTCTTAAGACAACATCTCTCTATTATGCAACAGCCAATAGACTCCTTTGATTAGGGATATACATATCCACGGCAACAAAAATCAATTTCTATAGATCACATTCTGTCGCACAAAGTGTCTATCAATAAAATGCATGCGGGACACAAAAATGAGGGGCAATGTACTGAATAGCATTTTTATAACAATATGTTATAAATATATTATGAACCTAATAAAATATTGTATATCTAGATTGGGAGACTGAATAGGTGAAAGATAACTTCACTAAATGACCACCTCTAATAAACCGGGGTTGAATTTACACCTTTTGAATTAAACTATTAAATATTCTAGACAATTTAACATTTCTAACAAGAAATCTGGACAAATTAAAATGCTTGGTATTCAATTCATCATCTTTTTAATTTTGTAGGGAAATTTTTAGTTTAATCATTTTTATCAAAACTGTTATGACAATCAACTGAAATTTTGAGATATAATTACGGGTTCCACCTAGATTAGTAGCACACAACATTAAAACCATGATTTTAACAAGGATAGGTGTTTGTCGTCGGGTATGAGTAATATATTTTCATACCTCGGATCATAAGACAGCGCAGGGTGTTAAACATTTTGATATATCTTATAAATAAAATTTTAAATTTTTACATAGCTGCATCATTGCAATATTTTACAAAGGTGGTCATTTATTCCCATTATGGACCAAACACAATACCAAATGATCCAAGATATACGACTTTAGATCTTCATCATTTCATAAACTGACATTCTTGGTCGGGGAAACAAAGGAAACAACGATATACACATTATAACTTTTATCTTGCTTAAGATGAAATCGACATGATAAACTTATGTACACATCACGATAATAATATATATATGCTTTCATTTCGACAGTGTTCATTTCAAAGTAACCCGACAATGTGTTTACATTGTTTTTAATAATTTAACATGGTATCAATTGAAAATTGTTTTTAAAAATTTTTTAATCCCTGCAACCTACATCCACAAAAGTTATGATAATTTTATAATATATTTTTATCATATGTAAATGTGGCCCTTGCAGGTATAAGGTCTGTAAGTTCAAAAAGGGTTATGACTTAATCATATCATATTTTTCTGTAGGAACTTCACCAAAAATCAAAGATCAATTGCATTGTTTCACTTAAATAAAGAAAAAAATTAAATTGTAATAATAATAATAATAATATATATATATATATAGAGAGAGAGAGAGAGAGAGAGAGAGAGAGAGAGAGAGAGAGAGAGAGATGAGCTTTACTTGTTGCTGGATTTTAAAAAGGAAAGTAATGTTTTAAGTGTTTTATGTATACCAATGTATTTAATCATATATTATGTATATATAATATGAACCACGCCACACCACGTCGTCTAACTGGACTAATTTCATTTCTTACATTTAGGCAATGATCCATCACATATCTTCTTTTAAATCGTTTATACAATTAAAAATTACACAAAATTAAAAATGATATATAAAAGATACCGACATCATAAAAGATGTTACACAATAACTCTGAGATAAGATTATCAATCAAAAACGCTCATCCTCTTATTCCATGCTTTTAGTTTTTGATGATATGAAGAAAGAAAAAGATCTAAAATATGAAATATTGTATTATATCCTAAGGCTCGCCGATATGATCACAGAGAAGTAATGATGTAGTACCTCTGGATCTATGTAAAAAACAACATGATGATTACTTCATAAAGCCGTCGACGACAAAGCTTAATGAGGGGTTTATGATATACGAGCCAAAATTCTCGTTTATTTGTAAGATTATGTAGTAAAACAATTAAAATACGAAATTATTCAATATTTGACAAGAAGCAAATTCTTATTGCATGAGCTGTCTTGAACATCAAGAAATTCAACAAAAGCTATCACCTAACCAAATTAAAGTAGGAAATATTTACACAATTGCCAAAATATTTATTTCTAAATATAAGAGAAATTTTTTAGGGTTTTGAATGTCAACAATTTGAAAAAGATGTGTCACTATTTCACCTTCATATTAAATAGTGACACATATTTTTATCTACATTGTCATAAAAATAACAATTTTCCAACAGCTTCTTCTGAAAAATGTGTAATTTTACAGGAATTGTTTAGATTTATCTCACTGTTCTGAATTTTGATATTTCACAAAGGCTATCATATTTACTGTGAAAAGATGTCATTTACATGAAGAAATATTTTACAACTGAATGAGAAAAGACAGGCTTGAAATATGGAAATAAGAAAATCCAAAAAAGCAAAAATATCAGAGAAATTAATATTTTTTATGATGAAATATCATTAAATTAAAAATACTTGTATAAGTTCCTCAAAAAATAAATAAATAAATAAAATAAAATAAAACAAAATAAAAAAAATAATAAAAAGGAAAAACTAGCAAATCTTTAAAAATGCTGAAGTGGGGAAAAATTTACATGACAATCTTTTTAAGAGGAAAAAAAATTGGCCCATTTCTATAGAAATTAACTTCAAACTATTCCATTTGTCATGAGTTTTTTTGGGTTTTTTTTTAAAAGATAAAAATGTTAAGTGTTTTTATAATTTTTTTAAACTGAAAAAGATTTCATTTTCCATTTGAAACATGCCAACCAAACAAAACACAAAAATCAATGGAAAACATTGAAGAAAAGTGAAAGGTGCCAAAATAAGAAAACTGTGATTTGTTAAATAGATGCTGTCAAAATTGTACAAAAATTCCATCTAGAAACAGCTGTGTGTGGATATAATATCGTATATATAGAATTTGTGTGTGCCTAGCTTAGCTTGTCAATTCTATCTATCATTTAACTCTATCTCCATAGTTAATCTCAGTACTTTTATCACTTCTGCCTTATCATTTTTGTCTATTTTCTTAGCTTCTCAATACTTATTTTCACAGATTTTTACTTAACTCATCTTCAATTTCATTGGGGCACAACAAAGGAAAATAAATAATAACTTTCCAGTAATTAATTAAGAATTAACAATCTTGTACATTTTGTCAGGGTATTGAGGAGGAGGTCTTCAGTTTAATTGGGGCACAATGAAGGAAAATGATATGATAACTCAGAAATTAATTAATGGTATATTTGACTTTAGAGTATTGAGGAGATAAGCTCAATTTAGTTTGAGTTCATGTGTGTATACACAATATATTTGTGTCTTAAGTGTGTACAAATTTGAGATCTCATAGCATTAGGTCATATATATGGGGACTTTCAATGTTCTCATTGTGTTTTTAATTCAATGCTTTATTTTCTTTTTTTTTTAAATTTAATTCTTTTTTCTTTCAATTTTGATGTTAAAATTGTTTTGGAGATTGCAAAAATGTTTTAGCATGTTACTCATTTATGAAACTTTCAATATTTTATTTATTCTCCATTTCTAACAAAATGTGTGTGTGTGTGTGTGTGTGTGTGTGTGTGTGTGTGTTTTATGTACAAGTGCATGCTTGCATGTAAATATGTTTGTGAGTATTAGGAAATTCTTATTAGTTAACTTCATTAACTTACCTTTTTTCTTACATAATGTTTTAATTAAACATTTACAAAAAATCTAGTGAACTAAGAATTATTTTCTAGCTTTCTTGAAAAATGAACAATTATTTGTAATTATTAGTCATTTTGTAAATATTTTGGTTAAGGATATGAACCTCAGTTATTTTCCCAACAGTGGCAAAAGTTGAGTGAATAATGTTACACAATAATTGTGTTTACAGTTAATATTAAGTAAATGTTGTATTTTGATAAAGATTACGACATTTCTTATCAAAAAATTGTATCAATTTCTAGATAAAAGAAAAATTCTATTGTCCAATTGTTGATAAGATTATATCAGTTTAAATCCCCCATTCTCATACCTACCTATGATTATATTAAAGAATTTTGACAACAAACACTCAGACACTTTATCTACACAAAAATATACACTTCTTATGAGAAACAAAGCTAAACAAACAAAAAACCCACAAGGCATTGGTAATTAAAAGTTTTTTTTTATCTATATAAAAAACTGAAATTACATATATATATACGATCATTACATATATATACATATATAATTCCCTTGGAGCAAATTCTCGCCTTGTACCTAGAACGAGATAGATCTACCCCAAGAAACAAAACTGGTTTACTAAAAAGCTAGGCAAATTGGTGTTATTTTGTAAGAATTCTAGATGATATTGAATTTGTATCGAAACTGACAAATATTTGGAATTATAGCATAAATTTTCCCTGCTCTCTGTCTTTCCAACTCGTCCATATCTACCCAAGGAAAATCGAGACTGGTATATTTTACATCCAAGCAACTTGGTATAATTTATAAGGATTTTAGAAGCTATCAGGAAATTGACAATTAAGCATGAAATATGTATCTTTTTCTTTATTCGTTTGAACAGTGTATATCCATTAGTAACCGCTGAATGTGATGTATCCAAGTACAATTTTGATATAATATCAGGTTCTTAATACTCCAGTATTATTGAGTCTTATCAATTTATATTTCATCTAAATTTATCAAACAAATCGCTGTCTGAAATGGTTATATTTCCAATAAGGATATGAAACCGAATATCTTAAAAGTATGATTTATTCGGCTTAATATTAGTGGTTTATTTATATGTTGTATGATGTCTTAAGACCTTTTTCCAGCCAGTTGGCATGTCTGACTCAAATCTGAGTGCTTTTCTTCATGCTCAAAAGCTCTGACTTTAATAAAATATCAAAAAGGATTTATTTTTTGTTCATGGTTACTAATATGCAGTAATCGTTTAGATTTTCCTTCAATAAACATGTCCAGGTATTGATAACTATATTTATAAAATTGACAAACTTACGTATCATTTTTTTTTTTTTAAATATGGGGATACAAGAGGTCTCTCTCCTTTTTTAAAAAACAAATATTTGATAACCAAGCTTCCGTTTTTTAAAAAGAAATATATAACTTAGGTCATATTTCTCGAGTTTTAAGTTGAAATTGTAGCTTTTGAAACATCAAAAGAAATTCATATTTAAGATCAGGACAGGAAGAATTGTTTAAAAATCAATAAGAATTTAAAAAAAAAAAAAATTAAAGTTTAAATATATATTTCCTTGTATGATATTTCAATATTTTAAAAAACATCTATTTCATAATTTTATTAAAAATATTTTCTATCTTAAGAGATAACTTTTGAGTAATAAAGTTAAGATATTTTATACAAACAAGAGGTCGCTGATAAAAGATTTCAGTTTACCAGACAGTTTAAAATGATAATCACATTTTGTCATGCAATCTCAAGAATTAAAAAAGTGAAAAAAAAAATCCTATCAGGGATACTTCTTAATAACAAAACAACTTGATACTTTTGGTGAAAATTTGTTTAATTAGTTTTTTCTTCAATGCAAAAAAATATTATTTTAAAAAATAATGACTTTGTACCTATTTTAATAAATAATTAAAAATTGTCTGCAACAATAATCTTTTTTTTCAAAATTATTTGATACTTTTAAAAAAATATATACTTGTATAATAATAAAATATTTATCTGCAAAAATGTTTTTTTTTAAATATTTTTTTTTATTTTATAACAAAAATCTTATAAATATAAATTCATTTTATTTTTAAAAAATGCCAGCTTTATTATCAAAAATTTATATAACACTTTTTAAAAAAATTGTGTAACTATGGTAAATATTAAAAATTAATATTTCATAATGCATCATTTCAGTCAGGCTATTAATATTTCATTTTTCTTCATCAGACAAGTTGTACATACCTAAGTCTATTGGTTACAATAATATATTATATAAATCTCAGATTTGTTTAAGCGAAAAGTACCTAAGTATGATAATCTACAGTGAATAAAACCTTCAAACCGTACTATAATGTAACCCAATTTAATCCCATTTGACATGCCTTTTACTCCACACGTGTAACATATCGATTTTCTTTTAAAATGTACTTAAAACATGTCACTTTCTAGACATGTCTTATTTTTTAAAATATTCTAAAAAACATTAGTTATTATCTAACTTTTAAAAAATTTGAGTAAAATATATAATTTTTTCATAAAAATATAATCCTTTTGTCTTGTGCATTCATTCAAAAAATACGAAAAAAGTTTTTTTTTCTTTAAATTTTTATCATTTTCTGTTAAAGATTTAATTAAATTAATTAATAACAAATAAAGAGTAATTCTATATTTTACAATATACAGCGTATTATTTCAATAGAGACCTACCACATTAAATAGCCGCTGAACTGTGATACAAATCTTCGCGGAATTTTTAAAACTGTAAACAGTATATATACATGTATACTATATCCTAACGAAAAAAAATCCTTTAAACTGAAGAAACTCACGTAAATACACAAAAATACTTCAAAGAGTTTTGAAATGGACCTCCTGCTGGAGTGACAAGCTGACCAGTCCGATACATGAAATAAAATCCCTTTAGAATCCAATACACAGTGAAGTGAAACTAACATCTTAGGATAAATACCGATGCATATTGTGTGCACAGTCCAATAAAAACACGCTGTATTTTCATGTCAATTTCTCTGCCACATGGAATAACACTTACCTTTAGATATCACGCTAGCTATTTCATCCTCAGTTTCAATATGTCGTGGTTTGGGTTGCTTTCGCCGTGACATGCTTAGAAGAAGTAGCCACTCAAATGACAAAAGTTCCCGAGAAACAATTTTTACCGATTTACTATACAACCTATCGTAATGCGCATGTCAGAATATTATGATTATCAATACATTTGTAATGTATAGTTGATTATCATAATCAAATTGTAGGGCCGAATTTTGATTGGTTTTGAAGTGAATTGCCAATTATCCGCCGGGGGTATTACTGACAGTTGATGAAGAGTAAATCGTAACAGTCCAGCGATTTTAAAAGCGCAAAGGGGTCTCGGTTATTTAAAAGAATAAAGCATATTGTATCTTCCGTGACTTATATAAACACGTTTTAGACTGATATTTTTTTATCTTAGCGGTTTTATTTATACAATCGGTGTTATATAATGGGCGAATTTAAAAAGGGAAAGTTTTAAAAAACGTTATATTTTTTATCTTTAAAAATATAAATAAACAACTGTTTTTATTTTTGTTGACATTTTTGTAACCAAATTTATTTACTTTTATCAAGGTGGTTGGGTTTTAAATAAAAAAAAAAAATTTTGATGTTTATAGAATGACTAATAATGTATATATATATATATATATATATATATATATATATATATATATATATATATATATATATTATTAATAATACGTACGACGGACAGGGGGATTTTTCAAGTTAACAAATATTTACATTAACACAAAAAGGAAGCTTTATTTTTATATGTATTAGTCAAAAAGAGAGGGTGCAGCTCTTTTATGAAATTGTCTTGGCCTCATGTCATAATTTTTTGATTAAATTTATGGATTTTTCTGGAGCGTAAATGACCCCTGTTTTTAATTGAGTGTGTGTGGGTCATTTTATTTATGACATATAATTGTGGGGATGACTCTGTAAAGGTATAATTTAGACGTTGTGTGCTCTATTGTAAACAGTGTGGAAAATGTTACCTCTGAAAGGATTAAATACTTTAGAAAAGAACTTTGACAATATCTTGATCTAAATGTAAAAATCATATAAACTATGATGTAATTGTAACCCTCTATTGTCCACAAACATTTGGCCATAAAATTGATTCATTTTTCCTTTATTTATTTCTGAATGGAGATGTTTTACGTATAACAATAGAAACCCGAAATAAAAGTGTTTGTATATAATGAAAATCAGATCATAAATCAGTTAAATAAAACTAGAAATTTACATATGTCTGATTTCACTGAGTTGTAATTATTTCAGATAACCCGACATCTTACATCCAAAAGGCGTGGCTTTTAATTTTGGTACCTGTTTTTATCCTTTGTACTCCGGAGATGTGAGCGAAATAAATATTACTTTGTTAATATCATTTGAAATTAAGTTTTTAAAAAAATCTTTAAAAACAGAGTCTGCTTAAATTATGCAACAGTTTCTCAAAAAACATGAAATTAGTTTTGGTCTAGGACAGGATGGTAATTATCCCCCTCCCCCCTCCCGTCTATTGGGAACCCGGGGCTTGCTACTTGTTAAAAGATTAGATTTCTTTTTTCTTTTTTATTTTTAGACTATTTAATATTTCAAGTGCTGAAAAGATGATTGAAAAGCTTTTTTAATTTTATTTTTATTTATTTATTTATTTAAAAAATGGATGGGGAAAATTGCAAAACATGTATAAAAATTAATATTTTAACTACATTTGTCATCTCTCTCTCTCTCTCTCTCTCTCTCTCTCTCTCTCTCTCACACACACACACACACACACACACATACACACACACTTTGTTGATTACTAATCAAAACATTAATGGAACACAAACAAGCGAGCAACTTAATGAACATAATGATACCATCCCCTTAATAATTAAAATAAGAAAGATGTCAAAAATACAATTTAAACAATATTTGATTTGAGTGAGAATAGTAATTAACACCGAGCACATCACATGACGTACAGAATAATGATCAGAAGGATCCCTCCTTCCTCGAGAGCTTGAGTATCGATTTTAGTTGACAGACAGACATCCAAAAAACACAAGCTTCAGTATTTGTTTAATTTTTTTCCTGGGCGCTTCGATTTTTCTCTCGCTCTTGTCAAAGAGATTTTAAGTAGCGATAAACCCTATAACCGTGTGATGTATCAGACGCGAACAAACAAACAATTTATAAATAGATAAATGTTAAAAATATTCAAATTAAAATAAGTCAGATTTTAATATGAAAAAATAAAAATGAAATAAAATTACTTTCCTTGATTATAAAAAAAATTAAATGATAATTTTTATCATTTTAAAAATATTTCTTAAATATTCTTAAATATAATTTCTTAAATTATGATATTGAAAATATACCACAATTTAACCATAGAAGTTGGAAAAAATATTTCATGATAGAAAAATTTATGTGCAGAATTAATATTTCTTATTGTTCATGTGCATAATATATTTGAATATTTCTTTTTTTAAAACAAATAAATATTTTGCATAAAAAAGTATTAAAATTGTTTGTGCGTGTGGTTTGGGGACGGGAAGAGTCCCTTTTGTCAGTTTCGTATTCAGTCTTTTTGTATATGTGGCCATGAAACAGAATATATAGAACTTTGCAGACGGAAAACATATTATATTAATCTATTTCACATTTTAAAAATTGATCAACCCAACCCATTAATTGCAGCATGCACGTGCGAACCTCATCTTAACTTTATCACATGCGCCGGATTCAAAATAAATATTTATTTTTTATATCCTACATGCAAGAAACACATGTTTAGCTTAATTAAATTCAAACTATAAAAATACTTTAAAAATGACATGACGCTAACATTACACATGACGATATGTTTTTTTTCTTTTTCTATCTCATGTGCTACACTTTTCACTACATCTCCGTAAAAGAAAACAATCTTAAAATAGTTTGTCTTCATCGATATTTAAAAGACATTGGATAAAGTTAATCCAATTGTTGAAAACGATAAACAAATATTTAAAAAATAATAATAATAAGTAAATAAATAAATAAATAAATAAATAAATAAATAAATGAATAAATAAATAAATAAATAAAAATCTGCCAACCGTTACTCTTGAATACATTATTAACAAAATATCTTAAAAATTATCAAGTCATTAAAATAAATATTTTCATCTATCTTTAAAAGACAACTTATGGAATTAAATCATTTTTTAAAAAATATTTGATTTTTAAATATCATGCATTTCTCTTTCTCTTCCTCCATCTTAAATAGTTTGTGTTATCGATTTTCAAAAGACATTTGATAGAGTTAATTCAATTTCCCGATGTTATCAGAGTGTATTTTTCATGCCTGTATCGTTACGTGTTCATTTGTTTAATTGTTAACTAATACACGGTAGATGTCACATAATCACTTTGAAGGTAAACGAGACAAAACAAATTATTTGTTAAACGTATTTACGTTCCAAACAATCAAACGGTGTGGTTGTTTCATCAGATCGCTATCAGAAATAAAGTAGCAGAAACACGCGAATTGTTGATAGATAAAACCGGAGGTATATCAAACTACGAGAGAGAAAAAAATAAATAAAAAGTTTTAGAATATATATATATATATATATATATATATATATATATATATATATATATATATATATATATATATATATATATATATGGTCACGTGGTAAACATGACGCCGATGTATTGGACAGTGCATGCACCGGTATTTGATACCAGTATTGCCAAACTGGTCCATTCCTCCTGTCATATAGATCTACAATTTTTGAATTTGATCATAAAATATTTTAAAATGGTACATATTGTCATATACATTAAAAATGATATATTGTCATTGCTATTTTTGACGGTAATGGCAGAATTTTTGAAATCAAAACTATCAATCCATTTATAAACTTGTAAAATATACAGATAAATGGACCTAACACTTTGGAAAAATCTTAGGTCAAATGTTACTGTTTAAATGACGTATTTTATACCGTTCGAACTTCTTGCTATCAATTTTATTTATAATCCCATCATTGTAAGTTAGCCTTTCATATCGTTATCGGGTGAGTTTTAACAAATGACCGCACAACACCGGATCAGTTTCACTCCCGTGAAGATTTTTGATAAGTTTTAAGGAGATACGGTGTTTGGTGTCATTCAGTCGTGAAAAAGTGAGAGTATTTATATATATATTTCTCAAAAAAATACTGAAATCTGAGACAAATTAAAGTGTCATTTTTAGATTATAAATAATTAGGATAATATGCTATTAAAATGTAAAAAAAAAAACATATTAATTTTCATAATCAAGAAAAAACGAAGATATTAAATCAATGTTTGACAAAAAAATTCTTGATACCCTTTCTTAAATTTCAATGAATTCACGCAATGTTAAAAATTATGATTTTTTAAAAAGAATTAATTTTTTGGGGTAAAGTATCAAATATTATATACTAACAGAATGAATATAATTTCATGTAACTTCAAGCTCAGGAGAAATTCAAGTTATGCAGGTTAAATAGATTTTAAATATATATTGTAACTTGAGGTGTCACGTGTTACTTTTGAATGTATTATTTCATAAAAGTTCAAAAGTAGCACATGGCAGCGATAATATCAATTTTTACAAAATAACATTACTCACATTCAAAAATAATAAGAAATCTATTTGGTAATGAGATTGGTCCAATTTTTTTTTATACTTATAAATACAAATATACATCGCATATCCAATTGTTTCTAAAATGATGAATATTTCGATTTTTTTAATACCTATCTTAAAACATATCTGTTAATTTTTCTTTTTTTTACCACTCAATACATCAGGTTTATTGTTCGTATATAAATATATAAACTGGACTTGGTCACAAAATCTGCACATCTTAACGATTTATTTGTGGAGGGAGGGCAGGAATTACAAGACCACCTATCTTTATCATGTTATCTCCTACCTTTTAAAAAGTACTTAATAATAATAATAATAATAATAAAACATTGTTTTCATTATTTTTTTGACTGTAAAGAATGATAAAAAAATGTATATTACAATATAAAATTGAAAAATGTGAAAATATTCGGATAAAGAATGATTTAATAGGTCAGGATAAAAATTAAAAAATATATTTTGAGAGAAAATAGTTTTATAGAATTAATTAAAATATTTTGAATGATTTTGAAAAATTAATTTATGACATTTTGACAAGTGTGACACAACTGCCATTAAGCTACCTTTACATTCATTAGGTAAAATCATAATTCCACGTTTTGTGTAAAATAAGTAATGCCCGTTATCTTGTCATTCCGGTTCTTCAAGTCTATAGACTGATATCAGCCAATCAATCGGCATCAGTAATCTTACATCTAATACTCCTGTAAAACAGCACCACTACAAGTATAATCACCCCCGGGGAGACAAACTACAAGTGTTTTCACCCCGGGAGACACAGATAAACTAGTTATATATGTCTATATTTTCACACCTCATCATATATAAAATTGAACTTTAAACAAAAACGCTAACTGATGTTTGCCCCGATGGGGTTTTCTTTCTAAACAGTAACAGTAATTTTTTCCCTAAAAATTACTTTCTTTTTGATAAATTCCGACGATAATGGATGACAATGTACTGAAATTAGAAAAACCAAGATAATGGAATAGTCTATTATTGAAATATATCAACGTTTTAAACAATTATATTTTGACCTCTACAAAAAGGTATTGAGTGTTCGTGGCTACAGTCCTTTTGTAGATTCCCAACAAAATCATACATTTTACGACCAGTGGTCCCTAAACATGATTACCTTGTAAAAATAAATAAATAAATAAATAATAAATAAATAAATAAATAAATAAATAAAGAAAATAAATAAATAAATGGAACTTTTTTCATTACATTCATTTTCACTCTAAAACCGGTCTTATTTATTTATTTATTTATTTATTTATTTATTTATTTATGTTGTTTGTTTCACCTTCTTGGTAACACTGGTTAGCACTTTGTACATATTTTACATTACATATTAGTTTATTCATTTAAAATATGAATTAAAATTGATATTTTTGGAATAAGTTCATTGACAGATCAGACGTCAATGACCTTTGTCCGTTCCTGCATCATGCAATAAAAAACTGCCGAAGAAGCGTAATATCATACGAAAACACCAATAATATAAACAGAATTTTATGTCTTCGAGGGGTAAATGATTTGTCAAAAGGGGTAATTTTGAAATAAAACGCCTCCCAATCTTATAGCATTCCCCCATATTAATTTTCATTTTAATATAGATTTACTAATCTTATTGTAAACCGAGGAGTAAGCACTGACACCTAACCTTGTATTATATATATATATATATATATATATATATATATATATATATATATATATATATATATATATATATATATATATATATATATCATATCACTAGTGCTTCATTACTAATATTAGTTTTAAAGACCAAAGGCACTAAGGTTCATGGGGGAACTGACTATTATTTAAAAAAATAATTTCATGAAATTTAAAAAAAAAAAAAAACACCACAACGCCATCTTATCTCCAATTGTTTTATCATATAAATGTCATATTGTAAATTTTTGAATTTTCTGAATGAAATATTCAAAAATTTATAATATGACATAAACCCAAAAACCTTGAATTATTAATATACTTTAATAATAAGTTTTCGAATATTTCACATTTTTGAATCTTTAAAGGTTTGTTGTGGTACAACCACATATTGTTAGAATTAGCGAGGTTACTACGCCCAACAATTAAATTTAAATCATTCTAACGAACGTTAATTATAATAACGTACTCACCACTGACAGCAATTTTTCATTGTGTGATGATCATACAAAGTCAGATGTTTTATTGGCAAATCGTGTCCTGACATCAGTGATGAAGTCAATAGTACATGTTATAATATTTACGTAAAATCCCCTGTGAATGTTTAACAAAAAGCGAAACGGATTTGCAAACAAAAAAAGCATACAGCCAAACATTCAAATACCCACGTTATGTATTTAAAAAGAGACAAGGTTTTCAAAGAGAAGAAAGAAAGAAAGAAAGAAAGAAAAAAGAATAAGAAGAAGCAGTTTGTGCCTAGAGAATAACGAACTTCCCCAAAAACAATGCAACCCCAAACAAGAAACAAAGGGGAAAAATACATAAACAACACAAAACATTTAAACTTGAAAAAGTAGAATGAAATATAATGGATAACACGTACTTGACAACAGCCACGGTACAAATTATCTTAGATGGTTTAATGTACCTGTTTTACCACAAGCTTTCGTGTTCTTGGTCGTGTTGTCTGTTTTATTATTAACCTGTTTTGTGTCGTGTTCTTTGTTGTCTTGATTTTCTGCTTTTTCATTAAATTGTGCCGTATTCTTGCGTTGGCAGTTTCATCATAAACGTGTCATGATTGTTTCGTGTTCTTGATTGCGTTTACAGTTGCTGATTACATTTTGTTGGTTAAAAATTTACTTCTCTATCAGAATAAATAATAAATTTATAAGCCTGACAACATGTAAAGTACTTGCAAATCATTATACAAAGCTAACAACAATTCCACAACAACAACACAAATAAAAATAAAAAGAAGAAAACAAAATTATAGATAAAAACGAATACTTGGTAAAAACCAATGCAAACAGGAACACAAAACAACAAAAGACAAACAAAGAAAAGGATAAGAAAACGACACAATACAAGTTTATGATTAAACATAGTTAAAGACATACGAGAAAAGACAAACATATATTGGGACCACTGATTATAAAATTCTGGACTATGGACGGAAAATGGGGTAAATGTCTAGTGGTGTGGTTATAGCACTATTGTAATGGACGGACACTGGGGTAAATGTCTAGTGGTGTGATTATAGCACTATTGTAATGGACGGACACTGGAGTAAATGTCTAGTGTTGTGATTGTAGCACTATTGTAATGGACGGACACTGGGGTAAATGTCTAGTGGTGTGGTTATAATACTATTGTAATGGACGGACAATGGGGTAAATGTCTAGTGGTGTGATTATAGCACCCTTGTAATGGACGGACACTGGGGTAAATGTCTAGTGGTGTGATTATAGCACTATTATAATGGACGGACACTGGGGTAAATGTCTAGTGGTGTGATTATAGCACCCTTGTAATGGACGGACACTGGGGTAAATGTCTAGTGGTGTGATTATAGCACTATTATAATGGACGGACACTGGGGTAAATGTCTAGTGGTGTGATTATAGCACCCTTGTAATGGACGGACACTGGGGTAAATGTCTAGTGGTGTGATTATAGCACTATTATAATGGACGGACATTGGGGTAACTGTCTAGTGTTGTGATTGTAGCACTATTGTAATGGATGGACACTGGGGTAAATGTCTGGTGGTGTGGTCATAATACTATTGTAATGGACGGACAATGGGGTAAATGTCTAGTGGTGTGATTATAGCACTATTGTAATGGACGGACACTGGGGTAACTGTCTAGTGGTGTGGTTATAATACTATTGTAATGGACGGACACTGGGGTAAATTTCTAGTGGTGTGGTTATAATACTATTGTAATGGACGGACACTGGGGTAAATGTCTAGTGGTGTGATTATAGTACTCTTGTAGAACAACTTGTATAAGATACAGTTGTTCTTGAAAACACACATTTAAAATTTGAATAAGCAAAATATTTTAGTACAGAATTTTGAATTTTTACAAACAGAAATATTCAAAATTCTGCACTTGACAATTATTTTACCAAACAGTGAATTAACATGTTTTTCACAAAAATAAGAAACAACATGTTATAATAATAATAATAATAATAATAATAATAATAATAATAATAATAATAATAATAATGATGATGATGATGATGATGATAATAATAATAATAATAAATTAATAATAATAATAATAATAATATTATTATTATTGAAATATAAAACAAGGACATATTTGCGGCTCGTTATTGGTTGTTTTACGTAAGAACTACACATTTCTATAATTTATTTAAATACTTTTTATTTGAACAAACATCAAAGTACAGATTTTAGGAATTGAATATATAGACAAAGTATGATGTATTAGTGTATTGACGGTGTTATAGAACGATAATTAAACAATTTGTTAGATAATTATTATTCATCAATCAGATATAAAGCGTTATTCTCAACGTTATGGATGGATATGAGAAATGACACATCACCCTTTGTTATAACTCAAAACTTTTTAGTTCATGCAATGTGGCACAGGTAAAGTTGTTCTACTTGTAAAATATAAATGAAATACAATTAATGATAATACAGCAAGAACACAACATAACGCAAGTAAAGGATAAAACAGCCAACAAAACCAAGAACACGACACAATACAAGTCAATGATAAAACAGCCATTGTAACCAAGAACACGACACAATACAAGTAAATGGAGAAATAACCAACACAACCAAGAATACGACACAACACATGGAAAAGATAAAACAGTCCATCACAACGGCGAACACGACACAATACAAGTCAATGATAAAACAACCATCACAAACAAGAACACGATATAAGTCAATGACAAAACGCCAACGCAACCAAAAACACGACACAATACAAGTCAATGATAAAACAACCATCACAAACAAGAACACGACACAGCACAATTGATAAAACAGTTAACATAACCAAGACCACAACACAATACAGTTCAATGATAAAACAGTCAACACAACCAAGAAAACAACACAATACAAGCCAATGATAAAACAGTCAACACAACCAAGAACACGACGCAATACAAGTCTGTGATAAAAAAGCCAACGTAACCAAGAATACGGTACAATGCAATTTAGTGATAAAGCAGCCAATCAATACAAATCTAATAAAAGACAAACAAATACTTAAGCCAATAATATAAATTTACCTATTTGGACAGGTGTCATGCGCAGAATTTTGAATATTTCTTTCTGTAAAAATTCAAAATTCTGCACACGACACATGGCACAGGAGTTATTGTCCAGTAATGTGCTATTTGGAGAGTTTTCAACCATCCCATACAAATTACAATCAGTGGTCGATCAATGTAAAATTTAAGAATCAAAATTAAGATTATTTAACCAAAGAATGACAAGTGTTCGCTTTTTACACTTCGAGAACATTTTCATTAATGCTTTAAGTCACTAGATGTTTTATTTACAACAGCATGTGTGTAAATAAAACTGTAGGAACCAAGTGGTAAAGGCGACAGGCTTCAAAATCAAAGGTGACCCAATGCTGTGGATTAGACCTAGAACGACCCCATGTGGGAAAAGGCTTCTCCAAGCCGTAGACCTTTACTGGTTGGTCCGATACCAGTAAAATGGTACTGCGGTATTTGTCTGCGGGAATGTGTACTTGCACTTAAAAGGCCGACACTAGTCCACCATACGGGCATATATTTAAATTTTTCCTTTTGATTAAATAAGACAAAATTATTTCGTCGCAAAAAATGATGATGATGTGAAGTTAAACAAAATTCAACCATATAACCAACAAAACGAAGATGACGTTTATATTATATAAATTTATATATTTCATATATATATTTTATATATTTTGTTTTACATACAAATTGTAATATTGGATTATCGGGCATTTTTCAGAACCCTTTTTTATTTACATTAGCAATAATTTAGACCCCATGTTAATTATTCCCTAACAAAACTTTTTAATATTTGATTCTCTGTATTTTATATTTACACAAGACACATTAAAACGGCGTTCAGTAGGTAATGTGGCTCAAGTCTCTCTCTCTCTCTCTCTCTCTCTCTCTCTCTCTCTCTCTCTCTCTCTCTCTCTCTTGGTAGGACCTAACCGTTCCACTTATTTTTGCAAAATGAGACTTATAAGCATGTTAATTAAAATAAATAAATAAAAAAGATAACAATAAATCTTATTTAAAAATTGATTAAATGTGTCACCCTTTGTTACATCTAAAAAACAGAGAAAATGAGAAGAAGAATATGGATGATTAGTCTTTTTATAAGTAAAACCTGTGATACAATGGTAACAACAACTATGTTGAAATATTTAGGCGCCAAATATCTATCATGTATATGAAAACTACATCATATACGCTATAACTGAAGTCATTCATAGAGGAAACACCAATTACGCAACGGCATAATGTCATTTTTTGTGTTATGAAATAAATATTTAGCGTGTTTTACATAGACAAATTTTATGAAGGTAATTCTTTACAAATGTTTAACAAGTCTGGATTCTTAGTTATATTTTTCATAACATAAAGAGAATTGAACTTTTGAAAAATAACATTTTTACACTTAAAATGTAATGTATGACTGTTTCTTCTGTTTTCATTAATAACACGTCAATCATTTTCAATACTGCATTAATTCATCTTGTTAGGCCCCGCCTACTTAACATTTATTCCTTGCCCAAAAAACAATAAAATGTATTTACGATAATTTATTCACATTAACAAATCATTTTTGGTGTGTAACACGTCATTTTAACTTAAATATCAACCAAAATCATGAAATGATAAAAATTGATTTTTTTTGTTTGTTTTTGATTATAAAAATATAAATACATATGTATTTATATTAAGCTTCAAAGACTAACGATATTATCTAGGAAAATGTTGTCTATAATATCAAAATCGGTACCGAACACAACCTATCCAAAGGGCCTGAATATGACATATATATTCATTTAAATAATATATCCCTCCCACTTTGATGATTTACAAAAATGCGTGATGTATCATAACGCAGAATCATAAAGAAAATATATAGTATCATACCTCCAGTGGTGTCCAAGAACATAGCATCACACAAATGTATAATAATCCAACTGTTTTTCCAACAGAACACTTTGGTCTGTAGCTAAGCAAATAAATTCTACATGTTAACAGCGATGTTACAGGGAACCATAAACATGATTTTTCACAAGATGTGACTATTGATGTTGTATTGTACACCAAGAGGACGTTGATTAGTTATTTCGCATTCTTTAATGATGATCGACTCGGTCCCTACAGATACAGATATCTCGTGATTCTGCAATATCGAGCAGTGTATTGATGCTCTGAAATGCAATCATCTCTTATGCTTGCTAAAACAACTAGTATTACATAAAATAACCCACAGGAATTTGTTCTGCTTTCCAGAGTTCAAGGCTTATGCTACGTCATTATTTTTTTAAAAAATAAAATCTTAAAAGTCGTAAACTGTTTATTTTTAAAACAATCATTTAAAATAACATCGCAGGCTTCTTAGCTGTATAGAGAATTTCAAGATTTCTGCGATTTTCTCTCCAAAAGCTCTGACCAACATATTTGCGCCAAACAGTATACCCTAATTCTCTGTTTTCGAGAGCTCAAGCTTGCTGTTTGGCCGGAATTTTAAATTCTTTGAAGTTAAAAATATTTTATTTTAAATTAATAAACTGTCGAGTGAAATATTGGTGCTAATATTTGTAACTAATATATTGCAGTGAACGATTCACTAGGTATATTTTATTCAGGTATTCAATCGATATATATGTATATATTAATTTTGTTAATTATTATTTTACGTTGTATATTTTAATTTTCATTTAATTACATTTTAAAATTTCAAGTTTTCTCCGATTTACTGAGGATTCTAATTTTTTTTATGTATTTCTAACGTTGGTAATGGACTGGACTGAAACACAATTTCTAAATTATGATCAAGGTTTCCGATGTTTTAAAATAAAATTTATAGATTTATTTATTTGTTTTACAAATAGACTTTGATAAATGTAACCAAGAAAAACAAATGAAGCAAGACAATTGGAAACGAGAAGGCAATACAAATCAAAGAAGGCAAGCAAAAGGAAACAAAAGATAAGACAAAGTAACAAAAATAAGGACAAGACAGCAAACATCAGGACAAGACGGCAAAGAGCAAGGCAAGACAACAAAAGGACAGACAAAGCTACAAAGGGCAGGGCAAGAAAACACAGGGCAGGGCAACAGGACAGGACAACAAAACAGGACAGGACAGGACAACAAAACAGGGCAGGGCAAGAAAACACAGGACAGGACAACAAAACACAGGGCAGGACAAGCCTACACAGGACAGGACAACAAAACACAGAGGATGGCAAGACAACACAGGACAGGACAACAAAACACAGGGCATGGCAAGACAACACAGGACAGGACAACAAAGCACAGGGCAAGGCAAGCCAACACAGGACAGGACAACAAAACACAGGGCATGGCAAGACAACACAGGACAGGACAACAAAACACAGGGCATGGCAAGCCAACACAGGACAGGACACAAACACAGGGCAGGAAAAGCCAACACAGGATAGGACAACAAAACACAGGGCATGGCAAGCCAACACAGGACAGGGCAAGGCAACACAGGACAGGGCAACAAATTGCAGGTCAGGTCAACAAAGGCAAGGGCAATCAACACAACACAGAACATGACAAAACAACCAGACAATGACAATACAACACAGGTCAAAGCAAGAAAACACAGGACAGGACAAGAAAACACAGAATAGGACAGGACAACACAGGTCAGGATAAGACAACACAGGACATGGCAGGCCAAGACAACACAGAACAGTACAGGATTAGACAATATAGGACAGGACAAGTCAAGATAGGAGAAGACAGGACAATATAGGACATGGCAAGACAACACAGAACAGGACAGGACAAGACAATAAAGTACAGGGCAAGACAACACAGAAAAGGACAGGATAAAACAATATAGGACAGGACAAGTCAAGATAGAAGAAGGCAGGACAATATAGGACAGGGCAAGACAACACAGAACAGGACAGGATAAGAAACGACAGGAGACGGCAAGCCAACACAGGTCAGGTTAAGGTAAATATCCACCGATTTGGTTATAAAACTTCCGACTTTAGACAGACAAAGGATAGTTGGCAAAAAAGTAACAGGTATACGGTTGAGTGTTTCAAGTACATGTCCCCATAATCTATACTTACAACCAACTTTTCTTTAAAGTTTTGAGTTCAAATATTATTCTGTAACTTTGACATCCTTATGTTTGACTAGATGAACGTTTTCTATTGAAACTGGAAAATATAAAAGTTTTGATTGATAGTTTTAGACATTCTGCTGAGTAAATTTTTCAAGACACACACACACACACACACTCTCTCTCTCTCTCTCTCTCTCTCTCTCTCTCTCTCTCTCTCTCTCTCTCTCATTTTAAAGTTATTTATAAATAATAGATAAATTACCATATTTAACCTGTGTGTTTGAAGTTATTGATTTTGACATTTATAAGATTTTGATTTTATCGAAAGAGACTTGATTTCATTTTCAAAGTCTGAAGATCATGATGGTATGCCACAAGGAACGCAAAACAACTACTATTAAACGAAACAATTGACACAGGCTCATTAGAAAAAATTCTACGGGCGTCACGTTATTTGATGTGTCTGTCTGTTAAGTAAATAGTTGCCTTTAGCATTATTAATTATATTTCATTTCTCCCCATTGTCTGTTCGTACGTCCAATTCGTTTGCATAATTATATATCCTGACATATTGTACTTGTTACAAGTATTTTTTGTAGACCCCCCCACCATCTCCTTTCTGTTTCAGTCACTGGTTCAACAGGAACGCTTAAAACATTTTTTTTTAAATGGGATGCATTGAGCTAAAACTGGCAAGACTAGTAAAGGAAATAAAATAAAATTTAAATACAATAAAAAAAATAAAATAATAAAAAAAAAAAAAAAAAAAAAAAAAAAAAAAAAAAAAAAAAAAAAAAAAAAAAAAGACCTGTCTAATCCTTATGTATGACCATTTTACATGAAACAAACGATGTATTTTACCTGAAACACTTCAGATTTTGTCAGACACACGATGATAGCAACTCCCCGGAAGTAATTGCCCTCTAGCGAAACAGGGGGCGCTACTACATATTTTTTGGATAGCGTTTGCGGCTAAATAATGTCACTTAAAGATATAACATGCAGTTTTCGTCTAAACTAAAAAAAAAAAGTTTGGTTTTCTGAACGGTTCGTCAAATCAGCACCTTTTTCAGCTATTGTTTTGATGAGACAATTTTAGTTATCAAAATCAATATTAATCTGTACTCTTGTTCATGTGGTGTGTGAGTTTTGAGTAAAGTTTCCAGTTTTGTTTTGTGCTAGTTTGTCTTGTAGAGACATACAGTTTTCTCGCAGTGAATGACAAAAGCGGCTTTTCATTCTGACCATGATACTGACAGTGTGAGAACGACGCGATCATTTTGACCACGATACGGACAGTGTTAGAGCGACAAGATCATTCTGACCACGATACGGACCGTGTTAGAGCGACGAGATCATTTTGACAATGATACCGACAGTGTAAGAGCGACGAGATCATTCTGACAACGATACGGACAGTGTAAGAGCAACGCCATCAATATGACCACGATACGGACAGTGTGAGAACGACGCGATCATTCTGACCACGATACGGACAGTGTTAGAGCGACGAGATCATTCTGACCATGATACTGACAGTGTGAGAACGACGCGATCATTCTGACCACGATACGGACAGTGTTAGAGCGACGAGATCATTTTGACAATGATACCGACAGTGTAAGAGCGACGCGATCATTCTGACCACGATACGGACAGTGTGAGAGCGACGCCATCAATATGACCACGATATGGACAGTGTGAGAGCGACGCGATCAATATGACCTCGATATGGACAGTGTAAGAGCGACGGCATCATTCTGACCACAATACGGACAGTGTGAGAGCGACGCGATCAATATGACCTCGATATGGACAGTGTAAGAGCGACGACATCATTCTGACCACAATACGGACAGTGTGAGAGCGACGCGATCATTCTGACCACGATGTTGACAGTGTGAGAGCGACGATCATTCTGACCACGATACGGACAGTGTGAGAGCGACGCGACCATTCTGACCACGATACGGACAGTGTGAGAGCGACGCGATCATTCTGACCACGATGCTGACAGTGTGAGGAGACGCGATCATTCTGACCATGACACGGACAGTGTGAGAGCGACGCGATAAGGATATAAGTTTTTTTCTTGTAAAGAAAAAGTGGTATATTTCGGACTCTTAAAATGATCCTGAACTACCATTGGGCTTCGTGTTCTTTGAAAGGTTTAGGCCATTTTATTTATTTTACAACCTTTTACCTCGCAAAACGCTTATTGAAACTAAAAATATAAAATATTTTATATAGAAAATGTATAATATTACAATATCAAAACGAACATCTTTGTAGAAAAAAGAAACAGAAAAAAAACTGATAACCATATAAACGAAATCAGATGTAATGAAATGCTTTTGAATGTGTTTATAAATTGCATCTGTACATTTATAACTGGAGTGACCGTACGAATTATTGGTAGTAAGAAGCTATTGTGCAGTGATTTTAGGTTAATATTATACATATGTTAAATATGGCATATTTACTTCAAATAGTTTTCACTTTTTGATTTCTATTATCTATAAAATAATATAAAATGCATTGATGTTTTCATTGATGTATAACGTTTTTAGCATACTTATAAAATTTCAACCATAAACCCGTATACATAGGAAAACAATAGATGAATCGTCTTTATGCACAACACCTGTCGTCACAAAGCGCTTTACACACACTTTAAAGAAAGCATTAGCGCAGTTGCAATCTAACCTCATTCAAACAGCTAAAATGGTGTATAAGCAACTGAATTTCTATTGTCACCGAAAATTACAAAGTACGCGCGCGCGCACGTGTGTGTGTTTTATGTCCACGTAACAAATCTTTAACTTATATGGAGATGGTTAATACTTGGATGGTAAAGAAGCCGGTGTTCCGAGAAAAAACACTGACCTACAGCAAGGGAACTGCCAGTAAGATCTGCTGCGTTTTGTTGGTTTCGAGCATAGACGTTGTAAGAAAGATCGCGCTTAAAATCACTTGGCCACCGAGCTATTCCATTTTAATTGGTCGTAATGTCAATTTTAATAGATTCCATTATCAGTACAATAACACTCGATGTTGACTGTTGATATTTAAGAAAAGGCGTTTGATTAAAACTCTTACAACTGCAAACACGTACGCGTTCTCCTAAGAGTCAAATATTTAATTGGTTTAATAAATAATTTAATAAACGAATAAAAATCTAGAATTTTTATCCTAATGCAGTCGTATAATTTATATTTTTCTAACAAATATGTTATCATATAATCATTACAAATGTTATTTCTAGACGTCATAAGGATTTTTGGTCGTATCAGATTTTACCATATTTCAATCGCTACAAAATATATTAATTTTGTGCACTTCTATGTTTAATACACATTTTAAAAGGATCGTCATCCGACGAAAACATGAAAATGCAGTAGGTCATGTTAATGTTAAGTTTAAACGCATGAGGCAAAACCATCCGGATGAGAGAGAGAGAGAGAGAGAGAGAGAGAGAGAGAGAGAGAGAGAGAGAGAGAGAGAGAGAGAGAGAGAGATGCAAACCCGTTAAAACAAATGCACACAAGTTTAATGTTGGAAACATGGCGTATACCTGGCAATTACAAAGGAGTATGGAAATTAAAAAAAATTAACGTAAATATATTCAGTCTGATTTTGGCTTTGGCATTTTATATCAATTCATATAAAAAAAAGCTAACCCGATTTGGTTTAAGTTTGACTCGTTTTGGCTCAAAAACACGAATTTATAGCATGCAAGACCGCCAAACACCAAAAACAATTTAAAATATGTCAGATTGTTTTGTTTTTAAAGTTATGTGCTCAAAAACACGAATTTACAGCTTGAAAGACCGCCAAACACCAAATACAATTTAAAATATGCCAGATTGTTTTATTTTTAAAGTTATGTGCTCAAAAACACAAATTTACAGCTTGCAAGACCGTCAAATACCAAATACAATTTAAACTATGCCAGATTGTTTTGTTTTTAAAGTTAGGTACCCGAAAACACGAATTTACAGCATGTAATACCATTAATACCAAATACAATTCAAACTATGCTAGATTCATTTGTTTTCAAAGTTATTGCTAAAAAGCACCAATTTACAGCATGCAAGATCGTCACACACCAAATACAATTTTAACTATGTCAGATTGTCAGGTGCTCAAAACCACCAATTTACAGCATGCAAGATCGTTACACCAAATAGAATTTTAACTATGTCAGATTGTCAGGTGCTCAAAAAGCACGAATTTACAGCATGCCAGACATTCAAACATCAATACAATTTTAACTATGTCACATTGTCAGGTGCTCAAAAAGCACCAATTTACAGCGCGCCAGACATTCAAACACGAAATACAATTTTAACTATGTCACATTGTCAGGTGCTCAAAAAGCACCAATTTACAGCATGCCAGACATTCAAACACCATTGCAATTTCATTTATTTCAGACTGATTCGTTTTCAAAGTTCAGTGCTTGAAAACACGAAACCGCAGCATGCAAGACCTTCAAACAACACAAAATGATTAATGCAATCTTAATTATTCTTTATAAATATAGACGAATTTTTTCCTCTAATGTTGGTTTTGTCGTGTAGCTTATTAGTGTAATAATTCAAATGAAACCATACTAGAATACCAGAGTGTACCTACTAATTGAATTACTTATAAAATATACGTCTTCTTGTAAGTCAAAATTAAGGTCAGGCAAGGAGAGCATTTGTATCTTCTCATTTCTCGGTAATTCCATATAGATACGTTTCCCGTCGTGAGAATAATTCCAATGGAATTCGTAAGTACAGAATATTTGCGAGTGTCTGTCACATTGAAAAGGCAAACTATATTGTCCGGTCAATTAGATACAGGACAAACTTAATCATGGAGTTATATATCGAGTTACTCTATCCTATCATTTACTGAAAAAACCTTCTCATCTACAAAAGAAAACGCATATTTTAGTAAAACGGACAAGTACACGGATATATTATTATAAATGATAAACTACAATGAGGTCATGACCTTTAGCACTTAATCAGAGTAATTCGAGTTTTTAATTTAATCATTCCAATTTGTTTTTTAAGGCTTAAAGCAAGAAACCGTAACTTTTTTGTATGATATTTCCCACATTTATTTTTTTATTAATTTAGTATACTGTTGTATATAATTGTAAATTTATTATATGTTTTATCAAAATTAAGATTAAAATTGTTGAAACCTTCAGATAAGGGTTTTATTACACAAACTAGTTTTCAGAAGTGGTTATTCAATTTTCTGTAGTTATTTGGGTCAACAGTGTTTTTTTTTTACATAACACACTTTTTTTATCCGGAGCCACTATTGCCTAATGGTTAAGGAGCAAGTCTTCGAAACTGTGTCTCTGACGTAAGTGAAAAAATTGTTTCCTTGTCGTAAACCTTTTAATGGTTGGCTGGGCACCAAGGGACCACGTAGTCTGTGATGTTTTTCAGCGACATTGTAGACGAAAGAACTAACACTCTAAGATCGCTTTAAGTGCGCAATAGTGAAAAATACTTCACAAACTCAAGAAACAAATGAACAATCGTTTTGAAAAAATTGTCTCGTTTAGAATAGCTGAATAATTAATGAAGCGACGTAAAACAACATTCATTCGAACAACCAACCATCAATTTTTTCCTGTTCATACCTTATTTTTTTTATACAGTTAGAGGTCCTTAGAAAGCATCTAAATATACATTAGGTGGGGTCTCTCTCTCTCTCTCTGCGCTTACAGTTTTACTGAATTAACTTGAAAGGCTTGGATATCGCAAGTAAGTGTTTTAAACAGTAGTAACTTTTAAAGAGACGGTCAGTTGTGAGAGGGTGGAGGAAACCGATTGCAAGTTAGAAACCGTCTAGCGGGTTATTATGAAATGCACTAATTATTTAAAGTTGAGGTGACGTTCTCAATTAACATCTCACAAAGTTGTTTCTTTCAGTTGCATAATATTTCGACCAATCCTTTTTTTTCAAATTGCACATCTTTCAAACACTGGTACTCACAACTAATGACAAACCCGGGAAGACATTGGAAAATTTAAAGAAAACATCATATTTTCAACTTCCAAACAAATTCCTCCGTCTCTTAAATTCCGTATGAAAACCAATTATTGTTTTGTACAAATGCGTTTAAATAATAAAATTATACCGGAAAATTCAATGTTAGTCGAAGGGTCTATTTAATTACAACAGAACAACATGATCTGTAATTTGTCTTTCCTGTTTTTTTTAAATCTTTTAATTTACAGATAATAAGCTTGAGAAGCCTTTGTAGTTACACAGCGACGGCACAAATTAAAACTTGCAATGATAAGAAAATAAAGAATATATCTACATATTGAAAAAAAATGTAATCTGTTAAAAAATGGATGTTAAACTAACGAAATAAAAATAGTTTTAAGTCTAGTTAATTTAACAATATTTGCTGCGCATAAACAACAACAGAAACTTCCACTAAAACATCAACAGAAAAAAAACAACAACTTGTCTGTAAAATCATGTACTAGGAAATAACAACTTTAACCAAATAAGAAACAATTTTGATTATTTATTTATTTATTTATTGAAAAAAAGAAAAAAAAAAACAAGGCACATGCATATTGGAACCATTGGTCATTGCACCGGACTGGTACTGTGTCTACATGAATAATAATGTCCAATGTCCAGTGGTGTGGTTATAGTCATATTAGTTAACATGTAACAAAATGAATGGATTTTACAGCTGAAACCTCTTTAGCCTCGTTTTCAGAGTAGAAAATGTGTGTTTCAGCAAGTGAATCTGTTTCTGGTGTTATTGCGTAAAGCAATAACGATTTTAATCAACCAACCAACCATCCAATCAATCAACCAATCTAACAATGTCTCCATCCACTAAAAGTTACCCGATTGATCATGGTTTCTTAGAAATGATCTGCAGACAGAGACACCCTCTAAAATGCGGGCAACATGTACATAAACCAAATTATGTAATCTTTGACAACTTCATTTTGATCATGTCAACCGAACAATTTTTAAATATTTTCTTTATTAATTTTTAAATAAATCACAACTTATATTTACCACTTATTGACGTCTCAAGATAGAATTATGTTTTTTTTTATTTCGTCTGATGAATCCAAAAACGATTATATTACATAATGCAAAGAACAATGAGAAAAGAACGTGACAACATTTTTTTTTCTCATTTTTATCAACTTGTGCAATGATTTTTTTCTTCATTTTTATATCAATTTGTGCAATAATTAGATGGCATGACATAATCTACACTTAATTCAATCTTTTGTATATTCCTCTATTCAGTTATGTGCAAGCAGTAAACTTAGGGTTAACGATAAAGCCATGTTTGCAAAAAGAACTCTGATATGAAATAATCATTTCAAACAAATGAGCTATTATTATTTTTTGTTTGAATTGGGGAAAATTACCTCTAAAAATGAGATTTTAAAAAAAATTTAGATTAAAGGTTATTGTAAGTGTTAATATTTGAATGGATGATTTTATAATTTTTCTTTTAATAGCATAAATTGTAAATTATAAAACTTCATTATATCATTATTATCAAATGCATGGTTTTGTATAAGAACAAACATTCATGTGATCACTGTTAGATTGAAACGTCATTAACAAATATGTATCTAGTTTATATCAATAATGAGTTCAAACACAACCGTTCGTTAGTTATGAAACAAGTAATGTGACCGCCTAGGACGGAGTAATATGTATTTTACAATTCTCATTATGAATTATGACACTATAAAGTTTGCATATTATGTGCAAAAATCTAAAAATGGATTTAAAATTAAAACAGTGATTGACTGTAATGTGAAACGATTAAACTTTGTTTACTCTTTATTATTAACTATTTGAAATGTATGACACGAGGTAAAGCACGGTATGTTACGAATTTTTGACAACTAAATAACCAATTTTGATTGTAATATGATCACTTTATGTTATCCATATCATAGGTTTATATTTAACTTTAGAAAAAATACTGTCAAGTTTTTAATAATATGATTTGAATATAGGATTACTGCAAGGGGTAACGCTCGACCCGAGTGTTTTTGCTAGTATGCGTTTGGGAATTATAAACTTGTGTTTTTATTCTGTCAACTGCTGTAAAACTAACTGCGTAGTATAGAGGGAATGTATTTTGTTTTTACCGCAGTGTAGAAGTTTTGCAGTCTATAGACCTATCTAATACATGATTGTAGACACAAGTGACAATAGATTAAAGAAATTTGTAGCTGAAAAAAACGCTATATTTGACAAAAGCCAACGCAACTAAAACAGAAGAAACAATAATAAAAAGAATTAAAACAATATAAAAAGCTGAGACAAGGATGGCAAAATCCCCGACTTTGGACGAACAATTAATGATAAAAATTGTGCTAAGACTTTATGATCTTAACCAACTCTCCTATTTAAGCTATGTTCAGTGTTATTATTATCAATAGTTATTATTATTACTATTGTCATTTTTATTTGTTATTATTATTACTATTATTATTATCATTATTATTATTACTATTATGTTTGTTGTTGTTTTTGTTGTGATGGTGGTGGTTGTTGTGGTAATGCTAGACGTTATTTGATTATAATACTGTTCAACTCGCTTGACTAACTAGGGGGTCCATTCTTTTTGTTGTGGAATAAACGTATATGCAATGAAGATTTTATAGTGAACCACTAGATGTACATCTCCATATCAAACAGGAGATGATTAGCTATTTATTTACCTTTATAACCCATATGACTCATCAAACATTTCTCAAAAAACATTGTTGTGGTTTGGGTACTTTGTGGGACTCAAATATCCCGGTTATTTAACAACCGGTGGTCCATGCATACGCGCATCGAAAACTAAAATTATCTCGATTTAACTAATAATAAATCAGACGAAACGTTTAATACCTATTAAGCAAGGTGATGAAATTCATAGTTCTGACTCAATGTACACTGTATAAATTATGTTTTAGAGACAATTTTATTCCTTTGGGACATTGTAAAATTCAATTTTAACGGAAAAGCGATTTCACGATTCAAAGACGTGTGGTATATTGAATATCATACTAAAGTTATTATTACATATAATTTAGAATCCTACCTACCACGGCCAAGAAATTTTCACCTGCGTTTGCCAAAGGCATTGATTTCAAGTCGTGTTTCTTATTCAACGTAACCAGGTTTAAGAAAACTTCTAAAAAGATGATGCTACTTGGTAGGCATTGCACGCGACAGATTCATCTGTCAAGATCATTGTCAAGGTCATCCATTAATCGATTTCAGTAGCAACCATCTTGTCTCACTTTTCCTCAGATGTCGTATCATATCTTATGTCATGAAATCGGCAATCAGTCATGAGAAATTTAAGTACAAGACACTTTTTCAAAACTCTTTGTTATCCATGAATATTATTCTCGTTTAAAAATTATTTACGATTGCCGAGGATGTTCTTTGGTATATGAGAATATTGCTACACCATATTTTTTGTAATAAATACATTTAAATTCATAAAAGAAAAACATATTAATGACTAATATATGAATGTATTATGCCAATAATTGAGCAGTTAAAACTAATTTGTTGCTGTATTTATTTACATAAAAGCAACGCATATATCACCAGATGTCTTTTTAGTATTATTCTTTGGAATACAATAATTCAGACTTTATAAAATTTTTAAATATCATATCTCTTCAACACGTACAGCAATATTTCTTGACTGGAATATCTAAATAGGTCTGGTAGACGTCATGTGACTAGAATACCTAAATACTTCAGGTAGACGTCACGTGATGTTCGTCCTTGTGTTCCACAGACAATAATTAGAATGAAGTGAGTCTTTTTTTGTAAATTGTTGGTTGGATCTAAATCACAACTTATAGTAAACAAAATAGTTTATTATTTAACAAACAGTTTATTGCATTGCGGGCCATATTACAATTTATGGGCCGGGTAGTCATGCCCTAAGTATTATATGGACCAATCGATCGAAAATTTGAAAGTCAGCATTATGAAAACAGGAATGCTTCTTATATTATGTGAAGTTTTACACAAACAGTCTACGGTCTGATATATACTCAGAAACGTGTTCTTCTAAAGGTCTAGTTGGCGACCGACATTAGTTACGAATGCATCCAAAATTTGGTACTTTTCCTGTATTTGAAACGCGGCACATTTGCAAATTCACATGCCGAACACACAATTTAGACATTGATAGAACCAAAAGTTTTGTTAAATATAAAGGCCAAAACCAGTTAATGTAACTCTTCAAATACAAAGGTAGAGTACCAAGTCCTCAATTTTTATGTGCTAAACCAATGAAAATCGATATTTGAATTTAAATAGGATATCATTAATAACAATTATAACCATACCACTGAAAACTTATTCCATTGTCCATCTGAGGTCGGGGATGGTTTATTAACTGGTTCTAATATGCATGTTGTTTGGAAGGTTTTTTTCATTTAGTTTTATTTAGTCGTGTGATTGGGTATGTAAGCCGTTACCAAGTTTATGTCTTCTATTTCCTAAGAGAGAGAGAGAGAGAGAGAGAGAGAGAGAGAGAGAGAGAGAGAGAGAGAGAGAGAGAGAGAGAGAGAGAGAGAGAGAGAGTTGTCTGGTGTATTTGGAAGTGTTTTCATTCTATTTAGCTGTTCTAAAGTGAAAAATGATTTGACAAAATTAGATAAAAAAAAGATAATATATTATGTTGTAATGCCACAATTTAAAAAAAAAAAGGTGTATAATTTTTCGTACCCATTTGGAGCCCGTCGTTTGAAATGAATAAAGCACAAAATTTTAATTATAAAATACAAAATGTAGAATATTACTCTACCATGATATAAATATCCGGAAAGAAAACAAAAAATATGATAAAAATGGATAAATAATGAAAAACAAACATTTACTTATATTCTGAATATCATAATGACATAAGTAAGAGATCTAATTTAATATATAGAGATATACAATATAAGTAAGATATAAAACGCCGACTTAAAGCAACAAAGTAGCCCAAGGAAACGACGTGACGAATTTTCATATAAATCATGAAATTTTATTTAAATTATAGAGAATTCGGATTTCAAATATCCATATCAAAATATAGTCATTATATTAAGTTTCAAAAGGGATCTAAAGTTGTGTGGTCTATCTGTAGTGAAATATTACATTATACATGTACCCGTCTTAATATGGATGGAATTAGAATGTAGGGGTTTTCTATAAATAAATTGTTTTTGTTGTAATGTTGCAGAAATGCATTAACAATTATCAGCTGTACTTGACGAAAGCAAGACTATTAGTCTCCTGTAAGGATTTATCAAGGAGCTAAGTGCAGTGAATGTGTGAGCTAACTACAGCTGATGATATTGTCATATACCATATTTTGAATTTAATTCATCATAAAATACATTGAAAATGGTATATGACAACATTCAAAAATGCTAGTATTGCCATATATCATTTTTTAAATGTATTTTAAGATTATATTAAAAATGGTATATGAAACTATTTAAAAAACATAGCTAACCATTTCTGGTTTGATTGGAATTGCCGATATATTCGGTCACAATAAAATCTTCTATAATAAAATATGTACATACAATCTCTGACTTGGTTCATGTATCGGAAATAATACACAATGTCAAGAGTTTTGGTTCATTTAGTTTCAAGTTTACTGAATCCCAACTATTGAGACATTAGTGGGTATATTGACAGAACGTGGCCTATGGATAGTCGTTTTGGGCATTTATGTCACTGATATGTTAAAAATAAATTCAAACCGTATTTTACAATCCAATGACGCACTTTTCGAATGAATTATTCCTTATTGGCTACTGGAACTAGTTTGAAAATGAAAGAAACCAAAGAAGACAACTAGATTGATAGATTCCTTTTATAAATACGCGCGATATCTTTATCAAAATCATCCGAATCCTATCAAGACATTTGGCCGAGAAAGAACGTTGCAATTAATCTTTTCGACAGACGTATCCCTAGAGAAGGTAGAAATGATCGTGTCAGTTAAAATGGCCGAAAATACCGGGTATCGATTGGGTATAACTTAATTTTAGATTTATATTAATCGATAATAGACTGCAAATGAATTAATGTAAAACAGGCCAGAAAAACAAATTTATAAAATAAAGTGTTAGCGTGTTGACAAGTTGTTGTAGTCCCATGAGATATCAAGTATACCAGTGTAAGCCAATATTAACAATTTTTAGCTCATTAACGATCCGTATTAGTTGTAATTTCATTATGTTCAATTTCCAAAGCTGAACACAAAGTTTATAAAAGAAGCAAAGAACTCTCAGATCCTAGATACAGCGAAATCCCCTTGACATATTAAACAACTTGAAACACCAGTCGATTTGTCGAATTAAAACCTAACATTAGTATGTATCGACATTTTTGATTCGCTAGTTTTCTCTCTAACTGATATTCAAAGACAAATAAACGTTTGTCTGACCCTGTTCCTCAGTACAACGGGTGTCAATAATAAGATCCAATAGGATCAAGATGATCGGATAACCTCTAGTTTTATCAATTTAAAGCTGTCAGGTTTCCGTATCAGAATATCGCCATGAAGGGTTGATAAAGACATTGGGCACATTATAAACGATGCTGATATTATACAACAAAACGCAATGTATTACGTCAAGCAAATAATAGCTTTATTTTTCATGTAATGTAAAAGGCCCATTAACCCGTTCTAATTTAAAGGTGATCTTTGTCACTCAAAAGTTTTAAATTGAAAATCAATAAATCTGAAATAGCGATACAAGCTTACGGGAAATAAAAATGATATTTCGTTATACATTGATCGGTAATTCAGTAAAACATTTGGAATGAATCATTCACATTTCGATAAACAAATAAAGGCAGAAATAATTAAATATGTCAATAAAAATAAATAAATTTTAAAACAATCAAAAATACAGAAATAAATAATGATAAATGAGTCACAATTAATGTCTTGAAATGAGCAATGTATTCATGTAATATCTTGTTTATAATGGATCATTTAAAAATCGGAATAAAGTCGGCTATTGATTAAAAATAAAAATAATATAGCTTCGTTTATACCTTTTATTTATTATTATTATTTCAGTTTAATTTTCTTTCTTTTTATTAGCTTTTTTAACCTTTTTTTTTTTCTTTTTTTCTTTTTTTTTTTGTGAAAAGTTGCATAAATTAACTTCTTGCTGAAAGGAGAATTCAAATCAGATTCTCTGTAAATTTATAAAAATTGAATTCATGTCTCGACGCTTTTTTGAAACCTTTGAATTTTAACTTTAGTTATGACTGTTACCTCTCACAAATTAACAAGCAAATAAATAAATAAATAAATAAATAAATAACAGAAACGTAGAAAATAGAACGCTAAAGGACGAAGTAGAATACGCAACCTAGTGAGGCGAATTTTGGGTATACGCGTACTTCTTATCTGCCAACTAAACATAAAACTTGCAGAACCAAAATATATAAATTACGAAACGCGTTTGATAAAATCTATTTTTCCAAGACATTTCTTATTTGTCATAAAATATATTCTTCATCTTTGTCGAGATTGGCAACTTTTTTTAACAACCATTACTGTCAATTACCATCTTCTATCTGCATTAAAAAGCACAATCCGCCAGACCACAAAACAGTCCGACACAATCATTCCTGCCCCTATATGTCAGTTTTACGACCACTGTCAAAAATCAAATTATAATTTTAATGTTATTTTAATTATAGTTGTATTTTATACCAGAAATATCTGTAGAATAGAATATTTCATAATCATACAATCCTTTGAAAAACATCCATAAAACCGGTCGTGTGGAACATTTATTCTGTAATGTATCCAATTTTATATAGCTACCTGGATGAAAATATCTTTTAATGGAATTCAAATATGGTCATTATCAAATATTTAAGCATATGACTCATTATCTTAATACCTTAATATTTCACATTAATAACTGGCCTCTAACTTTATCTTTTTAAAGCAAACCCTCTCATAAATTTTAATTTTTATCCCCCACCTCGATATGTTTGCTCTATATGGGATATATATATATATATATATATATATATATATATATATATATATATATATATATATACAGAATAATATCCATTTAATAACTTCAACGCTTTATTAACAAAAGAAAGGGGAGTATGGAGTAGATACGAGGTTGGAATAAAATATTGTTATATACAGTGCATTTTTAGTTTATGACGCAAGACCTGGAGTAGAGTAATGGTGTTTTACGCCCCAGCCAAGATTCTTTCACTTTTATCGAGGTGGTCAGTTCTGGGATAATGGGGAAACCGGAGTGTCCTAATTTTATGTTAAATTTTATGACGCTAGGTGTTGAATGGATTAATGCTGTTTTACGCCCCAGCCAAGATTCTTTCACTTTTATCGAGGTGGTCAGTTCTGGGATAACGGGTTGGAACCGGAGTGTCCTAATTTTATGTTAAATTTTATGACGGTAGGTGTTGAGTGGATTAATGCTGTTTAACGCCCCAGACAAGATTCTTTCACTTATATCGAGGTGGTCAGTTCTGGGACAATGGAGGGAACCGGAGTGTCCAAAGCAAACCACCGCTCGTCGACAAGCAACAGGCAAAATATTTTCACACTTGGACCTTCACGAGCGGAATTCGAACCTTTAGACCGCTCGACACTGATACCCCCACTGTTTTTAAGTGACGAATATTGTCAAGATCATGCGTTGTTTTAGTTACAAATTTCCTTTTTAAAACATCAAAGTAATTCTTTAATTACATCGTTTATCGTAAAATTTTAGTTTGTTACATAATTGAGACGTTAATAAACAACATCGGTACAGGTAAACCATCCAAACAAAACAATCACTTACTTAACTTTGGAACTTTAGATTTATTAATTTTCAACTGTTTAGCTGATGTTTTTTATCTATCAAACTTTTCGGCCCCTAGAGTCACTGATGAGGAATGATCTTCGGAAATGTGAACATATGGCACATCCGAATTTAACAGGTATTTGTGTTATATGTTTACTACCCCTGAGCGGGTACCGCTGCTGGTGGAGTAAGCTTCCAGATAGTATCCATTACTAAATGGGCAGTACTTTGGCAGAATTTAGACCATTTAGCAAAATTTTCAGCCGTCTTAAGTTTTGAAATTTATTTAAATGGCACATCAAAATTTAACAGGTATTTGTGTTATATATTTACTATCCATGAGCGGGTTCCGCTGCTGGTGGAGTAAGCTCCCCGAAAGTATGTATTACTCAATAGGCAGTACTTTGTGCTGTCAGAATTTATACCATTTAGCAAAATTTTCAGCCGTCTTAATTTTTTAAATTTATTTAAAACTAAGGTTTGTTCCCTCATGCAAAGCATTCCTTAGCTGGATTTGGATTCATATAATTTTGGAACTTTAGATTCATTAATTTTCAACTGTTTAGCTGATGTTTTTTATCTATTAAACTTTTTCGGCCCCTAGAGTCACTGGTGAGGAATGATTTTCGGAAATGTGAACATATGGCACATCAAAATTTAACAGGTATTTGTGTTATATGTTTACTACCCCTGAGCGGGTACCGCTGCTGGTGGAGTAAGCTTCCAGATAGTATCCATTACTCAATAGGCAGTACTTTGTGTTGTCAGAATTTATACCATTTAGCAAATTTTTCAGTCGTCTTAATTTTTGAAATTTAGTTAAAACTAAGGTTTGTTCCCTCATGCAAAGCATTTCTTAGCTGGATTTGGATTCATATAATTTTGATGCATTAATTTTCAACTGTTTGGCTTATGTTTTCATCTATCAAACTTTTCAGCCCCTAGTGTCACTGCTGATGAATCATTTTCTGAATTTTTCAAATACGGCACATCAAAATTTAACAGGTATTTGTATTATATATATTTACCTCGCGATATAATACCGACATACACAAGGTAATAAACACCGCCTTTGACTATTTCAACTTTATTGCGTTATGATATTTTTATCATTCTGGCATTAAATTATTTCAATCAAGCATTTCATATGTACATGACAAATCATATAAAATCGCTGATAAACTGTGGAATAAATTTTAATGTTGGTTTCATTGTTTATTTCACGACGAGTTTAGTTGAGTTGAGTAATGATGTTTAACGCAGGGTTCTTTATCGTGCCATGCCTGCCATGACATGGGAACTCGTTCATTTTAAGTTCCCATCCGAAAGAACCGTGACTTTCATTTCGTAATGCCAAGTGCTTGGCGAAAGAACAGTCACTACCCACTTTCAAGTCTTGGATCAGACCTGGCCGGGGTTCGAAGCCACGACCTTCCACTTAAACAGCGAGCACTCTACCAACTGAGCTACCGCAGTGGCCTATATTTCACGACGATTTATGAACATTTAAGCACAATAATTTTAAAAATGTAAGATTTTACATAGTAATAATATACAGGATAATACATTGTATTTAAGTTTTGATGAATAAATAAGTTTTTGTATTGAATAAAATATAACATTTTTCATGTGAGTTTCGTGTTCTTTAAAATACCCACAACAATGGAAAACACACATCAACATAAATGAATGAAATTAGGAATCCAGAATAGTAGAAAGTGCTGATTAATTCAGGGCTTTAATATTTTTGGAAAGGCTTGTTTAATGTTTACACTTTTTTGGCGTATTTCGAATTTACCAACGAGTGAATGTTCGTTCCAACCTAGTCTAGGGTCGATTTTCCCTTACAGTCTCGAGTAAGCAAGTGGCACGTTCGTGTTAAAAATATACTCAAAAAAATCATACTAATATTGGTCCTCACCTAAATAAAACACCTATTATTTACGTAATAAATACCAATGAGTTGTGTGTTTGTGGTACACTTGCATTTCCCTGGATACCCCCATCCCCTCTCTGATACGGAATTATGGAATTAATGACCTACATTTGTTCTGTAATTGATCTTTATTCAAATTCAAAATTTTATAATAATAATAATAAACACAAACATACCAGTCCATGTCCAAATCACAACCCCCCCCCCCCCAAAAAAAAAAAAAAAAAAAAAAAAAAAAAAGAAAGGTAAAAACTTTGAAAACTGGCAAATTCAATCAAACACGTGAACTTCTATGAAGGAGTGAGGCCGGGGTCTCCGGAAGGGTAAGAATCGCCTGTAACAATTATTTTACTGTATGTTATGTTTGCTCGGGAAAAATGCTATAGAATTAACTAAAGTAACACTTTTCTGTAAGACAGCGAAGCAATAACACTACAAATGACAAGAAACAAATACTAGTATTGAACAAAAATGTAATATTTTAACAACAGATTTTAGAGATATAATCTGTACTTATATTTGTAAAAGTTTCTATATTTCCTTATCTCTGAAATCAAATTTTTATCTGAACGCATTATATGTCTGTAGTTTCTATATTTGGTTACAGATGTGATTTTATGCTTTATTTTAGTTTCGTCAAAGTTAAAATGTCTTTCAATGTCTAATTTATACATGATACATGTTAAATGACTTTGGTCACCAACATAGCACCTGAAGTCTACAATACAAAAGCTAAGCTCGGTTGTGAGTGCCATGATTGTTTACAATTGCTGACTAAAAACCTCCTTATTAAGGCTTAAATGAATACAGTTGAATGTGAGTTAGTACTTAATTGCCACTGATGCCAACTTCCAAATAAGGAGTTAGTACTTAATTCCCACTGATGTCAACTTCCAAATAAGGAGTTAGTACTTAATTCCCACTGATGTCAACTTCCAAATAAGGAGTTAGTACTTAATTCCCACTGATGTCAACTTCCAAATAAGGAGTTAGTACTGAATTGCCACTGATGTCAACTTCCAAATAAGGAGTTAGTACTGAATTCCCACTGATGTCAACTTCCAAATAACGAGTTAGTACTTAATTGCCACTGATGTCAACTTCCAAATAAGGAGTTAGTACTGAATTCCCACTGATGCCAACTTCCAAATAAGGAGTTAGTACTTAATTCCCACTGATGCCAACTTCCAAATAAGGAGTTAGTACTTAATTCCCACTGATGTCAACTTCCAAATAAGGAGTTAGTACTTAATTCCAACTGATGTCAACTTCCCAATAAGGAGTTAGTACTGAATTCCCACTGATGTCAACTTCCCAATAAGGAGTTAGTACTTAATTCCCACTGATGTCAACTTCCAAATAAGAATAAGCCTATAGTTTTCTATAATCATCAAAAGACAGCAAACAAGTTGAAACCAATGAGACATAACCATAAAGCCGAGAAAGAAAACAAAAATCTGTAACGAACAGTGAGGACATTGAAAGAAAACATTTTGCGGACAATGTGTATATAGACAAAGGCAGATGTAGTCGTCATAGACAATTGGATCTGGGAAAGTGGAGGCAAATGAACACAAGGATGATAGGGAAAACATACTTTATTATACATGTACTGTCTTCAATTGATAAAGTTTTTAAATAAGAATAAGTTTCCGCAATTGGATAAATTCACCCTTTTTGCAGAATACAACGCGACATATGATTTGTTTCTACATTTTTATTATTATTATTTAAATAAACTTTTATTTGCTTTTTTCGGTGTTCTGTGATGCATATTTTAACCACATCACTTATTTTCATTTTGATATAAGATACAGTGTAAGGTCAAAGTTGGAGAGCTTGAGGTTAAAAATTAGTGGCCAAATATTTATTTTTATTTTTTTTATCATTATTTAATTTTGTTGTTCTGAAGCTATTACTTATAATAAGAGTTAATTGTCAAATATTTGGGTTTTTTTAATCAAAATATTGTGTTCTATGTCTAGTTCAAGGCGATTTAAAAGTCAATAATTATTAATCCAGAGACACCGTAGTTTCCAATATAATAAAGTTATTCTTTTTTAACACTTTAAGAAGACATAAAAATTTCTAAAAATTCTTTTTCAGCTAAAACGAACATCTCACATATGACATACATTGACGGTAGGTGGGCTACATCAATAGATTCGCTAATTTTTGTACAACATATTTTCATAAAATAACTGAAATTTAAATGACATTTTACACAATGGCAACTTTGTTTTAAATATCTTTAAAAACAGTTAAGATATTTTTTGTAAAATATGTAGTAAACTGATATATTTAAATTTTATAAAGATTTAAATTTTAAGATAGATGTTTAAGTTAATTAATAGATTGACGGGAAAACTGATACTTATAAGAAATCATCTAGAGATATTACAATTATGCATACACTCATTACCTTTCCTTAATCTACGGAAATTAACGAACCTTAACGAACTTATTGTCACGTGACAATTCAGAAATTCATATTTCCTGTGATAGGTTAACATTTACGGACGCTTGCGAGTTGAAAATTTCGACAAAATGATTTTAATCACGCGTACACAAAACCTTTTACGATATATAGATAAGAATGACATTGAAAATTCATGGTTTAGAACTTAAAATCTGAAGATCTACTCGATAAGGGAAGTAATTACTATTGTCCATCTTATCTGCTTTTTGTTTTTAAAATACTCAGGTCTCTTTGATTTCGTTTGGCACGACTTTGAATTAAAATCCGTCATATTAAAATTTTGTCATGCATTTCATCTAAATGGGATAACTTTATAGTCCACAACAGGTTTGGTTCGTAATTTAGGATATTGAAAAAAAAGAGAGAAAGAGAAAAGATTAATTAAACCGACGCCAAAAACGACGCGATTGTGGAACAATTGATGAAATCATCAAAAATAGTTAATCAAAAGGTAAAAATGCTGTATTTTAAAAAATCATCAAATATTAATCGCAAAAAGACGCGTCAAGATGGTCTCCCTAAGCGTTCCTCATTCATTTGACATCAACCTTTATTAAAAGTATCAAATTCTTATTTATTTAAATCATCATATAATTTAGCGTCTTTATAAATAATTTAGAGGAATAAACCGTCAATCTTCTCTCTCATAAAAGCGCACCTGTTGGTCGAATACATAAATTGTCATAAGGTAAACAAGTCTAACGCTGGGTATAATTATTGAAATATTCATGGAAAGGCCATTGAACAATAACACAATTATATACACTTTATTTAAGATTTAATATTATATATACATTTATATCCTCCCGGTTTGATTTTGTTTGAATTGTCTGATATATATATACAATACCAATCCATATGAAATAAAAAATGAAATAAGAAAAAGATAAGAAATAATTATCAGGTGTGTGTTTTATATCTGGACGATATTTTAGTATTTACCTAGCTATAGAAAGTGTTGCGTTTTAGTGCGCGTGCGTACGTCTGTTCTTCATGCCCTTTGTATTGTAATTAAACCATGAGGACATACTCATTACAATACTTAAGTGTTCGTTCGACTGTCCGATAATCCGATAATTTATAATAGAATAACAATATATATATATATATATATATATATATATATATATATATATATATATATATATATTTCAAATATGTTCTATTTCAAAACAATTGCACAAGTTAATATACGTTACTTCGCCATTACAACATAAGTAGGACAGTAATGCACAGAGACATTTAAATGTTTTTCAGTTAAAAAAATTCTTCTGTATTTTTGAACTTCATAAAGAATCAGTTATGAAATATTTATGCAGGCAGTCATTATTCTAAATTGAATAACATTTTTTTTTCAAGATATCTTTCCTATCATCTCAGACTTTTATTATCATTATTAATTTTTTGTATTGATGTCAAAATATTCTTTTGAAGAAGTCGTATGCAGACAGCCTATTCTCACATCACCGTACCGACTTCAAAGAAAAAAGGTAATATGAAAATAACCACGTGTTGAAGTATTTCTGATATTAAGAGGTTGGAACAACCGATTCAGTTCATTTATTGATTTTATAGAAAAAACGATTTTTTATTTTTCCTTTTTTGATGTGCAAAGGTCACGCATTTATTACGTTATACGATATATTCTGCACGAATATGCTGCTTTTGAACAAGTAGAAACACGGCAAGTTAATTTTCAAGGTAACACTGTCCGTACTCGGTCAACCCTTTGTCTTACATACTTCCCTGCGTCTATTTATTCAAATATTAATAAGCTGCATGATATGAAATGTATTGCAGACTTAAGTTAATTTTGGACTAATTTAGATTTCTTGTGCACTAATAAATAGGGTCAGATATGTATAGGGAATGTAGCTAAATTAATTGAAATTGCTTTTTAGCTGTTTCTTTTGTTGCATAACACATCATAATTTCTGGTTTATTAGGTATAATATCGCAGTGATATAAATTAAATTAACGATTTTTCTAGCTACTTCAAACGGCGATATAACTGCCTTTTTCCACAGGTAATGGGTTGATAACATTCTTACAAAATATTGGTTTGTTGTTTAACAGTAGATTTTATCAGTGTATAAACTTTTGTATAAAATAAATTGTAAAAAAGTAATTAAAGAAGATTTCTTTGCTTAACATTAAAATGAACTTTTTTTAAATTATTGGATGGATCTGCACTTAAGATTAAAGCATATATAAATTAAAAATAATACTACACCAGTTGTATTGGAGATATTCATCTATTCGGTCACTGAGAAATAATCTTCAATGAACACGGCTCTCCTTCAAAGAATTTTGTTGACTTTGTAGTTACATTAAAAGGTAAAATAACTTAAAGAACTGTTTATTTAGTATAAGCAATGTCAGCCAAAATAAATTGAGATAATAAAATAATTAACAAACAAGAAACGGCAAAAAATAATAATAATAAATGTATAAATAAACAAACAAATAAATAAATAAATGAATGAATAAATAAAAATAAATAATTAAATAAATAATACTAATACCACTACTACATGTACTCCTAATAATAATGGAATGTATCCCATGTTTGAAAAACAGAACCATTGGAGGGACACCAGCGAACAAAGTACATGTTGTTAATGCTTTGACTTTTATTGAAGCTTTAATTACTTTGATTCTAAAATAGGAAATTGCATGTGGCGGGTGTTACTAGCTAGACAGGAGGTACTTACCCTTCCAGAGCATCTGGCCTCATTTCTGTGATGGAAGTACACGTGTTTAACTGAATGAACACGTTTTCAAAGTTTTTACTTAGCTTTTGGGATTGAGATTTTGACTTTGACATGGACTTGTTTAATTACATAATCAATAATAATATACCCAGTTTTAACATTCATTCCTTCACTTTTTGCTTCTTCGTTGCTCAAGTCATTGTTCCATGTAATACACGTTTTTAGTCACATATATCTTTATTCTACTCGTTACTAGATATTTACACATTTACCTTGATGATATAATTTCGATCATTCTATTTATACTATTGAGCCGAACAACAAATAACAAGTATACAAGAATTCTATCAATGATTCATAATACTTAGGATAAATGCATACCTCGAGTGGCAAAGATTCCCGTTCTTGTTGTAGTTAGAGATCGAACGCTTCCTTTAAGCAGTATTGTTGCACACAAAGTGGTTCATGCGTCCAATTCCAATCGGCGTGACGAAATCGACCGACATTTATTCAAATTTTTAAACGACCATAGAACGACCGGAAACAAAGGTTGAAATCTGAAAAAAGACATTTGTTGTCGTTTGACATGATTCTCTCCTGGTCTGTTAAATGTTTTTCAATTCATCCTAAATTAATTTTGATGACGTAAGAAGCACGTGGAGCGTTAAATTTGGACATAAAGAAACGCGTTTCATCGTGATGCGAGTGTATATATGTGCATATAGCTTAACTCAACGGTTAATAAATCTACGACACAGTGTTATTAATAACTTTAATTGGAAATGAAATAATTTTTGTTTTCGGAAAAAAGACTTTCTTCAAATGCATTATATGTGATATTGACGTGCATATCGCGTTATCAAATAAATATATAGCCATTATGAGTTATCAACCTCACATTACTATACACCCTGCGATGTCAAATAAGCGCTGCAATTAATCTCTTTATGCTTTTAAACTTCTAACATCATTTACCTTTTAGCTCTTTATCTTTTTTAAAAAATCGTATTGATGAAATAACAAAATATTATATTATAACGGTCTCACCTAGTAATATTGTGTATTCACTGAATTATTTAGTTTTATCCGCTACATTAAAGTGTAGAGAAATATAAAACACTTTAATGACATTGATTATTACAAGCGCTTATATGACTATGAATTATTTCATTAATAATCCGTCATGTGCCGTTAACCCTTTGATATGGTTATTATAAAGGAGATGATTCAAGAGATTTCAGATGAAAAAACAGGAAGACACAAATATCAGATATTGCCATTTTCAAACAATATTTTATATTATGCTTCAGCGACATAATGTTGTAACACTGTAACCTATAAATGAGGGGATTTGAGAAATATTATGTATTATTTTCACATCATGGCATAATGCGTTCATTCTGTCTTGATCTTTTCAGTCGACTATTAATTCCTTATTGAACTTTCTCTGATAAAAGATTTAATTTGCATGGAATGTTAGAAAATTATCTGTTCAATTTATTACCATCATCTATATAATACTGGAAAAATACAATTATATTTTAAGAAGATTAATAATGTATTCAGAGTCAAATTTTACCATATGAAATAAGATTTATAGAGTATTTACAAAGATTTTGTAAGAAATTATTGCTTCTCCAGGTACAAATTACCCTAAAACGAACAATTTCAATTAAATCGACAATTAGTAATCCATATGAACAGGTTTTGATACGTATCGTTCGTTTCAAATAAGTTTGCATCTTTTGTCTTTTTTATGATTAAATATGGTGATGTCTTTTGGATGGACTTAACTCTTTTAAAACAAACAAACAAATAGAATTCCATTTATAACTTTATTGTTGTAATGCTGCTTTAACAAAAGAAAAGCAGTGACTTTTTGAATTGTAATAGACATTTTTTTTTCTAAAATCATTTCTTAATAAAGACTTTTAGATTGTGTTTGCAATGGAAAACTCGCTTAAACTAAACTGAACCAGGTAGAAAAGTAACCTTCAAACTTTTAAATATCTTATAAACATATATTTCAAAATTATACCAAATTAAAAACGTAATATGTAAAACAAGTTGTCATCTCGTGTTACCTGCATTTTAGTATTATTTTTAAATTATGGACTTTTTATTGACGAAGTCCATATTTCATCAACTTTGTAACCTTTTCACGTACTGCTAAATGGATAACGAGATAAATAGAAAAAATTTAATATGTATAATATAATATACTTAGTACAATAGATTACAAGAAATGATATTAAAAAGAAAAATAAATTGCTTAATACAAGGGTATCGTTACAAAAATGGCAAAAAGTTACAAAAATAATTTCTATAAAAGATATTAAATTTATGTAATTAAAATATTAAAATTCAGGATATCATAAGTATGTATTCTTGATATCATTTCTTTGACAAAAAGGTAGAATCGCTATCTGGCGACAGGTGCTTCAAAGGCTCTGTAAAACAAATCAACACGCTATCACGGATGAATGACATCAAGAGATATGAAATTATATTCCTTTCATCTTTTATCACAATACAATATCACATAATTCCATTCTGAAAATATCACAATTTTTATGAAATATAGATGACACGAAAATAAGATAACAGATAAATGATGAAGGGTGCACGGTGTTGAAAAGAATTTAAAGTACAAGTTTTATTTAAAGGTTTCATTTTAAGGTGAAATATTTTACGTATATTTGGCATTAATTTGATAATACATAAAAGGGTAGTTAATGTGGAATAATATAACTAAAGAAGAAAGATAGTTAGTTGATGATTTCATTACTCAAATATAGATAGTCTTAAGTTACAAAGTGGAACAATAAGGAAAGAGGCAGTTAGCATTCACGATAAATACATAAAAGATATGAAGTTATAGAGGAAAATAGAAATTTCTCATGCAATATACAAATAAAAAACAATAAGGGCTTATATTTTTTTTTATCAAAAACCTTAGCAGATTTATTTATAGGATACATTAAACTCATCAAGGACAGACAAACATTCTGACTGACAAAAATATCAATTAAAATCAAGCAGGTAAAGTGTTTGGTTAATTAGATTTTGTCCATGCAGTCATCATCTATACTTCTACCGGTTTATTTTCAAGTGTTGAAAGCCTATATATGAGCGGAATCTCGGTGACTGAGTTACTTACGAACACATTGCCTTTTTGCCGCCTAAGTTTAAATCACTCTCGGGATAGTCCGACCGCGCCGTGGCGATAGTCGGTAGTTTTCTCAAAGTATTCTCTACAATCTCAGTACTGGTACTACACTCCATATGAGAATATTCCTAGCAGTAATTATTTTAAGTAAGAGTGTACAGTATACAATAACACAAAAAGCCTCATGAAAAAAACTGAATTGTTGTTTCTTTGTAAAATATTCTCTCGAAATGCTACGTGTTAGAAACCAATGATTTAGATGGTTAAGGTTATGGTCTTCCGAACAGTATTTCAACAACACCTCTATATATAATGTTGTAATAATATTAAGTGCCTGTCTGAATGTGTGAATGAAAACTAACAATAAAAAGAAAAATGTAATTAAAATAACATGTTTAACAAGAGTAAAAGTGAACAAGAGCAGGACACAATGTAAGTCAATGACAAAAATAGCCATAGGATCAAACACACCGATAATACTGAATTCCCCGATTTTTTAAAAATTTTATTTATTTATCTATTTATTTTGTGTGTGTTTGTGTGTGTGTGTGTGTGGGAGTATAGTACAATGGAAGGCCTCAAACCAGAGGACCATAAATAATTACAATTAAAAATGAAGAATAAGCCTTATTTAACCAACCAAACAATTCAAATACAACTCTATTGTGGACTTATAAAGAGCCGAGATCTGACTTGACTGTTATTCTTTTGTAAAATGTGTAGTGGTATATAGTCAATTATTTGACTCTTCATTGAAGATTCCAGTAGCGACTGGCAGCATAAAACTTTGTTAGATCACATGATTTTAATTTTTTAGTGAATTGATATAAACGAAGCCGTACTCTTGTGTTCCGGAACTCTGATAGAAAGTACGCGCACCATCCGGTTTGTAATTTATTGTAATTTTGCGTTTTCCGTTTTTATCTATATTGCATGTTGGTCCAGTCAGCATTATTTTATTTATTTGTATCCAAGATACCCTCGGAAATAACAAATTTTAGTTATTTAAAACGGTTTACGGACATTATTTTTGTCAGAATTTTTTGTTTATATTTTCGTAATTTTAATTGCAAAACGTTTTGCTTTTTAAATGTCTCTGTTAAACGGAATCCCAAAACAAAATGTTAAAGTTATTTTAATTAAATCGCGTTTTGTGTTAAGCATCTAAATGATTCTTCATTTAAATAAAATACAAACTGTATGACATGTCATCAATAACGAATTTAAACACATTCCACTCATAATGAAAAGTGAAAATTTATATCTGTTAATAGAAACATTTTCTCTAACTTGTCAGAAGAGCCGATTATTACTGATAAGCAGACTTGGAAAATCGTTCTGATCTGTATGATGGAAGTGTCTGTCAAGATTTCATCTAAATCATCCATTTTCTGTGTCTCTTCAGTAACATCGTATTCCCTATCCATAAACTTTATATAATTTCTACTATTGATACATTTTCGGAGATTGTTGATCTCAGTTCCTCGATACAATTTAACCTTTTAAAAAAACCTTATTCTTCTGACGTGGTATCTTTTCTGCAGTGGTAATTTCGAATCATTGACTAAATTTTACATACTTACTGAAATTTATTTCAAGTCAATGACTAAATTTAACATATTCATTTTTTTCCGATTTCATAATCAATTCGACTCAAAAATGGAATTCCAAATCTGTTATTATTCATTTATTTATTTTTTTCTACTATTATTATTTCAAAATGTTGTTTTGAATACCTTGAATTAACTCAACACATTTAATATCTGTCAGTTTCAGAAATATCCGTTTCATTCTTTTTATTCAATCTATTCAATATCTTTCAAGGACCTCATTTCTTGGGTTTGTTTTTTTAGAAATGCTGATTTCAATCCCTAGATACATTTTAACATATTTTGATTTCCAACTAAATGTAAAGAAATTTCTTTTACAGGCATTCAATACTGGAAATAATGAATTCAATTTCTCGACACATTTTACCATATTTAAAATCTTTCAAAGAAAAACATTGACATTAACTCAAAATTGAATAAAATTTCACGCTTCACTGAACACAAACGTCAAGTTTGAAGTCAAACAAAATGTTTGGTTGTCGAAAACATTTCTGATATTTCCGGAATTAATGCAAAAATGTTAAATTCTCACAAACAAATCGTTTAGCTCTATGGATCATCAAATATTTTACTTTTTATGTTTATTTATTTAAGATAAAACAGGGAAAAAAACCACAGAAACATGTACATTTTCAAAAATAGAAAATGATTGCGTGATGTCATACCAATTAGCATAAAGAACCTTTAACTTTTCTTCCAAAACGGTTTTGGAATGGTGCTTCACACATATGACAAGCTTAGTTATATTGAGGCTTTGGACTTCTTGGGGTGACTAAAAAATCAAAGATTTTAACAAGAGAACGCTCAAACCCTTAAAAAATGTACTCGATTTAAATTCAATCCTAAATAATTAAAGGAAAAAGCGATCAATACGCAAGCTACTTTTTCTGAATTCAAAAATATGTATTTTTCTTTTCTTCTCTTTTAATAACGTTTATTGTTAATGTCATATTCACTAATTTTCAACTGTTTGGCTCATGATTTTCATTATCAAACTTTTCGGTCTAAGTGTCACTGATGAGGAATGAATTTCCGAAATGTGCACATCAAAATTAAACTGGTATTTGTGTTATATATATACCACTTTTTGAATTTAATCATAAAAATACATTCAAAAAATGGTATATGACAACTTTTTGAATGTATTTTTATGATTTAATTCAAAAAGTGGTAAAGGACATTATTGTACCGGATATTGAATTTTCACGTCTATCACATGACAAAAATTCTTAGTTACCATATATATTTAATTATATAATTCTTTCTTATATACACCTAACAAATTAACCAACACACACACACACGTATATATATATATATATATATATATATATATATATATATAATCCTATTTGTAGAGAATCGTTGATTATTTTTTTCTTAATTGAAAAGTCCCCGCTGACTATTTTCTAAATGAAAATGTCGCCATTTGAAAGCATTTTAAGATAAAGAAAATGTCTTTAAATGCCAATAAACTCTTCATTTTTGCTTTAAATGATATCAATCTTCCCAAGGGCATATCATTGTTCGTAATAAAAACTACACCAAGTGTAAATTACTAAGAAATAATCAAATTTTTATGAAAAATTAGGATACGACTGAAACACAAAATAAATACAAATTTACTATATATTGGTCCAAGATGACAGCCGAAAGAAGGCAAAAATCAATTTAGACTTTTAGCTTTAAATGAAGAAAAAGATTTCATCTAGAATATACCCCAAAATTACGCCTTCAACAATTCATAAATTGTGTTCACAAGTCGTCTATAATTGCCTCTCTACTGCTGTATAGATTACAGCATGTCTTGATTGTCTTCTAACCAATGACCGAAATGAGGAATAATTGTAACTTCTTGCTATAATAATGATGAAATACAGCTTAAAGGCTGATACATTGTTTCTACATTCATATATAGTCTTCTTTACAGATCAGCTAATGCTTTTTATTGACATTTTTCTGGATTGAAAAAAATATAGACGTAGTACACCGTATTTATGTGATCATGAAATAATAACATCTTTTTCTTACTTCCTGCGAATATGACTTGCGGATTTTTTTTAAAGAAAAGGACGTCTCAAACAATACTTATATTGTCTTTTATCCAATTGGATAATGCTTTTTAATGAAATTTATTGTGGAAAAAAACATCACTTTTATCTTTTGCTTGTTTTTACATCCTGAATCTCGTATTTTATTTGTTTTGGCAGTTTTTGGTCGCATTCCATGTTTACAATTGAAAAAAGTACCATTTAAAAAAAAAAAGTGTCCAAAAGGCGCTAGGTTGATGCTAAAAGTATATTTTTTACAATTCAAATCTTTGAAAAGCTGCAATTCTATTAAAATTCTGACAAATAAAATTCCATTCCTATATATTAGTTTACACCATTTTCATTAAAATATTTTTTCGGTGTTTTGTGATTTTGAAATCTCTAGAAAAGCGTTGAAGTTTTACGCCCGAGTTAAAATTATTTCACGTATATCAAGGAGGACAGATTTTAGTATCTTTGGCACGAAAACTGACGAACAGTCTTCTCCGATTTAGAATTAAACAGGGATGTCATATACCATTTTTAGATTTAATCATAAAATACATTCTAAATGGTATATAGCATAGGCATTGAGTGGTGCTGTGATCCGTAAGGACGCTTTAAAACACTCGTTCTGCAATGCCTCTGGACAGTGGAAAACAAAGAAGTAATATACTACAATGGAATTGTGAGATCTTATTTCCTGAGGAGAATGGTCGGATAAAAAACCCCTTGATGAAAGAGCTCTATAAATTATTTTTATATTCTATATAAAAGTTAATTTCTTCCTGATATTTACAATAGAAAAAAAAGAGAAAAATACTGCAAGAATTTGACATTTTATATTGGTGTAAAATGATACTCTTCTTTCTTACTTCCGGATGAGAATGCAGTTTGAAACGGATTTCTTGAAGACGTTGTTTGATAGTGAAGTATGAAGCCTCACAAGAGACCCGCATTTGAATACCTACGATGTTATTAGACAAGTAATTTGATTTGAAAAACATATTGCTATTATAAATAGGGATGAATAACCAGCCAATGAAATTAAGGTATTTAAAAACGTGTAAATTTTCATTTAGTCTAATAGTAAATTACTTTTTTATTATCCAAAAATGGAATTGATGATTTCAGGAACATTTAAGAATATAGGGGCATGACATCGTCAGCCTGCCATAAACTGTAATGCTGTTCTTTATAACAAAATATTATCAAGAAGTGTGCTCAAGCAGTCATAATACAAAGTCGTGTGCGTTGGATATTATTTTATTATTATATACAAGACCAATAGTTTTATTTAATTTATGACACACACACACACACACACACACACACACACACACACACACACATATATATATATTTCATTAAAATATTAAACGTGGTTTTAAAAGAATTTTTTCAGTAGACCCTATTTTCACTGTAGCAAAAAAAATCTATCTTAAAACAGTTGAGAAAGATTAGATTATATTTGGTTTGGGATGCAGATTCTAAAATTGTGTTCGGCATCGTCGTCATGAAAAGGGACTTTGTTACTAAATATATATATTCAATGTCAATTGTAAGCATTAAAATACGTAATGTCAGCATACACATGACGTCAATAGAGTAGCGCTCTACTATTAAAGTTATCTACCGTTTCTTATCGTCAGGGATCAAAACGGTTAATTCGAAATTCGGATAAATCGAACTTTTTCATCTGACCTCTCCAGTTTCGAATTAACGAGAGTCAACTGATATACTATATATATATATATATATATATATATATATATATATATATATATATATATATATATATTAATATATAATTACTAAGTTGGAAGTCCCAAATAGTTCTTTAACCACACCACAGAACATTATCTCTCATGCCGTATAAAGCCGAGAATTTAAAAAATCAGTGGTTCCAATATTTTTTTTTTAAATCTTGTCCTGTTTGCCTTACTTGTCGGTCTTGTTTTGTTTCGACCGTTTCTGCCTTATTTTTTGTATTGTTCGTTTCGTAAGTGACGCATAGTTAGTTATTATCATGTTAACGTTTTTCAGATACAAATTCAGGTTTTTATTTCTATTTTAGTGAACACGTTCTTCTGATTTCGATGATACTTGATCAGACATTCTTTATGGACAAAATTAACAATAAATTGGATAAAACAAGATGATTTTCTTTTGAAATTATAAAAAATATCCGAATAGTATCAATCTTTCTTTTCAGGAACCCGCATGTGAAATCCATACAGATATTTTGATTAGGGAACTTATTTTCATTTAGATCATTTCGCCGACTAGATCGTTTATGATCAGTTTCATGGATTATAAATTATTTATTATTAACAGTACAATATTGTCTGCTTAAGCTCGTGTAATTATAAGGGTCATTTATTGTTTTAATACCAGTCTGCTGATCAGTTGATAAAACGCTTCAAGACAATAATGGTAAGATGATGTTATAGAGTTCAAAGAAGTTATTTCAGTTCACAGTAAAAAAAATTAATAAAAGAAAAATAAAAAGGCGCAGGTGTTTTAAATATATATATACTGTCACAAAGTAGGCTTATTAGTGAAAAAAAGTGTTTTTTTTTTTTTTTTTTTTTTTTTAATTTTATTAAGTGAAGTCTTATTTTCTATCTCAATTTATTAATTAACTTTTGCTTATATGGTATTTTGAGGAAAGAGGACGTCTAGTTGCTAGTTACATCTTAGTAGAATCGATGGCAGAATGGTCTAAAGCACACGAGTACCTCTCACCGTCTAGTTATTGATCAAATCGAAGAGAGAAACCAGCTACTTCCGGCAAGCGTTGTTTCTTAAAAAAAAGGGGAAAAACAAATTTTGTCTCCAAAAATCTAGAAGTCTGGTTTAATTATAACACGCAACTGGAAATATTGAAGATTGTTACTGTACCAGCAGCGTCATAAGACGAACAGCTTAATGAATTACATGTTTTTACATTGAAAAGGTTGTAAATTTGGGAAACAATTTAATTGATAGTCGAATCTCTGAAGTACATATTGTAACGTAATAAATAAGGTTTAAATACTTTATAATCTCGTAAAGGGAGTTTAGATCACGTAAGTTTGTCGGCTCCTCCAACTCAATATTATACCCGCTACATAACTTTATATTTAACGATGGATTTTGATCAAACTTGACACAAATGTACACCAACAAGAGGCATTTGTTGTTAAACATATTAAGGTCAAAGGTCAACTCGACGAGGTCAAAGCTTAAATTCGGTGATAGTTAAGGACGAGTGAATCTTTTATAAGGGAGTTTGGTAGTCTTGAATTTAATTACCTCATAACATTTAAGAGTTTCAATTTCCAAATAAAATTCTTTTCATTTCATTTCCGATTGTGTAATTGCTGTTACATGTTATCGAAAAGTAAGCCTTTTTTTCCTTTCCTTATAATAATTTTTATTTCCATTCAGAGATATGTTTTTATTTTTCAATACCTTTTTCATAAATTTTTACGACAACATGCCTTCCTGCAGATTTGTCTCCTTGTGAAGCCCATTAATTGTTTTTTATTTTGTTTTTAAATTCTGATATTTCAGACAATTAGGTCATACTGTTATTGTGATTTTACCTAAATATCATAAAAACTTCGTCATATAATACAAATACCTAGAGTGAACATTCATCAAAAATACCTTTGATCTCATGAAAACAAACATAAAATGTTATATTGAAGATTTAACTTTAAAGCAGGCATTAACCATTATTTATGATACAAAAAATTATATAAAAAAACAAAAATAAAAATAGTTTGATGTTAAAATTTGAAGTATAAACTTATAAAACAACCGAATTGATTTATATAACTAATCCAATACCACGTAATTATTTAAAGATTTTTAAGATTTTAAAATAAAATATTAAAATCAGTGACTGAATATATCTACCAGTTTAGAGATTTAAAGAAAGATAAAATAAGGTACCGATAAACAATAGACTGAGCAGGAAAATTTAAAAAAATAATCCAATTTAAAAAAGAATTGATTTATGCTCCCTTAATCCATTGACAAATGATTAACGTGTCTGAAATAGGAAATTAGCTAGAAGCTCAAAACATATTTTAAAAGATTTTTTTTCTAAAAAAGCAAAAAACAATGAACATTATTTTTTGAAGAGCAATTTTATTAAAAAACAATGTCTAGAAGAGGAAGAAGATACATAGGTGACAATTGTTTTTTGTTTCAGAATCGACAGAATTTCCATCATAAATCCTGTTAATCTTGCGTAAAGGTTAATCCTTTGTTACAGATAATCTGATTAGGATTACGTTGTTCATCTGTAACTTAAAACAAATTCTATTATAACACGTGTATGAGTCTTTGATGAAAGATCGACTTCACTTCAAATAACAGGAAAAAATCCGGAAAATTTATCTTTAAATATCACCAAAATCCCGGAAAATTTGATCAGACATTCTTCAATTATTGAATTAGAAAATTCAAACAGAAAAAAACTACAAGTAACAAAGAACAGACAATGTACTTTGTCAATGTTAGTTTTATTTCTTAATAAGTAGAGTGACTCTATGAAGTAGGACAAGAATCATTAATATCAATATTCATCTCAGATCTCAGATAGACATTGTTGTAAGGGTTTGTGCGGTACACACACACACACACAGATATATATATATATATATATATATCGATGAGAGAGCATCACGTTTGCTATGGAAGGTCTAATTGTTCATTGAAGATTTCATAACGATCGACCCGAACGTCTCCGTCAAGCACTGTATTCTGTATTGATGAAGCGTATCTATTTAGGGTGGCGATGTCTTGAATAAATACAATTTATGCTTTATACGGAGGTGATGCGAGGGTCGTCCAGTAACATCCTTTGATTAATTTTATATATAGATATATGTTAAAGTTTTATATTGCGCAGAGCCAGAGCTTTTACTATAGTTTATTGTTTCAAGCATTTTGCAGAACTTAAAATTCATTCAATATCGATTTTTAAAACGAAAAGAATTTGTAACTGAAAAGCATGTACTTCGCAATCGTCGACGCAATCAAGGTACACGGAACCTGTAAAACAATTAACAACTACACACAAAGAGAAAAGACAAATGATGTTTTTTGGACCACTGTTTACAGAAGTCCTGACTTTGAACGGGCACTGAGGTAAATTTTATTCGTGTGGATACAGTACTACTTGAAACCTGTTCCATGAATAATGTCCACACAAGACCAGAAAAGATGAACAGTTATTTAGACCATTGCCAAAGTTCTGAATTGGGACGGGTACTGGAGTAATTTTTATTCTTTTGATTATAGCACTACCGGAAACCTGTGTTCCTTAAATTAAGCCATGGGTCACAAAAATCGCACATCTTAAAATAAAATATAATCCTTTTTATCAACTCTCCTTGCACATATATACATGTATATACAATTAGAAAAACAAAACGTATATCAATAACTATGTTTTCAATACCAATCATATCTAAATTTATTTTGAGCCGTTGGCAAAACCTTAAACGTTTGTGTATTAATATTTTAGGGTAATAACTTGATCTTAAATTTAAAGTGTTGAAATAATTTGTAAAGCAAATTACAGTATTTTAATGGTAATAAAAATTATAATAAAAATACACGAAATTTGTAATATACGGACTCAATTTAGCACCGTTTTACTGTAGTACATTATTTTAATTAAAATTCCAACGTATGATTTTTAATATAAAAGTTTGAAAAAATTAAATTCCAATACAATACCATTTGAGCTCAATCCCCTTAAAACTAATCATAATAAAAATGTTTACAGAGCCTTCTTCCTGAAAAAAAAAATTTAAGATAGTCTTCATGAGACGAACCAGATTATGCATTAAAATTCTTAAATTTTTACAGTTAAAAGCTACAGGGCCTTTCTTAGCTTTATGAAATCAGAGACGGATTTCTTTAATAGATTTCCGTGTTTGTTGTATCTAACACTATCCCTAAAGGATACTATAATATTTTATCATCTAATAAACTTGAAATTTAAGACGAGATCTGCTAATTGTAATCTTTGACTTGCTAATTCGAGCATGTTATATCTAACAAAATATGTTGACCCGCATGCTCGACCTATAATTAATATAACATATCAAAAATGACTGTAAAATTGTCCGAATCATCGTCAGCCTCCCAGAACCATATTCTCAGGATTTCATCTCAAAAATGGTGCCAGCTGATTCGTTATGTTCGCGACCTTTTGACAAATTTCATAATATTTCAATTAAGTTGGTTGGTGTTACAGGGTTAAAGCACTGGAGAATATTAAGTTCTTAACTCAATTTAAAGATATGGATGAAGTAAATTTTACGGCACCAAAAGTTATTAAGACAAAATGGTTTGCTACAAAATCTGATTAAATACGAAACTGACACCTAAAATGTTTCAAAAACGATGAGTTCGTCCTTGTAATTTGTAGATGTTTTGTTCAGTTAACTCAATCGCGTTCATCACACGGTCATGAAAATCATTGAACAACATAAATCATTAATTTATAATTTTGAGAAAATATAAATTGTTAAGACTCAGCAATGGCTTACATCATTTTAAGTTGTTATTTCTTTGGTGCAGTAATAGAATATATAATGATTTTTGTGTCGACTAGATAGTGACGATTGTTAATGGGGAAAAATACATCTGTAAATATCAAAAAGGTGTTAATTTTGAGAGAAAAGGATAAAAATTAAGTACGTTAAGTCGAAAGGACGTTTTTTTTAATAAGGGGCGGGAAGTGTAGTGGTAACATAAATAAATATCACACACACACAAGTAGAAACCAACGATTTTAGAATCTTTGGTTTCTTAACCACACACACACACACACACACACACACACACACACACACACACACACATTTGTGTGTGTGTGCGTGTGCGTGCGTGTGTGTGTAACGAATGAACCATGATGGATTAGGGTCGCGAAGTGTAATGGTAGTGATTTATATGGAAAATAAAAGCAAATCAAAAATCTTAACAGCAATGCAGTTACACAATTTATAATGATTATTAAAATGTTACCTTTTGGGATTGAAGCTTTTTAACAATAAAAAAGCTTCTTGTAAGTAGCATGTATTTCGTTCATTGTGTACGAAAGCCTGTTTGTGAAATTTTGCCATCTGATTTTGTCGCGCTTGCCTGTGACTTGTTTGCACTTTTATTTTAATTTTGTTGGGGCGCGTGTTTTAAAAATGTGGAGTGGTTGTAAACCTTTCAATTGTACTTTAACCAACAATTAGACATGTTCTTCAGTGCCTGTCTGAAGCAGGGAATTAATTATCAGTGGCCTCAAAGAGTCTTTTCTTTGTTTTTGTATTGTTTTGTTATAAGTTTGTATTACTTCGTGCACTTTGTTTCAAATAACATGTTTTTCAATGGAGAAATTTTATTTATGTATTTAATTCATTATTTATTTATTTTTATTTTATTTGATTTATCAGCATTTATTTTTATTTTTCATTTTTTTTCGCATAGCCTCTATTTCGGGATTCAACTGCCACCAAACAGTATTTATTTCTAAAAATGGTGTCAATCTTTTTTTAAAGTTCCAATTACAATTAGATTTTAAGCACGTTTTTTCTGAAGATATGGGAGTCCCAGGTTTCTTAAAACTTATAAAAAATAACAAAAACAAAAGTCAATAAACAATTAGAAGCAATTAATTCTGGTTAAATCAATTTTTTTTAGACCAAACTCGTCTTTTATCACAAAATAAACAATTATGTAAGTTTTTAAAGTTTAATTAAAAGGGATATCAAATGCCCTTAGGATTCACGGAACAGTTGAAATGTGTATCATCTAACGTACGGTACAGCTAAAATGTGTATCATTTTCAGATAAATGTACATTAAAATGTGAAATTATCTTGCTTGTTAATTGACTGCGAAATAATTTTATATCAAAATTAGCCCTTAAGTTACTTCAAATTAACAATTAGATACATTTTTTATAGATTGTTTCTTTTTTCAAATTTCACTCTAGGTGACAACTAAGACACTTGTTTTTTTTTCTACAAGCTAAGAAACAAGACGGCAATTTTCAAGAGGCAGATTTATAATATCTAACAACTAGAATTCGATGCGTTGAAGAGTTGCTGATTGAAATTTATCAGTTTTTTTCTTATTCTCACTAATCATTACAATATTGGAATCACTCCAATCAAGAAACATGATGGTATTCAGAACACGATATCATTTTCAACTGAAAATTAAGAGAATCCCATTTAGAGAAATGATCTTTTGGAGATCTCAAATTGCGATTTGTGGAATGCTCTGTTTGTGGTAATCAACAAATTTCGTCTCATTTGATAACATTTAAGAATACTGATATTCGCATTCAATTATTTATTTTCTTGGTAAAGGCGTTTCTTTAATTAAGATGGTGATATTCAAGAAAAATAGATTCATTTACCGTCTCTTAATCACCAAAATATTTCCGAATGACCAAAATGTCTGATTAGTAAGGATATATGATTTAATGTCAGAAATACGAAACACAAGTTTCGGACATATGACTTTAAAGTCCGAAACAAAAGATCGAATCAAAACGAGGCAATATCTTTACCAAGACAAAACAACATATTATCTAGACAACGAAATGGGAAAAATTCAATAAAGGCATATAAAATCAATTTCAATTTCAATATATAAATAATCCGATATGGAATTCTGAAATAGGGGCATTAGGTATATGTAAACAGATAACTATTGTTTTTCCTCCAAACCTTGTGTTGTAATTAAAATTCAATATCAAAAAGGGTAAATAATCCAAATATTTATTATATAAAAGAAAATGGTGAAAGATTATCTGACTAACACATATATTTTTCACCCTCGAAATTAATTTGCTCTGGTTGCAGGTTAAGAGCAAGTAATTAACATGTCTACAAACATGTATATAAAATTACCAAACACATATTTTGAAAATTAAATACGTTTTGAAAGTTGTGACAAAATAATTGAAAAAAAATATGTCCCTAACAAAAAACATGACTTTATATCTTATAGGCATCACAAATGCTACATACTTCAAATCGAGAGAAAGATTCTAAATGATGAAGCGACAACAAATATCCTTTGCAGTGAGCTCAGGGTTATGAGCGGGTAGGTTCCGTAAAGTGTCTGGCCTACAGTGATACGACTCAGATCTAACCCAAAGGACTCTCTACTTTCCTTTCTACTGAGTGCTTTGAGAAACCTATTCTAAAGTCATGGTTAGAAACGACATGTTTCGAACCCCTGATTTCTTGTATACGAATCGAACACTACCAACTGAGCTATGGGTAATAGTCCTACAAAATTTTTATTATCCTTTGATGTATTCAGTAGGGTTTATATTGCAAAATTCATTCTGATGTATCCAGTAAGGTTTATATTTATCATCGGATAGACTAAATGAAGTACTTGAGGGAACTAATAATCGAGGATTATATTTAACAAATTAAAACGCGGACTGGCATTTGAGTTACCATTCAAGAATCACGTGATAGAAAGAGTTTTCAATGGGCCTCAGTGCATGGTAGATTGGTCTAAAGCAGTAGCTCATCACATGCTCTCTTGTCGATTAGGCTCAAGTCACATAATGCGACCACATCCAATGTGAGAAAGTTTGTAGGAAGCCAAAGATAAGTGGCTTTCCTTTAGAATTTCGGTTTTCTTTAAATCCCAAAGCTGATAACATCGATATAAGTAATATAATCCGAACTGGGACGCAAAATAACATTTATCGATAAAACTCGTCTCTTTCAACGGTACGCAAAAAATGATATAAAGAAAATATGAAGTTAGAACAGCTTAAACATCCAATTAGTATTAAATATGAAACTGGTGTATGTTGTTTCTATTTTAGCCATCATTTATTTGAAGCGTTTAATGTATAACTGACAATACCAATCAGAAAAACCCGCGAAAAGACGTGATAACAGCCTCGTGAAAGCATATAATGAGTTGATATCCATCTGATAACACTGTCACTATTATGTCTAATGTATTTCTTACTACGACCATATGGAATTTTCATGACCTGCGTTCAAGATCTCATCATAGAGGGAAAGCTAAATATTATCTTTTTGATAAGTTGTGTTGCAGTGTAGTTATCTTTAGTAAGATATCGAGCACCTGCTGGCAGGGTTACAACACTTCATTTCTGGTTAATTTTTGTAATTGTAATGACCCATCACTCAAAAACAATACACTTCTTCGCTTATATCTGGTATCTGATATAAAAATGAATAATCATCAAGAAAGAATCATTTATTAGAAATACGCCTTATTTAGCAATGTGGCAACATTGTAAAAGCCAAGGAAACTCTGTTAAACGAATAAAAGAAATGGACTCGGTACTGACCTGGTACAGATGCAAAGGTGCAAACCTTTGAAATCATTGCAAGACGTAACATAAGCTAAAATATATATACACATGTGTAAATATATATATATATATATACACTTAGTATACATATATTGAAACAGAGAAGAATGCAAAGGTATGAGAATGTATGTTGAACAGAGTATTAACAAACACAGAGTATATATATTTTATTCTTGTATATACATGTATTTCCGAACAATATCAAACATTTGAGGGAAGACGGGACAAAAAATGTCATACCACTTGTTGAATGTATTATTTATTTTAAAAAAATCAAAATGTGGTATATCAAAAATATTTATTAATTTCTTGACGAAAAACACGAAAGCACTTTCAAAGAAACTCGTCTTTTAAAAAATAAAAAGTGAAGAGACATTTTGAATTTTGTAGAGAACCAACCGTTTATTTAAAAATCACGGCGTCACTTCATCTTTTAGAAATGACCCATCGCTCAAAACCAGTACGCATCCGCTCTCTATCTCACGGCGGAACCAAGAGTACAAATGGCATGGATTCTGTGCCACATGAACCATTAATTTTTGACCAAGACAAATGTATGAATTACGTGTATGAAGATTACTCACATTTTATTGTTTAAATGCAATTTAATCGACAGTCTGACTTTTTGTATTTGTTCAAATTTATCTCAATTAACATTTTTGACCCCGTATCCTTTTTTCTTACAAAAATTGACATCATGATCCCTTATTTTTTTCATTACAAAAATATTCACAGTTTTGTAACTTTTTATGATAAAAAGATAAACGAATTGTTAAGATTTTACATTTTTTTTCCCGTTAATTCCGGTTGATATGGAATAATAATCGAATGACTGATTCTATTTTTGTGTTAATATATTTATTTCGTGTAAAAAAAGGAAACAGTCTATCAGGTACAGATTAAAATATTTGATAAAATTACATATTTTAAACATGTGTGATATTATTATTATTTTTCTAAATCCGTGCATAGTAACCTAATATTATTTAGGGATAACTTCCGTTTTTCTTATTATGATAAATTAAGAAGCAATGAAACGAATAATTAATCTTTTTAAAATATTTACAGATAAATATTTTAGTTATTTCGATTACGTCATTGGTATTTCGACAACACTCAACATCACGTGCATTAGAGCAAATGTCATGATAATGTCCCCACTTATAAAATTGTGATATTTTTTTTCAAAACGTCGTTTCCTTTGTTATATTGGTTGTGGCCAAATGCATTTTTTTTCACCGCGCCTTGTTCTTTGATGTTGTTACTGTTGTCAGGAGCAAGATTTAAAAAAAAAATTCATTTCAGACCCCCCTTTTGTTCTCCCTCCGTGGTCTGAGCCGCCGGCGTACGGACCACGGAGTTTATAAATGAAAGAGGCTCGGTAACCGAGTGTTGTAACTCGCGCCAACGGGTCACAATGCCTTTCGCTGGATAGATTCGAATCCCGCTGGGTAGATTCTTGTGTGAGGTAGTTTGTCAGTGTCGGTGGTTGTCTCAAGGCACCCAGAAATGTCTGCCTCGATAAAGTGAAAGAATATTGACTTGGGCACAAACACCATTACTAAATTCAACTTATTTCAAACAGACGCCAAGTTTTAATAGATAGACGTTTGTCAGTTCGTTCTGGTTTCCTCCAGCGATTGAACTAGAGTAAAGGTGTTTATCAATTATATGTTTCATTTAGGATTATTTACTTCTAACGAAATTCTGGAAGGTCGAGAACACCGGAGTGCATTGAGAAAACCAGCAACCTTTAACAACTTAACTGCCAAACTGTTTTTACGCTTTAATATAAATGTCCGATTACATTCAATTGAGGCGACAAGGGAACTGTGACCCGTAAGCACACTTTACCAAGGAAATAACCATTCTAAAACTTCTTCCAAAATCTACTTATTTGCTTAGTTTAAATTCTGACTAACACAATTTTGTTGCTATATAAACTGATTTAGCACTTGCTAATAATAACAAAAAGTGTGCATGACGGATCCGGTTCTGAATGTTTCAGTTCATAGGATTAAGAGTAAAGGTCACAATTTGATTAAGATGCAATATATTTATATATATATATATATATTTCTTAAACGTGATAAAATTGAATTTTTTCCCAATCTTCAGGTGTAAATTTAAATATGTACTTTAAGCTGATGCATTACATCCTGAATGTGACCATCCAAATTAAGTCAGCCATGTTATATATAATTTTCCTCTTTTTATACTTTGTATCGTTAGCTGTTATACATCTGTAACAACGTAAGAATATAGCATGCAATATCAAAATTGATAACAGGTTTAAATGTACACAGTCTTTGATTAGTGGGACGTTCTGTTGTTTAACGTCGAATCAGAATTTTTAGATATTCCCGATAAAAATTAGGTTACCGATCTCTAAAGATTAATCTAAGAACAAGTGTGTGTGTGTGTGTGTGTGTGTGTGTGTGTGTGTGAGAGAGAGAGAGAGAGAGAGAGAGAGAGAGAGAGAGAGAGAGAGAGAGAGAGAGATGGGGCTTGTATTATGATCTGTCTTATACTATTACATATTCAGGGCGACTTTTTGTTAAAGTGATAGCTCACTAAGTCAGTATGTCGCACACAAGCATAGTAACCTCCGGTTACATTATCCTGGCACCGGGTGTACCAGTCGATACTATTCCTCCTTAATGCCACTACCGGGCTTGGAAGTACATATTATCTAAAATTTAAAAGTCTAACGTAGGATCCCGTTGGGATTTGAACCCCTCCCCAATCTCAGGCCCTCTATATTTGATCGGGTTAGTGGTGTTTTACGAACTAGTCACGATTCTTTCACTTTTTTGTTTCTTCCAAGGCGGTCAGTTCTCAGAAGGAGTAGATAACCGGAATTCCTGGAGAAAAACCACTGAACTTCAGCTTTCTCACGCCAAGATCTGACTGAGCGGAATACGAACCTTAACACTGATCCGTATTTGGTGGCCAAAGTCCCGTTATTAAATGACCAATAAATAAATAAATAAACAAACAAATAAATAAATAAATTATTGAATAAATGTATGAATGAATATGAAATTTTAATGGTCCCAACGGATTTCCAAGGTTTCATTATATAATTTCCGGCTTCAGTTGGCATCGGACATGTGAAGGTAAAGTTTAAAGTCGTAGATATATATTTTAAACACTCGAGCAACAATACAAGAAACAAAAATATAGTCTTTGAATTTTTTCAAGATTTGTCTCAATTCTGTATAGGGCATGTGGTGAAAAAGTATGTGTACTTTACAACATATAACAGAAGAAATTTCACATTTCGAAATATTGACAAATGGCAATATACGAAATATAAAAGTACCAAGATCCCTTAGACACGAAAAATATCTTAATTGATAAAAATAGATACAAATATTTCTAAATTAATACCTATCCATTTGTTACAAAAGCAATGCTATAATACAATTATTGTTACGTTGTAATTCAATCCCAGAAGACACTTCATCATTTTGGATGAAATCAAGATTATCACTACAATATTTTTGTTGTAGTTATCTCAATATCCCTGGCGATATGAATTACTAACAAATAAGAAAACACAAACCAATTCAATCACTTATGACAGGTCTGAAATGTACAAATGTTTTAAACAACGATATTTCCGATTTTTATTTTCAATAAGGTTGTTCATAAGATGTGGGTCATTTTAAAGAAAAATATTTTTCATTATTTTATCTTTTTTGTCAAAAAAAAAATTAAGAAAATAATTTATTATCACTAGGAAATTGTCAGTTTATCCATTTTTGCCCAGTTATAAAGAAAATATTTTCATTCTTAATAAAAATAAACATTCCAGGTATTTTTGGTCATCAATTGTTTCTGTCTGTTATTGATACCTGTATTTGTTTATTTTTTCATTGTTAACAATCTTTCTTTAAATCAACGGCGTCAATCTTCTAAAGTGATGTTTAAAGAATTTTGGGCATTTATGACTATTTTTATTATCCATAAATATATCTCATTGTATATGTTTGTTTATTAATTCCATATCTTTGAATTTTATCATCATATTAAAGTACCCAATAAATGACATTTTGTGTAGATTTTTATTTTGATATTACACAAATATTCCCACGATTTTTTTATACCTACCCATGACATTACTAAAGCTTTAAGCATTGATTATTATCCGTCAAAGAGACATATAAATTCATACAATTAGAATAAATTACGCAATGATTATCACTCGTTTTTGTTGCGTGATTTCTTGTTTTGACACGGTGTAAATTATTTTGGAATGATAAGATATAAAAGATTTGCACAAGTTAAATAAACGACTTTAATTGTTCTTTGTTTTTTTTTAATGTTTTATCATTAAAATTTCAGAAATTGATCAGATACAATGAATAAAGTACTTCATTCTTTGATGATTACTATGTATTTAAAATTCTACCTCCAAAACAATTTTTAAATAATTTTTAATTTTTTTAATTTTAATTTTTCAATTAAGAGATATTGACAGTATCGCCGGTAAAAAAACATGTATCAGAAAACAAAAATTATATGAATTATATATATATATATATTATAGTTTGTTTCCCTGACATATTGGTTTTTTTTCAGTGTCTGAAAGTATTTTTATTGTCTGCGGTTCTGCGGTATAAATACCTGTCTCATTTTATTTTTCTGTTTCGTCTATCGTCTAGTTATTAAATTATGATTTTGATTTTATTAGCAACTGCAGTGGACACTTTAAATATTTATTTTATTATTATTATTTAATCTATTTTGACATTGCCATCATTTTCAGAGTCCAAGATGCAAAAAATTTCGATAAACTTTGAGTAGTCAGTTTAATTATGCATTGCATTCATCTTTCAATAAAAGCGTGCCAAAATGTTTAAATTATATCTGATCATACCACCAATGAAACAGGTGAGGGTCTAAGGAATATAATTAACTAAGATGTGTCTCATTAGACCGTAAAAAATCTGTAAAGAAAGGTTTAAATATTTCAGAACATGAAAAAAATGTAACTGCAGTGCAAGATGTTGCCGACGGATACAAAAGTTGATGACATTATGAAAATCAAAGGAGAGATGAGTGTAAAGCAATGTCTAGATGAATTTGTACTTTAATTTTTCAAGAATTAATTTTCATTGTTGGATATTTGCATCTTAAGGTAAAATTTGGCAGCTGATATATTCAACAACTTTAGTGTCCATTGTGTAATGTAAATTACAGACATTAATTTTCATGTGAGACAAAAAGTATTATCGCTTTGTCCTTTGTCAATCAAACTATTAACGCCCCAAGTTACATCAGGCTTATGCATAATCAATCCGCAACGATCCGCCCGTTTTGAAAATAAGAAATATGTCTGAACGTCAGACGAATACCTCTACAACTAGCATATAACAATATATATGATAATATGCGAAAAACACACACTTAAGTGCTGTCGCTCCATAATTTCCACATCAAAAAGGATTTGTTTGCACAAGAAAATTTGCATAACGAAATGCATCAATAACTGGACTCAGCCAGGTGGAAAAAGAATAATTCTACAGCATCGTAATTGAGCAAAACGTTTTAAGTGAGATTGTATTAGAAGATACGCGTTTTTGTGTTGGTTATATCATGTGTGCATCTTGAGAGCGTCCAGGTGGGAATCTTGGGTCTTTATACGCATTTAAACCTACATTGTAATCCATAAATCTATAGTCAGTGTGTCCTCTATGTCAATTTTCATATATTATCTTTTATAAAGATATTTTAAAAAGGGGATTAAATCCCCAAGACATTTTTCTCATAAAGATGTAACATTTCTTTTATATCAATGGGTGTCACTAGATGTGTTTATGGTGATTTGTATTATTTATGTAAGAAAAATATGAATAAAACATAAACACACTTGATTCTCTGTTAACAGTGCATGATCCTGCATCGGCAGAAAATTTGAATTCGTCTTACTTAGTGATTTTTTTAACGATTGATTCAGCCTCGCGTTGTGGGTTTGTAAACTAAGTGGTTCTCACTTTTTATACATAAATCTTGTCACTTCACAATATAAAGCTTAGGATATGTGTGTGTCATCGAAAACCGCCGAAGCCTCGTGTATAGAAAGCACAAAAATTAAATCCACTAGTTAAAAAACTTGATTTAAACATGACGACAAAAAGTTCTCCGTTGTTGAGCTTCAAGGTATCTATTGGTGTGGTTCAAGGTATGCATTGATGTAGTTCATGGTATGCATTGGTGTTGTTCGAGGTATGCATTGAGGTTCAAGGTATGCATTGGTGTAGTTCAAGGTATGCATTGAAGTAGTTCATGGTATGCATTGGTGTTGTTCGAGGTATGCATAAAGGTTCAAGGTATGCATTGGAATGGTTCAAGGTATGCATTTTTTGTGGTTCAAGGTATTCATTGGCGTAGTTCAAGGTATGAATTTAGGTTCAAGGTATGCATTGGCGTGGTTCATGGTATGCATTGGTGTGGCTCAAGGTATGCATTGAGGTTCAAGGTATGCATTGGTGCGGTTCAAGGTATCCATTGGCGTAGTTCAAGGTATGCATTAAGGTTCAAGGTATGCATTGGCGTGGTTCAAGGTATGTATTGGTGTGGTTCAAGGTATGCATTGAGGTTCAAGGCATGCATTAGAGTGGTTCAAGGTATGCATTGGTGTGGTTCAAGGTATGCATTGGTGTAGTTCAAGGTATGCATTAAGGTTCAAGGTATGCATTTGTGTGGTACAAGGTATCCATTGGCGTAGTTCAAGGTATCCATTGAGGTTCAAGGTATGCATTGGTGTGGCTCAAGGTATGCATTGGTGTGATTCAAGGTATCCATTGGCGTGGTTCAAGGTATCCATTGAGGTTCAAGGTATGCATTGGTGTGGTTCAAGGTATCCATTGGCTTAGTTCAAGGTATCCATTGAGGTTCAAGGTATGCATTGGTGTGGCTCAAGGTATGCATTGAGGTTAAAGGTATGCATTTGTGTGGTACAAGGTATGGATTGGCTTGGTTCAAGGTATGCATTGGCGTAGTTCAAGGTATACATTTGTGAGTTTAACGGTATCTATTTGCGTGATTGCCTTCAACTGCATAACTACATGCTGAACTTCAAGGTATCTATTGGTGTGGTTCATGGTATGCATTGGTGTGGTTCAAGGTATGCATTGATGTAGTTCAAGGTATGCATTGGTGTTGTTCGAGGTATGCATTGAGGTTCAAGGTATGCATTGGTGTAGTTCAAGGTATGCATTAAGGTTCAAGGTATGCATTGGCGTGGTTCAAGGTATGTATTGGTGTAGTTCAAAGTATACATTAAGGTTCAAGGTATGCACTGGCGTGGTTCAAGGTATGCACTGGTGTGGCTCAAGGTATGCATTGAGGTTCAAGGTATGCATTGGTGCGGTTCAAAGTATCCATTGACGTAGTTCAAGGTATGCATTGAGGTTCAAGGTATGCATTGGCGTGGTTCAAGGTATGTATTGGTGTGGTTCAAGGTATGCATTGAGGTTCAAGGTATGCATTAGAGTGGTTCAAGGTATGCATTGGTGTGGTTCAAGGTATGCATTGGTGTAGTTCAAGGTATGCATTAGAGTGGTTCAAGGTATGCATTGGTGTGGTTCAAGGTATGCATTGGTGTAGTTCAAGGTATGCATTGAGGTTCAAGGTATGCATTGGTGTGGTTTAAGGTATCCATCGGCGTAGTTCAAGGTATCCATTGAGGTTCAAGGTATGCATTGGCGTGGTTTAAGGTATGCATTGGTGTGGCTCAAGGTATGCATTGAGGTTAAAGGTATGCATTTGTGTGGTACAAGGTATGGATTGGCTTGGTTCAAGGTATGCATTGGCGTAGTTCAAGGTATACATTTGTGAGTTTAACGGTATCTATTTGCGTGATTGCCTTCAACTGCATAACTACATGCAGTAAAGTCAAAACGAATACCATTCCTTAAATATAGCATATTTAAACAAGAGGCCCATGGGCCTTAACGCTCATCTGAGGACATGGCCAACCTGAGGATATATCCAAAATCATTTGCAAAAATACATAAAATATTCTAACATACATTCCTACAAAAAAGTTAATAGTTTTCAAGATAATTAACAATTTGAGTCTTTTTATGCATCTATGACCTTGACCTTTAAACGTAAGACCTTGAATCTTATATCAGAATAATCACCATATCAATTCCTACAATATTCTAATATACATGCCATACAAAAAGTTAATAGTTTCCAAGATAATAAACAATTTCAGTCTTTTATGCACCTATGACCTTGACCTTTGAATGTATGACTTTGAGCCACATATCAAAATGATTGTCATATCAATAACTACAAAATTCTAGTATATATACCTTTGCAAAAAGTTAATAGTTTTCAAGATAATTAACAATTTGGGTCTTTTTATGCATCTATGACCTTGACATTCAAATGTAAAACCTTGAATCTTATATCAGAATGATCACCATATCAATTCCTACAATAATCTAATATACATGCCAATACAAAAAGTTAATAGTTTCCAAGATAATTAACAATTTCAGTCTTTTAATGCACCTATGACCTTGACCTTTGAATGTATGACCTTGAGCCATATATCAAAATGTTCGTCATGTCAATACCTACAATATTCTATAATACATGCCTATACAAAAAGTTTATAGTTTTCAAGCTAACGCACAATTTTAGTCTTTTTTAGCAAAAAAATAACATTTCAGGGGCAACAACTCCTACATGCATTATCATACAGTTACGAAACTTTGTACCTTTTTACATTTTGTCCTGCTAAACATTTTAACAATGTTTTAATATTATATATCTCTTATAATTTGGAAGAAAAAAGCCTAAAACTGCACAAATTACAAACTAGGTCATGACCTTGAACTTTGACTTTGACCCCATTTTGAAGGATATTTCAAGAAAAAGTCAAAACTGAAAACCCCATGTCAATATCTATTCATATAGTCAAGTTATAATAATTTGAAGCCATTTTACGAAATTTTCAAAATTAAACACAAAAACGCGTAACCTAATTTTTTACCAAATTTCACGAAATGAACAATTTATAAGCTTAAGACCCTAGAGAAGCCAAATATCACAACAGATTTTTTCTCCCATCATCGCTTTCGGAGAAGAAGATTTTTTAAGTTTTTTGGAACCATGGGTCACCTTGACCTAGTTTTGGGAGCCATGACAACGTCACGAACAAATCTGAATTGCACTGGCCCATATATGCATCTGACCAAGTTTCATTGAAATCTACCTCATAGTTTTAGAAAAGAAGTTGAAAATGTAAAAGTTTACGCCGCGGACGACGACGACGACGACGACAACGCCGCCGCCGACGACGACGACAGACAAATTTTGATCAGAAAAGCTCACTTGAGCCTTCGGCTCAGGTGAGCTAAAAAGACTTATAATCCCGAACCAAGTCATTCTTTAATTTCGACCATTTACTAAGTTTTTGAATATTACTTAAATAATCGGGGATGGTGTATGGTTTATAAAAATCTCTTATCAAGTCATGCGTGATGAACAAGTTAGAGACATCACAACATGATATAATTATATTAAAAAGGTGTCGGGATTATAATTATCATTGTAACAATTCTATTTAGTTCACTTTGAAGACTTAATACTTAGACTGATAAGTGCAAACAAGATAAAGAATATTGTTGGACTCTATTGTTTTAGAAACGTTTTTTTTTTACGAAAAAAAATAACTTAAATATCATATTAGCAATTTAAATAACGAAACATGATTCTTTTTTGGCATTTTTGTTTTAACTCGGTGTGCACTAACTCAGTAGGCAGTACGTTGTGCTGTCGGAAATGTACCATATAGCAAAATTTTCAGCCGTCTTAATTTTTGAAATGGATTGAAAACTAAGGTTTGTTCCCTCATCCAAAGCATCCCTTAGCTGGATTTGGATTCATAAAAATTTGAAACTTTAGATTCATCAATTTGCAACTGTTTGGCTTATGTTTCTTATCTATCAAACTTTTCGGCTCCTAGTGTCACTGATGAGAAATGATTTTCAGAAATGTGCACATATGGCACATCAAAATTAAGCATGTATTTTTGTTATTTGTTTAAGTGATTTCGTAGATTGATATCTGCAATATTATCGGAGATGGTGAGCAATCCCGTTTGTTCATTATTATTATTATTTATTTTTTTTTTTTTTTCGATAGCATTGTTACAATTCGCCACAATAAAAATAAAAATAACCAATTCAAAACATAACACGAATGTTTGGACTGCGCACTCTTGAATTGTTAAACCATGTCGTTTAGTTCTTGATCAGCTAGATCATAACAAAGTAAGTACCAATAACTTTGACGTCAAATCCGATTGAGAGAAAAGGTGGAGACGAAGTTCACGGCACAGATACGAGCTAGCCTCTATTAGCTTGCTTCTTCCTCTCTTTAATGACATCCAAACAAAAAGTCTTTTAAACCTTTCTTATCATAAAAACGGCAAAATTCATGTTTAATATGATTAATAAAATGAAATATCATATTTACGATTTTTTTTTTTTTTTTTTTTGGTAAAAAAAAAGGTACAAACAAGAAAGAAATTATTATTGATGGTTAATTATGATCAAATATGACACATAATACAGCACTTTTATATGAAGTAACATAATTATAATTAATCACTTTTACCAAATTAATGCAAGTGCACATTAAAATATCAAACATCAAAAGCTACCGTCAAACAAGTAAGTAGTCAATCCTATACCACAAAATGACAAACATAAAAACAAGTTAATGACATAATTGAGGTTACTGAATAAGTAGGTATAAATAGGTAAATATAAACAAATAAACATGTAATAAAATGTTCAGTTATAGATATGCAAGGGTTTTTCGGGTTCATTGGTAAAACGCTTTATCTTTTATTTTGGAAAACATTGCTTTGATGATTTGATTTGAATATTTATGCACCTCTTATTATGTCCGTTCATCAGTCTGTTAGTATGTTTTTACGTCTGTCTGTCCGTGTAAACTTTCTTATCTGTGGGTGGATTTTGATCAAACTTGGAACGAGGATTTGTGTCTTGTAACACATTTAAGGGTGCATGTCAAATGTCAAATAAAAATAATGTTTGATTGGGGGTATTTGGCTTTAAAGAGACAACGCTAGTTGATGGACAATCTCATAGTTTACAACTGGTAAAAAATAACCAATAATTTGGAGATAACAGAATTTTTATCAATTTTAGGTGCATTTTTGGTTTATAATCTTTAAAAAGACAAAAATAAGAACTTCTTATGCCAATCAATGTTAAATCTATACGATTTTTACAAGAAGTCTCATCTTTTCACAGCCCGACGGTACACTCTGCTTGTTTAACATAAAATCTACTTAAATCAACCTTTTTAACGCTGTAAGTCGAAAGTAACAAAATGTTTTAAATACCACTTATTAAATGTTCTATTTTCACGCATAATTTAAAGCATTAAGAATAATGACACAACTTTTAACCATTTCTTCACACTTTGCCTGATAAAATGAAAGGGTCGAATATGGTCCTCTTTGGAAAATACATGAACCTTTAATGGCGCTCGCTGTTAATTACAGCCATTTTGTATTCATACACAGGGCAGAACAGGTGTTTTATACAACTTCTTTAAAATTTAAACTTTTAAGATGTTACGCCTATTTTTGAAATTTTGCACATTATGAGTGATCATTTTTCTTCATCTGTAAATAATATCTTTAATCTTTTGTTGATTGATGAAAATAAAGTCGAATTTTAATATGTAATAAATGAATAAATAAATAAATAAATAATGCCTTCCTACCCAAATGTTCTAGAGACTGCAGTTCTCGAGACTACAGGTAGTATGTATTTGTTGTCCCTATATCAAATATAAATAAACAAATGAATAAGCAAATAACCAAAAACTAAATAATAAAAAAAAAAAATAATAAAATAAATAAATAAATAAATAAATACATGAATAAAGCCTATCAACCTAACGTTCTTAAGAAAACAAGAGACAGTCTTTATTGGGTCCCTTTATTAAAAAAACAAACAAATAAATAAATAAATAACATGTTAGTAATTGGGTAATTCAGTAATTACCCACCATTTAGTGCAATTGAATTAAGATGATGGGCTTAAAAGTTAATTCTGCTTAAAATCAATTAATGGTCATATGATCAGACAATTTCTGTTTTAATTCCTCATGAACGAGTGTTTTAGCGACATTTATTTTATATTTTTTAATTGCCAGTAACAATGAAGACTTAAAGGCTACAACTCCATAAAGCAATCATCGTTTGTAGACAAAATTATTGATTTTATGTTTAAAATTGACTTTATTTTTGTAGTTCTATTTAAAAGATCTATAACGACTCCTCTTTTTCTCACAAACCAGAAAAGTCGCAGTCTACAGGATAATGGACTTTCAAAAAGTCGATTTAAATATGATTTACTGTTTGTAAATTGTATTTTGAAACTGTTTAAAGCTATTAAAAATTCTTAGTTATGACAAAGCATCAATTATCACCAGTGTTTCAAAAAGGCAAGAATTAAACGACGTTCCATCTAAAATTTGTCATATTTTAGAAAAGGGGACTCCGGATTTCTCATGTCCTTGCAATAAGTAGAACATCGCTATCTTTTTTTTTTTTTTTAAAAATCGTTTTTAATTTCTCAAAAAAAAAAAAAAAAATAAATAAATAAATAAATAAATAAAAAAGACGCTTTGAGTTATAAATCTTTTTTTAATAATAATATAACAGTTAATTATATTAAAAAATTAAACAAAATTGAGACAGACTAAAAAAAATAAAATATTCGCTCTATCGAGTTGTACGTTTTTCTTGGTTCTATACCAGCAACGAGAAAGTTCCGCTCAGCATTTGAACCACCGAGCTGCACATTTGACTTAATTCTATGTAATCAATGTTAGCGTACTGCTCATCTTTTTTTCTTTTTTTTCAAGTTGTACAATTCATTTAGATCTGTCATATACCACTTTTTGAATTTAATCATAAAAATACATTCAAAAAGTGGTATATGACAGATCTATTCAACTAAAGCGAACAAAATGCTCATTATTTGCTCTATCGGGTTGTACATTTCATTTACTTGGTTCTATACAACCAATGGAAGTGTACTGCTTAGAATTCCCTATATCGAGATGTAAATTTTGTTTGGTTCTATACAATTGTCATATACCGGTTTTTAAATTAAATCATAAAATACAATCAAAATATACCCATTTTTGAATGTATTTTATGATTGAATTTAAAAATGGTAAATGGCACAACCAATGTTAGTGTAGTACTAAGCATTTGGTTCTATGAAACCAATGTTAGTGTACTGCTCATCATTCACTATATCGAGCTGTACGTTTCATTTAGCTCTTTACAGCCAATGCGAGTGTAGTGCTAATCATTCGCTATATCGAGTTGTACGTTTCATTTAGCTCTTTACAGCCAATGCGAGTGTAGTGTTAATCATTCGCTATATCGAGATGTGCTTTCTACTTTCTTCTATATAGACAATGTTAGTTTCGAATTCGCCTAATCGAGTTGCAAATTCAACGTTATATAATGCGGTTAGTATTAACAAATACATGTAGTTTTTGGTTTTTCAAAATAATAATAATAATAATAATAATAATAATAATAAATAATAGTAAAAATTTAAATATATATATATATATATATATATATATATATATATATATATATATATATATATATGATACTGAAACCAAAATATATATAAACAAACCAAATTATATTGTTTTGTAATCGTAATAAGGCGTTGTAGATTTTAACTCGTCAAAACAGGAGCGCCATTGTTTATAAATAAAATATCAATTAAATATATCATATGATTTATCTTAAAGTAAACAGGTCTTATATGTGATATGACAAAGTTTTGACATGTGTGTTCAAACATGTTATCATAATTATTTGATAATATCAGATCTACAATTTTGACAATATATTTGTCATAATGTGATTGATACCCGATAACTGATTGATTTGCCAAAAGGTAAGTCGGTACAGGTATTCAAATGTATATAAACCTAAAAATATCAGGTGTCCAAATGACGAACCAGGAAAAGATATTAAGACCAAAGTTGAAACAATAATTCCTTTCAGAAATGAAGATGAGCGGTTTAAATTAGGAACTTTAAACATATCAAAAGCATTAAGGCTTATAAAACAAAAAAAACAGGTAAAAATCAAATAACAAACTTCAAAGGTGTATGAAAACGTTTTATAATGTTTATCACTTGTGGATAAGACGCAACAGGGCCTAAAATGATTTATATTAATGGCGGCCTAACAATGACTCCACCTGGTGAGGGATATCATTTTACATGTCGCTTATGATCTAGGCCTTGTCGCGGTATACATCTATAAGTAATCGTTATATTTATCATTTCTTTATAAGATAAAACGCAAACCGCTTAATATCTCACCCTGTGGTCCAACAACTTGAGGCCCCTTTTAGGGTTTTAGCCATTCGAAACATTGACTTGTTCTATAAACTTATTATATTTAAAATAAAAAAATATAGATGGGACTTCTTGAAAGCCGGAGAGATCGTTATGAAGTTTAAATATAAAGTGATACGAGACATCCAGGTTTTAGACGAAGTATGTTAATAAATTTATTTCGAGACGGTCAGTTTGCAATGATGAAGGAAACCGGAGTGGCAGGAGACTTTTGGCATTCAGCAGAAGAAATGACAGACTTTCCCACACTAGTGAATGTTTGATCCTAGTCGATGGGAGGTGCTGTGATCAGTAAACCAGTTTTTATACCTCTCGCTCACCGAGTGGAGTGGAATGGAGTAATGGTATTTTACGCCCCAGTCAAGATTCTTTCTCTTATTTCAAGGCGGTCAGTTCTTGGATGCTGAGGAAACCGGAGTGCCAGGAGAAAACCACCGACCTTCGGCAAGCGAACTGACAAACTTTCTCACACACTAGGTTTCTCGCTCACCGAGGCTCCGGATGGAGAAAACTCGTGATGTCCAGCGTTTTCCTGAAGTACTACTAAGTATGAGAAAGTGTTAAAAAGATGTAAAAGATTATTACAGACTGCTGAACATAACGTTGACAATAAACATAGTATTAGCAGTTAGAAGCATATATATGGTTAAAAATGCACCCAAAAATCTGAAATGAAGGCAAAAATAAATTAATATACAATAAATAATAAGTAAATCAATTGATAAATCAAGCAATTCTCTATTCTCAATATATTTAATGTAAACAACGGGGAACTAAGTAAAGTGGAACAAGTTTAGTTTAATTCGTTTTACTTTAATGTGATATACTATTCAGTTTAAATGTATTTCATGATAAAATACAAAAATGGTACATGTATATGACATTCTGATGAATGAAGAGGATTGAAGTGGAGCAATGGTGTTTTACAACTCGGGTCAAAATCCTTTTACTCATATCGAGTTTCCAGTTCTAAGAAGGTGGAGAAGTATCCGAAGAAAACCATCGACCTTTGTAAAGCCAACTGACAAACTTTCTCGTACCAGAAAATCGGCTAAAATTGTAAGCGATCCGATTGATGAGAGGTGCTGTGATTCTAAGCAGGCTTAAGAGGATTCGTCAAACTTTTTTTATGAAAGTTGTACACTCTGTGATTACATAGCACAGAGTAGGAAAAATAGTACATTTTGAAAATTTTGCTAATACATGTATTTCTATTTCACAAAATCCTTGAGCTTATAATGAATCGACTGTTTGAAAAAAAATCCTTACATGTCAGATTTAGAGGAGAAAAAATAATATCACAAGTCATAATATATAAAACTATTTCTAATTAAAGATGCCATTTTGTACCATGCGTATTATGGCAGTTTGTTTACGCCTTCTTTTTTGAAAAATACAAAAATGCCAATATTAAATACAATTGGTGATATCTTGTCATTCAACATTTTCATTTACTAATTGAATTTTAAACATGTGTTACAATAATTTTTATAAATCTGAATATGACTCATTGCTCACTAATTAATCTTCTATTCAAATAAATAATTCTTCTTTTCAAAATTTTTGTCAAAATTTTAAAGATGATCAATTTTAAATATAATAACAGGATCGCCATCATTTACAAAAAATATTGGTAACTTAACCCCTAGAGTGTACCTCGTGCACGCACGTTACGGGTAATTGGAACCTTAAAATATCCAACTTGTTCGAAAAATAAACTCATTGTGTAATTTTTTTTCGAAAAAAAATGACAGAAATCATAAAGGAAAGATGAGCCGAGGGGACAAGCAATAATTTAAACATTTATCATATGTTACAAAAAGAAACACTGTGAAATGCATTTAAATTTTTTATAGACAAAGTCATTAGTAAACTATTCATAATATTGGACGCAAGTTAAGAGGTACTTAAAATAGATCTAAAATAAAGATACGGGTTTTATTTTGAATGGGTAGGCATCGACCCGTGAGGGATGGTGCTGGATGTATGTGATCAAGTAAAATATAGACCGAGGGAGATCATAACTGAATTGTGTGGTCCCCTTTTTTCTTTTTGAAATCAGAAATATAATGCAATTTGTTAGATTGTATGCATTGATTTAAATATTTATATCATATGTCATAAAGTCAATGAAAAATTGGTTACTTATAAATTGTCAAAAATCTTTTTTTAATTATTATATTGAAAAAAAGAATCATTGGAATAATTAAATCATTTTTAATTAGAATTTTAATGAGTCATACAATTTTGACATTTTGAAACAAGCTCTGACAAATTCTAGACATTTGTTCATTAAAAAGCATAAGACGTTTTAAATAACTAATTAGTCAAACAATGAGATACACAATGTGGAAACGTAACCCTTGGTTATGTAACGAGAAACTAAGCAGTATGACAATGGTGTCATGTGCAGAATTTTGACTCTTTTTGTCAATTTGAATATTTCTTTTTTGTAAAAATTCAAAATTCTGCACATGACACTGGCATTTGTTTCCAATTCTATTCCCGACAATTTCTTAATTGGAATTTAGCGATTTCCACAAATAATTTATAGTACTTTAGTTGAAAAATTTCGACAAAACTACAAAACGTGAAATATAGAGTTTGAAGTACTTGTGTTCTTCAAAAATAAAATCTTTCAAATTATCTTAATAAATTCATATTTTAAATTTACCAGATTGAATTTATATTTTAAATTTACCAGATTAAATTTATATTTCAAATTTAAGAGATTCAAGTTAAAACTTATCTCAGCTAAAATCAAATCGAGGGCTGTAATGAAAGAGTTGGGCCAGAATTAAAACAACTGACTTGATGATGATTTGTCAAACCCAAAATGTTAGTTTATCGCTGTGGAATCTTAAAAAATGATAGCATTTCATAAGTTGCTAGATGCCACCTAGCCTCACAAGTTAAGTTGTGTTATATGCAGAGTGCCCGAAGAAAATTACATATCCTTAGTGAACGAACTGACACTAGGATCTGTCTTAACTTCGGCGAAGCGAGCTTTAGACCACTTGGTCACCGAGACACTACAATAATACAGAAAAACTATAAAACCAAATATAAAAGGTACATTTTGGCAAAAGGTTTTTGACCTATTCCATTAAATAAGATTTTGTTATTATGTCAGGTGTTTTTCAGTCAACAAAATATTTGTATATCGTAAACTTTTTCTTGTTTTATTCAAATAAAACACACACACACACACACACACACACACACACACACACACACACACACCAGAAGATGGCAATCTCAATTTTACAGTCAGTTGTTAGGTCTTGTTCTTTGATGAATCTTGGGTATTTTACAATTTTACAATTAAACGGTTTTCCAATATCGTGACGTTTTCTATTTACTGCCCTCTTCATGTCAAATTTTCACATAGTAGATTGCAATACACTTACACGTGCAGAAGCGCGCTAAACAATCTTACCCATACATTCTAATGCGAGAATTTTTGTCCTTGGCTCGTCAAAGTTCGGTGTTCGGGTATTCTGGTTTCCTCAACTATCTCGAAACTTGACAGTTTGTATTTAGTGAAAGGATCTTGTCTGGGAGATAAAACCTCATTATTCTAACTCACTATCGTTTAGCGCGTTTATGCACGTGAAATTACATTAAATCTTTTATAATTTGACAAAAAAAAGAAGAGGGCAATAAATGGAACACGTCACGAATTTGGAACATTGTTTAGTTCAAACATGTAAAATACCCGATTAACCGATTATCATTTTAACAGCGGTAGACGTTGTACATAAACGACTTTTGTATCTGAAGTACCAAAACGTGCCGTCATGGAATCATTTTTAATCATATAACAAAAAGTTGGCCTTCATAGAAATATTAATTCTTACAACAGACATATCATATAACCCTGATTACAATCTCGCTAATTCTTTGGTCTCCATTTTTCAAAAATATGAGGAAAATTTTCCATAAAAATATAATTAAATATCAAAAACGAGCTGGGGAGGGACTCGGTACATATAGAGTAACCTCTGACTTAGAACTATAATTTATATATAATGTATTAAAATAGAATTATTTTTGGTAAAAAAAAAATTACATTATATTGCTTAAACACATTAATTACACAAAGATAAAAGGAGAAATTGTAATATTGAGTTCTGAGTTGTTAATTAGCCTCCTTGATGTACATTGTGTTCACTGAATCATAAAGAATGGGCGAATGATAAGATTACATATTCTGTATTTTAAAGGATATTCACAATATTTAAACTGTGTGCAACATTAGTTGTAAAATTCGAGGGAATTGGGTAACTAGGTTCCTGTCATATACCACTTTTTGAATTTAATCATAAAAATACATTAAAAAAGTGGTATATGACATTCCTATAAGAATACCTGAATATTGTTATTACACGAATTCTCGGTTTATGAACGAAAAGAAATTTACATCTATAAAACATAAATTTGTTTACATTAACGCAAATAAAAACAAAGCAAAATAAAAGGTCAAAGGTGAAACAACCAATAAGACAAGAAGAAGCAACACATATTGAGGCAGCTGATTTATAAAAAAAACGACCAAAAATCATCTAAGCCTACGACGAGTTTTCTGCACCAATGGTTCGGACCTAGCTATAGAATTTTCATGTGGTACTTTTGAATGGTACTAATTGCAATGGGCTACTTTGGAATTGTATTGTCATATGCTACTTTGGAATCACATAGTTTCATAAAATTCTAAAGTAACACATGTCAGTACTGAAATCACAAAATTGCGCAGCATTTTAGCATTTCCTCCGTTGTATTTCAACAGTCGATAGTTTTAAAAGCAATGGTTCAAATGTGCGGTTGTTTTATTTTTCCTATAATATGCCTTTTTCAGTTTCACATTAGTTTCTTTATTTGGTTAGTCTATGCGGCATATCCTTGACAGCAAATGTTACTGCAAATTCTTCGCAAATGTTTTTGAAAATTTAATATCTGGCGATCATTTATGAAAGAAAAAATTCAAAAAGTTATTTCATAAATGTTAATATACCTATACTTATAAACCCTTAGCGAGAAAAATGAACCGGGAATGAGGATTTGAAATGATTGAAATATTTAAGTGTTTATTTGTGATTTTTATTTATTTATTTACTTTTATTTGTATTGAAGATTTCGCTCGCAGGTAATCAACCGAACATTTTTATTTTAAAAAACTTTTAAAAGTTAAAAATATATACATATCACTTTTAAGAGGACACTGATAAAAATTTCTTACTGACAAAACAATAATTTTAAGAGATCTAAAAATTAAAAAAAATTTTTTTTCATAAAAAATAATAATATACATAAATAAGTGGCGGAGGGGTAAGGTCAGATATGTTTCTATTTCAAGGAATTTATCTTTGCATTATTCATAAGCTTTCGGGAATATCACGTGCAGTAACGTCGACACAAAGGGGAATATTGACAAAACAACACACTTTTATACCTGCCATAATTTGCTTTATGGATGCTAATAAATTCTATAAATTACACCAGAAATATCACATAAAACTGTTAATGATTGGCTGGTTCAGAGGTAAAAAATATCCAATGATTACCTTTGAAAATTAACATGTCAATTCCTATTGGATGACACTGAATGTTTCAGTCCCGTAATGAACTAAGTACGCAAGGCTAGTCCAAGTGGTGAATGAAAAAGACAAATGCTTGAAATTATTTTGATGTGAATTTCTGTGCCATACTTTCTTAAATTTATCATAAAATAATTCAAAAATGGTATATTTGATCAAATCACAAAAATACCGGTCCATCTCCAAATCCCGATCCAAAAAGCAAAGTAAAAACTTTGAAATCTAGTTCAGTTAAACGTAAATTTTCACCAACTGCTTCGGAAGGGTAAGCACATTATGTCAAGCTAGCTAGAATGTATCTTATGATATAAAACTTAAACAGGGTTAATGACATCTGTGTAAGCAGATCCACTCCTAGGTAACACATGCCCCTCTGCACCACGGTTGTATATTGATTGCAGGAGCCACATAAAAGCACTTGAACGACGTAATTGGAAATCATTTTGTCATTATGTAAGGGTTCCTTCCAAAGACGACTTTTATTCGCGTTACTTGAAATCAGACAATGTTTTTAATGATATCTTTACGTCGTGCAGAATTTTGAATTATTCTTTTGTAAAAATTCAAAATTCTTCACTTGACACTTAGTAAGCGCATACAAAAACGCCAAAATCCATGAGGCATTGGTAATTTTTCTTTTTCATACTGAATTTAAAAAAATTCTTTCCGAAGCACCTTTAAGAATCAAGCTTACCAATGCTGCATTTTTGCCTGTTTGGTGTATGGACTGGTTGCCACCATCTGTGTTTTGATTTAATTACATTATTATTTACAAGATTCTTCTTTTTATATACTCCAAAGAGTACATGTGTATATACCCCACCTCAATATTTACTGAAAGTTCGATTTTGTTTCTTGATTCATATCACAGTCGTTTGTTAAAGAAGTCGGCTCTGGTCCCCCCTACCCTTCGACAATGACTTCGACAATGAATTTTCACTTCATTAATAACTAGTTTTTAAAGCTGCTATTTTCTTACTAGATAATAATAACCTTTACTTTCAGTTGGCATAATTTATTTTATTTATTATTATTATTATTATTATTTTTTTTTTTTTTTTTTTTTGCTATTTTGGAAAAAAAAAATTAATTACACTGCAATGCAACTTTTGACTCCATATGAACATCTATCTTAAATGACTAATAGAATAACAATTTCTAACGTGTTGACCGATGAGAAGTAAGACATATCTTTCACACACCCAACCATCACAGTCCCCCAAAAATCGCGTTATATCGGGATACCTTGGGTGATAAACTATTTTGTTATGACAAACCCTCACAAGCAAGCAGTTAAGTGCAATTTCAGAATCACAGACATAAATCTTTGAATATTTTTTGAGAGATTACGCTTATTAAGTTCCAATTCAACTACGAATTTAACGCTATGTCTATCAAGTTTTTCGTTCAAGTTCATTTATCAAGACACAAAATATTAAAATTATCCCATCCTTAAAAATATCAAAACGTTTTTATCAAAAATAGATATTTTTCCAAAAAAATTAGTCATAATCGGTAATAATTGAAAAACAACGCCTCCGCGCCTAGAATACACTCTAAAATAGTCAAAGGTCAAAACGCCAATTGCCAGATTTCCAAAAAATTAAACTAATTTTTCATGTATTTTGAAAATCCAGATATCTCATATCTTTTAAAAGTACAAATAATTTGGCCTTACTTGCCCCTAAAACTCTGGTTGAAATCACTGGTAACGATTGGCAATGATCCCTGTATATCTTCTAGTTGTGATATACGTAACGGAAGTTACATTTTTAAATGATTAACCCATTTCACATATTCACCTGTATGTTGCGTGGAAATAACGCATTATTTATTTATTATTATTATTTATTTACAAACATTTTTTTGAATGATGGTACAATTTCCAGTTCTTTGATTTTGTCTCATTTTGCAGTTATCTGAAGGAGCAAAGTGTTTACGATGTACACTTTGGTGTAACGAAACATGAAAGTGTACTTGGATAAGTTTTGTTAGCAATAATTAATGGAGAAAAGTAGAGATTGTAAATAAATCAATTGTATTTTTCATATAGCAATCCAGTACTTTATTTAATTCTTAATTTTAATATACATTAAAACAAATAATAATAATAATAATAATAATAATAATACAATGTAATAATAACAACAATAAACTATAGAGATTAAGGAAAAACACATTTTAAGAGATCATGCACCGGATATGATATCAAAATGACATTGGTGGGTGGTTTATATATATATGTAAGGCGTTTTAACGCTATGCTATACATATTTTATGTGTTATAAATTCGATATAATTTCAGACAGCGTCATCTATTAAACTAAATGCTGGGGCGACATCAATGCATAAAAAATTATATAAACGCGTTTATAACAAATATGGATATGTCTCGGGAGTAAAAAACTAACATTTTCCATTATGGCAAGCTTTATATATAAACTCTTTTTGAACTAAGAATAATCATTTTTAACATAATGAACCACTTTTATATGAGTTTGAAGTATTTTTCAAAATAACAATAGGATTTTTAATTTTCTAGATTTTATGTAAGAAAAAATTATTGTGATACTGAGGCTTGAGTTCATCGGCTATTACAAAATACACCAATGTTTTTAAACAATGTGAGAGAGAGAGAGAGAGAGAGAGAGAGAGAGAGAGAGAGAGAGAGAGAGAGAGAGAGTCGCGATGAAACATCAAGAGACTTTAATATCGTCTGAATTATGCTAAGTGCATTTTTAATATGGTGTTAAATTATATTAACAAATGTACGCAATTTGAGTTTCTATAACTTGGAATGAATAATTCCAATTGTAGATTTAAATAAAACGATTGTAATTAGCACGATTATATTATCACAGGTGTGTCACATCCGTACCTCAAACACAAAATTATTTTTATATCATCAATTATAATTTTAATTTATTTTCTCCCATAAAATATTTTTAATAGAATCAAAGAAAAACTAACAGTTTAACCCATACTCAAACTGGTGACCCGGATGATAAAAATTTAAGTAGTGGGTTTTGAAAAACAGCCAAGCGTAATAAATAAATTACTAAAAATGACAAATACCTTTATTTATGAAATTGATTTCTATAACGCCATCTCCGGAGGGCCACCTAGGGAAGATGTTCATTATTGTCCAGGGGTCAAGCCATGTAGTTGTTAAACAGCAATGAACCGATTTAAACATAGTTTGTACATAGTGGGCGATTTAAACACAGATTTTTTAATTATGAGTGTATTCTGCTAACGATGCATAATAATTTTCTTATTCCGGCTCGATATGGGTAAATGGTCAAAGGTTTTATTTGTAACAAAACTGGTCAATGTTTAACCAAAAACAAAAAAAAGATGAAAATAATCTTAATATTGATACAAAAGGCGGAGATAAGATGTTTGCAAACCAAGTTATATTTTTTGTAAAAACCTACATTTTATCTAAATATTGCTTTTCATCCTAAATTACACCCGAATAATAATAATAAAAAGAACTTGTTGTAAACTGGTTTTTTTTAAATATTTATCTCTGCATCTAAGGTTTACAATTAAGTGATTTAGTCTGTAATTTAATTAACAGATCTGTCATGTGCTACTTTTGAATTTTTATGAAATAATACAATTCAAAAGTAGCACATGACAGATCAGGTTCTCCGATTATCGTCATCACTGGAACCGTAAATAATAATCAGAATTAATAAATAAAACAATAATGTCCTCTAAATATAATTAAAATCACAGAAAAAAAAATTAAAAAAAAACTTTATCAATTTCAAACTTTAATGAATTTAAGAGAAAATTTTTTTAAAAATCTCAATTTTTTTTAAATAAGATAAATTTTGGATTGTAAAAAAATAATTGGTCACACCTGTTTACAACAGACAGTAAATAACTTGTTTTCTCCATAAAATTCTAAATGCGCGTTTAACAAACATCAAAAGCACAAATATACAGTAGTTATTTTTATTGTGTACAGTTTTGATGTGATATGAATGATTTAAAAAAGCTGGTAATGTCTCGATATAGGCGAGATAATATTAACTGGGACATAAAAATCCCAAACGCACCTCTAACCGTGATCATTAAAACCAATGTTTATTAACAAAGTTTCACGTAACAATTCACTTTCACTTTTATGTGTAATAATATAATTATTGTGCACACCTAGCCTCTTTTTTTAATTGCTTATACCGTGTGTGTGTGTGTGTGTGTGTGTGTGTGTGTGTGTAATTGATTATAGCTAAACCCCATTTATTTTCTATTTTATTAAACAATCTTACTGCCATATTTTACATTTATATACATGAATAAAATATTTATCAAGATTTTTAAAAATACATGCATAAAACAAACACCGATATGTTAATACGCAAAAATTTATATAAATTATTATATAATTGAAAGAAAAAACTTGTTGGACATTAAAGGAACCAGCTTTAATTTAGAGACATATTTCTGTGTCATTATTCACCAGTTTTATTACATGAAAATGACAAAATATGACAAATTGTCAAAACATTTTCTTTTGGTAAAAAGTTAAAAATTTTTGATTCTACGGACAATGATCATAAGCATTTGAAATGTAATTATTGTAGTAAATAGTCACGCATGGACGAATTAAACACAGACTTATGTGCATATTAATACATCATTTTATTTTTAATATATATTGCTTTGTTTTTTGAGATTTTTTTTTAATCTGAAAAATTATATATATGTAAAAGACAAGAAAAGAGACATTAACAAGTAATAAATAATGAAGGGAAAAAACCAAAAGTGATTAAATTGACAACGCAACAAACCAACAACAAGGAGAAACACACACACACACACACACACACACACACACACACACACACACACACACATACACACTTAAACCATTATTAATCTAGCTTCTGAAACACGTTTGTCAAACTCGACTTGGTCAAGATCCTTTTACTTAAGTTCCGGCGGTACGTTCAGAAACGGCAGAAGAAACCAGAGTGCCTAGAGAACCCCATTGGTCCTCGGGAAAATTTTCTCACACTAGAAACTGCCAACATAGACGGTAACTGACGGTAAGACGCAATGTGATCCGTAAGGCGATACTTTGGCCCACTTGATGACCAGAGCCCCTACCTGACAAAAGGCATTCACTATGAATCATGGATGTCCAAATCTTTTTTATACATCAAAACTACATGCATTACCGATTGATGCCTTTAGGTTTTCGCTGTACTTAGCCTCAGAACTCAATTTTTATGCAGTATAGTCTTGCATAACGAGTATTATTTTAGTACTTAAAGACCAAATGTCGCCATCAAAATTGTCTTCATTTTTCAAAGACTTCTTCGGTTACCAAGTGGTTAAAAAGGCGTTTACAGTACACCATGCCTTTCAACGCCTAGGTTCGAATCACATATGGGTAAATTTTAGTGAGGGGAAGTCTGTTGATTTCCTGGGGAGACTGGCGATTTGCCCAAGGTTCCTCGACCATCTCATGGCTGACAACCTCGAAGAACTTTTCTTGACTTGGACGTTAAATATCATTTCTCCACCGATTTAAATTTCGAAGCATCTAACAACACATCACGTGTTATTCAGTCACCTGTTACTGAAGTCGGTTATCTATAGTTCCTACGTTTAACGCTGATTATTACACTTCAAATATCTACATTTCTACTGTAACTCTAAATCCATTGCACGCTTGGATTAAAGATTTGCAAAAAATCCGAGGATTGTCTTCACTGACCAGAAAGAGGGGTTACCATTTTTTAGTATATAATCAATGAGTAATGAGTAAATAGTTGTAGCATGCAAGATAAAAACAAACACGAAATAATAATACTGGAAAATCACAAATGTTCGTCAGAAGGATAAAATCCACTACTTAACGTCAATAAAAGATTAAACTTGACACGGTTCAGAGCCTTTTGGTCGAGTGGTCTAAAAGTTGAACGCACATAAGGATCACAGTGCCTATCATCGCCTAGGTTCGAATTCGTTTCAGGAAAATCCTAGCGTGAGAATGTTTGTTACTTTGCCTGTCAAAGGTTGTTAATTTTCTCCGTGTGTTCCGGTTTCCCCATAATCCTTGATGACTTAAGCTGATTAATGATGTTTTACGCCCTAGTCAAGAAATTTCCAATGATGTCAAGGCAGTCGGTTCTGGGATTGTGGATGAAACCGGAGTGCCCTGAAAAAAAAAGACCTTCGGTAAGCGAACCTTCTTACATTAAGATCTTCCCGGGTGAGATTCGAACCTAGGCGGTGATACCCTGAAGGTTTGTGTGGTACGGTGGATATGCGATAACTAAATGTGACAATTGTCCAATAAAGCAACGTTGTTTTGACAAATTGCGACGGAAATGTTTTACGTCAAAGACAAATGCCAAGTGGTATTAAACAGGTGGTAGGCAGATGAAACCAAAATACTTTGCCTTTTATTCTCCTTCTTCTTTTTATTACCAAAATACGATGGTTAGTGACTTCTAGTGTCGTGTGTCCACCCATAATCTGTTGTGCGACGTCTTGTGGTGTGGTTTATGAATTTCAAAAGACTATATCCCAACATCTTTTTGACTGACTTTCGGTAATGTGGTTTACGAATTTGCAATGGACTATATCCTAAAAATTTTTGACCGACTTTCGGTGGTGTGGTTTACGAATTTGTAATGGACTATATCCTAACATCTTTTTGACTGACTTTCGGTTCCTAACATCTTTTTGACTGACTTCCAATGGTATGGTTTAGGTTTACGAATTTGCGATGGTTTATCTCTTAACATCATTTTGGCTAACTTCCGGTGGTGTGGTTTAAGTACTTTTGTCAGCCTATAACCTTATCAAAGTTCTCACATGCCATAAATTAAATTTTGAAGAAAAAAAATGAACAGACTATAAGAATTATCTTTACAGCACATAAATTGAAAAGATTATCTCTATTACAACAAAACAGATGCCAACTTATTACTTTAAATCGTGTAATGATTGCTAAAAGATGAAACTCTATCTCCCGACAAGATACAAAATTCTGACGGTTTGTTATGTTATAGTCTCATCTTAGGACAAGGGGTTAATTTTTAATCTGATAATAAGTACTATAAAGTATGAAAGGTGGGAAAAAAGAAGAAATAGAAAACTGGCATAATGGATTTATATCACCGGATTATCCTGATAAAACCATTTGGATATAGACAGTTCTCTAATGATTCGGAACCAATACAAATTTAAATTGGCCATCTGTATCTAAAATTTTACGAAAATACATTTATACGTTGTCACGAGTAATTTGATTTTCTGTGGAAATATTTCAACCATTTGATTATAGCTAATTACATATCTGATAAAAATTATCTGCAATAAAATGTGGAGAAAAAGAAAACATATTTTTGTTACGAAACAACGCGTCAGTTTAAGACCTTTTGAATGAAAACAATGTATAACGATAGCGCAGTGCACCGAATTTTACAATGGTTTGTTTTCTGTCTGGAATTTCTACTGACGTTTTTCCTATTTTTAAATCTATAATTTCACAATTTTAAAAAAAAACTAATTGTATAAAGTAGCAATCAGTCAAAATCTCAAGGTACAAGTATTACGATGTATTAAGCAATATTTTATTATAATGGCATATTGCGTTATGATGTCATATTATGTTATGATTTCATTTTGGTCTTATGACATTTTGTGTTATAAAGTCATATTGCATTATGATGTCAAAGTATAATCGCATCATATTGTCAAATGATGTAAACTTTTACTATATCATATTGTATTATGACGTCATATTATATATCATATTGCATATGATGTTATATCGTATTATGAAGTCATATTGCATTTTGATGTCATATTGTATTACAACATATTGCATTATGATGTCAAATTGCTTTATAATCACAAAATATGCCGCCAATGCCAAGACTGAACATTTGAAAATTACTACAGGGAGATGTTTACAACATACATGCAAATTCTTAAACAAACCTTTCTACATTAGTTTAGTTTGTGGAGTACATGCTTTGTATGTGGGAGGTCGATGTTCAAACCCCGGCCGGGTCTGTCACCAAGACTTGAAAAAAAAATGTGATGACTTCTTTAGCCAAACACCTGGAATTTAGAAACGATGTTCAAGGTAGGCGTAGCAGGCTAAAGAACCCTCCATGCACACTGCCTTGAGCGGACTTCAAAGGTAAAACTTTCTGCCAATTCACTTAAAACTAGTGACGTCTCGATATAAGTGAAATATTCTTGATTTTGACGTAAAACCTCATTCAATCAATCAACGTTAAACAAACAAGTTTTCACTAGAACTTTGATTTTACTAAGTATTGCGCCAACTCCATTCGCTTGCTTACAAAAAAACATTTTATAATTTTCTATCATTTCCCTATTGCTCGTCGTTTTTTGGTATTGTATTTTCATGGTAAATAATTTCTTTCTCGTCAATCGAGACCTTGGTAGCTTAGCGCCAGTCATGAATCAAAGTGCTAGGTACGAATCCCATCCTGGCAGATCCTAGCGTGAAAGTTTCGCCTACCAAAAATAAATGGGTTTCTGTAGGCATTCTGGTTCCTCCACGATTTCAGAACTGACCAGCTGGATATGTAGAAGATTCTTTACTGGGGTGTAAGTTGAAATAACTAAACTTGGATCTAACCATCCCAAAAACTACCAAATGCAAGCAACTAACCATTTAATAATAAAGTTACTATTTATTTATTCTTGTCATGGCTGACATTTTAATGGAGGGGTGTTTGTTGTAATTATTTGCTGACTTTTTTCTCACAGTTGTTATTTTGCTGCATAAATTTTCTGTTGGTTGTTAATACAGTCCCTTCTTATTACTTAGTGTGTGTTTTTTCTAATGAAGAACATCTCTGATAAATGAGATCATTGTTATAATTTGATTTGTCCTTCATTAACTAGCAAAGACTCGATGATTTTGTATATGGAAACTAAACTAAGATTGTAAGCCGAAGAAACCCAAAATCATTCTATTCTTGTTGACTTCAGAATTCTGGAATTCATTTTTCTGACAGATTTTGATGATAAGATGTAAATACTGGTTTGGTGGAATGAGGAATTTTGGATTTCCTTTTTTCTGAGATTCTAGTAGTAACATGCAAATATTATTTTTGTGGACTTCAGAATTTTGGAATTTCTGTTTCTGGCAGATAGTGGTTCTTCATTAGATATGAGTTAATGATAACATGTTAATATTATTTTTGTAGAATTCAGAATTCTGAGATTTTTGTTTCTGACAGATACTGGCTCTCCATTAGATGAGAGTTATTGATAACATGTAAATATTAATTTTGTGGACTTAAGAATTCAAGAATTCCTGTTTGTGCCAAGTACTTCTCCTTTGGCTTTCCTCTGATTTTATTTTTATAGCATGATATGAGCTTTCTGGAATTTCTACTCATGATAAATACTGCTTCCTTTCTGTTTTAGTTCTAGATAAATATCATTTATACCAATTCCTCAAGACTTTTAGCAATCTTGAGACATTTTTTGTGAGAACATGTGGTCACTGCAGTAGCTCAGTTGGTAGAGTGCTTGCTCCATAAGTGGAAGGTCGTGGGTTCGAACTCCGGCCGAGTCTGACCCAAGACTTGAAAGTGGGTAGTGACTGTTCTTTCGCCAAGCACTCGGCATTACGAAATGAGAGTCATGGTTCTTTCGGATGGGAACTTAAAATAAACGAGGTCCCGTGTCATGGCAGGCATGGCACAATACAGAACCCTGCTGTATAATGCCATTAGCGCAATGCACAGACAAAATTTCTGCACTTTCGCCTATAGCTGGCGATGTCTGGATATAAGTGAAATATTTTTGACTGGGACATTAAACACCATTACTCAAATCAACTCAACTCTTGAGCACATGTATTTGTAAAAAAAAATGAAAAAAATGACAAATTATTTCTTGCAATCATAGACTGGCACCAACAAGTGGTACTGTTGGCAAACATGGATGAGTGGTACTGTTGGCAGACATGACCCAGTGGTACTATTGGCAGACATGAACAAGTGGTACTTTTGGCAGACATGGCTGAGTGGTACTTTTGGCAGACATGGCTGAGTGGTACTATTGGCAGACATTGCTGAGTGGTACTTTTGGCAGACATGGCCGAGTGGTACTATTGGCAAACATGGATGGGTGGTACTGTTGGCAGACATGACCGAGTGGTACTTTTGGTAAACATGGCTGAGTAGTACTATTGGCAGACATTGCTGAGTGGTACTTTTGGCAGACATGGCCAAGTGGTACTTTTGGAAGACATAGCTGAGTGGTTCTTTTGGCATGGTGATACTTTTGGCAAACATGGCAGAGTGATACTGTTGGCAGACATGGCTGAGCTGACATGGCCAAGTTGTACTATGGGTAGACATGGCCAAGTGGTACCTTAAGCTGACATGGCTGAGTGGTATTACTTGCAGATATGGCTAAGTGATACTACTGGCAGACATCCCCAAATGGTACTATTGGCATGCATGGCTGAGTGGTACTATTGGTAAACATAGCGAAGTGATACTATGAGTGAGCAAAGCTAATTTGAAATGTTACTAACATAAAAAGTAAAGAATTGTTTGTTTTAACCTCACCATAGTCTTGGAAGTTTTTTATCTCCTGTCCATCAGAAGCTGTGGAAAGCAACTAGAGAAGTCTTTTGAATGAGACTGAAAACTTAGGTCCGATGTTGAAGCTGCCTCTGAAGAGTTGGAAAAAGAGTAGGCCACTTGTGACGAATACAACAAGAGATGATTGAAACAGGTATATACACTTCAACATTTTAAAGTTATATACTGGAAGAGTATACATTATCATTAATAATGAGTTAAGTATTTGTGTTTTTATGCCCCAGTTAGGATTCTTTCACTTTTATTAAGGATATCAGTTCTGGGTTGGTGGAGGAAACAAAAGTGCCAAGAGACAACACCAAACTTTGGCAAGCTAACTGACTGGTAAACAAACAAACTAGGATAGGATCCTCAGCTCGGTAAGCATGTCCTTTTATAGCACTCATCCACCAAGGCCCCAAATTAATATAAAGCTTTAGTTATAATTTTTTAAGAGCAATCGTCCACCAAGACCCAAAATTAATAAAGAGCTTCAGCTATAATTTTGTTTAAAGCACTCATCAAACAAGACCCGATATTAATAAAGAGCTTCAGCTATAATTTCAAATTAGAGCACTTATCCACCAAGGCCCCAAATTATTATAGATCTTCAGTTATAATTTCGTTTAGAGCACTCATCCACCAAGGCCCTTAATTAATATAGAACTTCAGTTATAATTTTGTTTAAAGCACTCATTCAACAAGGCACCAAATTAATATAGAACTTCAGTTATAATTTTCTTTAGAGCACTCATCCACCAAGGCCCTTAATTAATATAGAACTTCAGTTATGATTTTGTTTAAAGAACTTATCCACCGAGGCCCCAAATTATTATAGAGCTTCAGTTATTATTTTGGTTTAGAGCACTCATCCACCACAGGCCCAAATTAATATAGAACTTCAGTTATAATTTTCTTAAGAGCACTCATCCAGCAAGGCCCCAAAATATTATAGAGCTTCAGTTATAATTTTGTTTAAAGCACTCATCCAACAAGGCACCAAATTAATATATAACTTCAGTTATAATTTTGTTTAGAGCACTCATCCAACAAGGCCCCAAATTAATATAGAGCCTCAGTTATAATTTTGTTTAGAGCGCTCATCCACCAAAGCCCCAAATTAATATAGAGCTATGTAAGTATAAAATTTGTTGTTTTACCATATATAATGTAATTAACAGATTTAATCAACATCATAGTGTTTGTATTCAGTAATACCTGTTACAAAGAAAATACCAATAGAGAGGAAACCCCATTGTTGAAAACAAGAATTTGATGGTTTTTAAAAGCTGAAAACTCTATAATTAGATAAATCTATCAGGTCTTGTTGATGAAAAAAGTTCAAATGTAAAGAATGTCCTAAGGGCCTTTACGAACACCTATGTACAATAAATTGCAGGTAGGACAGACACACTTCAAGAAGCATCAGTTTTGTTTTAATGGAGATTACAAATTTTTGTCAAGTTGAAAATGTTCATGAACTCCAGATGTGGTCCAAGGTTTTTAATAATTTCTGTAATTTATTACATTTAAGTCTTTAATTATAAAACCATGATTCACTTGGTGTAAAACATTTTTAAATTAAAATGGTTTTAAATATCAAATATATTATGAATTACATTATGTAATTGTATGTGTGTGTGTATTTTTTTCTTAAGTTATTTTAAAATAATTCCATCATGTTATAAATCTAATTGTAATTACAGAAAAGAAGTTAAGCCTCTTCGTTTTATACAAAACTTTTTAAATTAAAATTGGGTAAGGTTTCAAATAATATATGAATAAGTTACAAACCATAAATATATGTAACAATTTCATTTTGATTAGAGGAAAAAAAGAGACAAATTTCTTTTCAAAAATATCTTCTAATCCCATGATAAATTTATTATAGACTAGAATCAAAGGTGTATATAATTTTAATACATTATAAGAAAAACACATCACTATGATTAGATGTTTTTGCACACCTGTGAAATCATGAAAAATAATCTGAAGTATTAAATTATATATCCTTTCTGTTTACGTTACACGCTAGCGGCTGTATTAATATATAGGGACAATTTATTTCATCTCTTCTCATCCAATGGCCAAATAATGTTTTTATAATATAAATCTTTTAAGATGAAAAATTATTAAATCATGATCTCATATATATACACCATAAAATTTTATGTTAAGATTGTGTATCAGCTTAAGAAGTCTGTACAGGTGTAATATTCAAAATAGAATGTAGAATTTTATAGCTGAAAAAAAAAAAGTGATTTTCAACAGCAAAGAAATGACTCAATAGGAGTTAATGATGGTCTTAAAACACAAACACATACTGGCACTACATACTGGCGCTACTGATTATGGATGGGCACTGAAAATGAAGAAGTGTTTTTTGACCTCAGTCAAGATTCTTTCACTTAAATGGAAAAGGACAGTACTGAGATGGTGGAGGAAACCAGAGTACCCAGTGATAACCATTGATCTTCAGCGAGAGAACCAACAACAGCACTAGGATCTGCCTGAGCAGATCTGAACCTAGGTCATCAAAGACACTGTGAGCTGTAATCGAGTGCTTAAGAGCACTCGTTCACCAAGGATCTTTGATAGACTTTAGTCATGTTTGGAGTTTCAATGGGCGGGGTTGTTGTTGTTATAGTTCTATTGAAGCACTCTTAACCATTACTCACCCTAATACTCGTTTCACAATTTTTTCCAGCCAAACATGTTCATTCTACACCTCTCCATCATCAACTGATCCATTTTGAATAGTCTCAATGGCTTTAATCTATCATAAATAATAAATAAGAAAACAGTCGTATTGTGATATATTCCAATTAAAATGAATCTTGTATTTACATCTTTTAGTGCAGGTAGGCAATCCACTTATGCATTGTATCTAATCTTTATTACATCCATTGAGGAAAAACTAAGAAAAGGGACTGGATACTGTGCACATTGTTATTCTTGTAGTAATCAGGTTACTTTAAACATACTTATTTAGCGTGTACAAGAAAAAACAAAAAAATTGTCCAAGTTTAATTACATTTTTAATATGAGCAAGGTGCTAGTTATTCATTTTGTTTTTTAATCCAGTACCTGTCCACAGGTATGAGTTTTATCAGCAGTAGTTTTCAACCTGTGTTTGTCAATCATTATCTTGCTCTTTTTAATGTTGAGTTCATTATTGCACAGACTACTGCAAGACTTGTCATGTGACCATCATGAATTTGCAATTTCTAGTTAATGAACAATAAGCTTGATTAGAAATCCTAAATAAGTGGTTAATTCAAGCGACAGACAAGGATGTCTTTTTTCTGATGTTGAAAAACTTTCAGATCTGGGTACAAAACTGAGGATTTCTAACGAGGAGCGGAGTGGAGTGGAGTAATGGTGTTTAATGCCCCAGTCAAGATTCTTTCACTTATTTTGAGGTGGTCAGGTTTTTGGATGGTGGAGGAAACTGGAGTGCCAGGGAAAACCACCAACCTTCGGCAAGCGAACTAACAAAATTTCTCGCAGTAGGATCTGTCCCAAGTGGGATTCGAACCCAGGCGGTGAGAGGCGCTGTGATCTGTAAGCAAGCGATTTAGACCACTCAACCACCAAGACCCCTCTAATGAGAAGTACATACTACTATAAAGATTTTTTATTCAGCTATTTTCTCAACCTGAAAATCTTAAAATTTCAATTAAAAAAAAAAAAACCAATATAATTAAATTTAACTTTCTCTCTGACACCTCTCAAATATCTGTTTAACTTTTCCACTTGTGATCATTAATAATGAAGATTTATATAAAATTGAAATTAAGAGATATTATGTGATATAATGTTTAGTTTTCCAGATGTCTGCACTCATGATACAAACTAAACGTGAAAATTAATAATCTTGAATCATGTAATATAGGATGTTCTACAGGGTGGTCAAAAAAAATTACAGACAATGGCTGCATCTAACGGGGTGTCATATCTAAACAATTATTCATATAAAATCAAGTCAGTCTCATTATATACCCTATAATTATGATTTTTTTCCAAGTCTTACACATAACATGAATATCAACATAAAAAGTAATATCCCTATAATTCAAAGAAAGACATCCCTAGGGAAAATAACCCTTTTAAGTCCAAGTCTGCAATAAAACTTCATTGTAGGTAGAATATTTAACACCAGTGACTCATCCTAAAATAAATGTGTATTATATCAAAATTTAACTCCAGCATCAAACAACATTTTGTTAACACCTGGATCAGCATTTACAGGTAGATCTCAGGTAAAGATATACAGGTGTCAATCATTGTTAAAGATGCCCCCTATCTTGTCATATCTGACAGGTAAATAATATACCTATCTACATAATGAAAGAAAAAATGTCAAAGTGTCCAAAAAAGTGTATGTTTTACCTACAAACTTCATTTAAAAAATGAGTAAAAAAAATGACAGGTTTTTGTGATAATAAAATATAAAACCACAAGAAGTGGTTAGAATAATAATCATTTGTGTATGTTAATCATAACACTCAATAGAAATATATATACATGTATATAATTGTTTTAGAAATTATTGGTATCAAAAAGGTCAAACCATGGGTAATAAACATGTAAAATAATATGAAAACCAAGATGAACAATAAATGTAATAATAATGGGAAAAAATACAGGACCAAACTAAGTATCAAACCATAGACCTCCAAAGTATAGGTAATGTTTGTGTAATGAAACTACCATTAGACCACTAAATTTTGCCTCAGTCCGCAACTATGAAGGGTTAGCAAGCTCACCAAAAGTAGCATGAAAAAAGAAGAAATGCAAAGGTGTGGGGGATGTGAATCAAACCCAGGACCTCCAGTACTGTAGACAAATGCTCTACCAACTGAGCTATCAAGGCTGCTAGATTTAAGTGTCCAGTGTAGAGTTTAACTGTATTGCACTCTCTCTCTCTCTGTGTGTGTGTGTGTGTGTGTGTGTGTGTGTGTGTTCGTTCAAAGATAAGATATGATAAATCATCAACAAATTTATTTTCTCACAACATCATTCCAATTAGATATTAATTTTATCCAGTCCTACCAGACACCCCTCAAATTTTCCACATGGATAAGATTTTAGTAAGGATCTTTAACCCATGCCAAATCTGTTTGCCTCCAAGAATCTGACAATATATGATAAATGAACAGAGATCTGGATCTAAATAAAATCAAATGTGCAAAACTTATCACAGATTTGGTCAATTAGTTACTTACTTAAAATTTATTTGATTTAGGCCAAATTCAATTTACAGTAATCTTTTTTAAATTCAATTAAAATAAAAACAAACTAAATTTTATAAAATATAATACATGATTTTAGCTGGCTATCAGTTTTCTTTTGACATCCTTGATAGGGGAAATTTAAAAATTAGAACTTCGAGAAAATTCTGAAGCAAGAATAGACAGTTTTATTTTACAATAGGACTTGCCAATTTCTCGATAATGACAAAATAAATTTTTTATGATAGAAATGAAAAATTTGTTATTGCTTTCATGATGTTTATGTAACGAACAAACTAAAAATTTAAATATCATTCTATCCATGATTCAACCATATATGACAAAAGATGCATAAATATGTTAAAGCAGAAATCTTTGCTGGATTTTAGACATACTTAAATTAATTTTTTTTTCCCCATTATATTTCTAATAAAATTTTGATAAAACATGTATTTTAAGCTTTTCTGATTTCAAAATCTAAATTAAAAGTCTAAAAATTTCAAATAAAATTTTGATGAAAAGTTTATATTAAGCTTATTTATTTAAAAAAAGGAATTTATAATCTTTAAAATTCCCAATTAAATTTTGAAGTAGATAAATAAAATCAAGCATTTTCATTCAAAATATGCAAAAAAAAAAAAAATTTTTGAAAAAAATATTTTAAGCATTTTTTTAATTTTAACAAGATTAATATTTCAGTCTTATATGATTAAGACTAAAATAAATCTAGTTATAAACCATTTTCATGTAAGTATTATAAACCATTTTCATGTAAGTATTAGGACTATAAATATGCAAATAGTATAGCAACTGAATAACAGAAAATCTTATTAAAATGACTCTAAATTACTACCCAACCATGCTGATTGTATTTTGAAGTCAAATCTATATATTTTTATGGGTTTTTTTTTTAATTATCTTCTTATTTATTTATTTTTTATTTATTATTTATTTATCTATTATTTTATTAATTTTATTTTATTTTATTTTATTTTATTTTATTTTATTTTATTTTATTTTATTTTATTTTATTATTTTATTTTGTTTATATTATTTTATTTTTTATTTTATTTAACTTTTATTTTATTTTATTTTATTTATTATTTTATTTTATTTTATTTATTCATTTATTTTTTATTTTATAAATCAATTTATTGTCAAACAAATTTCATGATGTCAGAATCTAACCAAACAAATAGTGACAATAAATGAAGATTCTGACTACACAGTATAAGCTACTTATATTGATGAGGCTTTGGTGACTGAGTGGTCTAAAGTGCGCACTTACTGATCACAGCGCCTGGGTTCATGACAAATCCTTGTGGGAGAAAGTTTGTTGGTTTGCTTGCAGAAGGTTGGTGCAACTGGGCACTCCAGTTTCCTCCACCATCCCAGAACTGACTGTCTTGATATAAGTGAAAGAATCTTGAAACACAATTACTCAACTCCTTAATCATAATGACCATCTATACCTATGTCACCTACTTTTCAGTGATTTTGCTATGGTTTTTAAAAACTACCTTCTACTTTTCAGATTGGGAAAATTTGGACCCTTTTTCTGTCACATATTATGCTCAGAATTTTGAAATCCATTGCAAAGATCTTATTTTGTGACAATATCTAACATTTTTGTCTGTCAGAACAGTTTTGGACAACTGGATTTAAACTATTTGATTGTGTGTCACTGTTGCCTTTTGGTGAATTTTAGTTGTCAAATTGGGAAATTTTAGTCTTATTTCTCAAGGGGAAACTACCTTTATTCAGTAGTAATTTAAGGGAAACAAAACCACTGATTTTACACCAGAGTATTTTGAAATTGTGCAGACTATTTCTTTTAATTTTTTCTTAATACATTTCCCCTTTAAATTTAACTTTTAATTTAGAATTACTGGTAATCATTAATCTATTTTCTCTCACTTTAATCAAAATTCCACTCAGGCAGATTCTAGTGTGAGAAAGTTTGTCAGTTCAATTGCTGAAGGTCAGTGGTTTTCTCCGCACACCCAGGTTTCTTCCACCATCCCAAAAACTGACCACCTTAATATAAGTGAGAGAATCTTGACTGGGGCGTAAAACACCGTTAATCCAGCCCAATCCAATCCCTCACTTTGAAATTAAGCCACATTTCAAAGGTATAACTTTTTTATGATTTAAAAGCTGATGAGATCTTGATATAAGTAACACAGTCTTAACTGGTGAATTCAAATCTATTAAACTTTTCTCTCTCACTTTTAAAATCACCCACATTCAAAAATATAAAATTCTTTAATTTTACAGCTGGTGAAATCTCAATATAAGTGAAATAATCTTGAACAGAGATGTAATAGCCCATATCTCTATGTCACCCCTCTTATACTCCGCTGCAGATAAAAAAATGTGTAAACAACCAACATAGTGTCATATCATGAAAACCTTTTAGTTTCCCCCATATCCCTGTATCACCACCCTACCCTTTATCACCCCTCTTATACTTGACTGCAGATAAAAAAGATTGAGTAAACAACAAACATATTATATCATGAAAACCTTTTTAATTTTACCCATATCCCTGTATCACTTCCCTATCCCTGTATCACCTCTCTATCCCTGTATCACCTCCATATCCCTTTATCACCTCCCTATCCCTTTATCACCTCCTTATCCCTGTATCACCTCCCTATCCCTTTATCACCTCTTTATCGTTGTATCACCTCCCTATAATCCCTGTATCACCTCCCTTATCCCTTATCTATCCCTGTATCACCTCCATATCCTTGTATCACCTCCATAATCCCTGTATCACCTCCCTATCCCTTTATCACCTTCCTTATACTCGGTTGAGGATATAAAAATTGAATAAACAATCAACATTTTATTATAACATGAAAAATTTATGAATTTCCCCACTAAATTCACCTACAATTTCTCACCTGAGATTTCAGGTAATAACCGTCAACGCCTGTCATCAGCCTTTGTCTGGCATATATAAATAATAAAAAGATTTACAATAAACTTGTCAATTTCATTTGTTTTACTAATCATCTTTCACTAAAGATGAAATAAATTTCTGATCTTGTTTGACAGCACAAGTACCTGTTGTATGATATAACTGACGTAAAAATGAAACGTACATGCAAAAAAACATGACAGTCACACTCAGGTAACAAGACACATGTCTGGTGGATAAAAATTGACACATACTTTCCAGATCTGTCAAAGTTTTATAATTATATCTTATTTCAATTTGCCAGAAAAGATGAAAGTTTGAGATCTCTTATAGTTTTTATAATTATTTCTCTAAGTGGAAAATGACAAAACATTTCATAATCATATCTGATTTCAATTTGCAAAAAAAATGTAAATCCGATATCACCTAGAGATTAATAACTATTTGTCAGAACTGTCATAGTTTTATAATTATGTCTGATTTCAATTCCCCCTTTTTGTGATCCCCTTTTTTGTGATATATAAGAACCATTTTGTTTTAATGAAAATTACGTAACTATGTTTTATAAAAATTTTGTAATCTCATTATTTTTTATGATGAATTCAGTATATAATTTTATCTTGTTTCAATATGAAAGAGATTGATATTTCTCATAGTTTTATAAAACCAATTCATTTTTTTTTCTTCTTTTTTTCTTTTTTTTTAAACAAACCTGTTTACTTCTATAATTATCTAGGTGAGACTTATTACATTGATCAAGTTGCTTCATAATCAATTTTAATTCCATTTTCAATTTGTTTTATGATTTTATATTTTAATAATTTGGAAATCAATAACTTTTCCTAATTAAAATTTCATAAAATTCAACAATTATTTTTCATAATTCATAATTTTCATAGGTATTATTTTTTCATAAAGACTATGTTTTTTTGACCAATTTGAAATTAAAGTTTAACAACAATAACAAATAAAAATGAAATATTTGAAAACTGATTGATTTAATAGGGTTTTACATCCCAGTCAAGAAAATTTCATTTATATCGAGACATCACAATCTATGGGCAGAAATTTTGGCCTTTGCAGTGTGCTAATTTGCCATGCTTGCCATGCCACGGGGCATCAGGTTTTAAGGTCTCCTTTGAAGGACCCTGTAAATTTCATTTCTAAATGCGGAGTGCTCCTTGAAAGAACAGTCACTACCAATTTACAAGTTTTGGTCAAACCCAGCCAGTGTTCAAACCCTCATCTCCCACATACAAAGCAAGCACTCTACCAACTGAGCTACTGTAGTGGTATTATTTGATAACTGTTAATTTCTAATCTTAGGGTTGTGCAATATTTAAAGAGCAAAGTGTGTAATATTTTGTGGAATGGTTGGGGGCACTCCACCACCTATAGTACAATATTTACCAAGCTTTTGGATATTTTCTGAACACTGGTCCAAAGACTTAAAGGTCTTTAATATAAACAAATAGAGCAGTACCCTTTTTTTCACAACTTATCATTTATGGGGGCCAAATCCAAGATTTAACTGTGAATTGCTTTTTTTACCAAACTTGGTTTGTTACACTTGCACCTTTTGTTGGTATAAATTTGCGAACTTCATTTACTGCGTGGGAGGGGGGATAATTAACCAACAATTGATCAACAAATAACCTTGTACGTAATACCAGGGTGTCAAGCATAAAAAGGGACAAATAAAAAATAGAAAAATAGGAATTTTAGATGTCCAAAAATAGGAAAAAATAGGATTTTTTTTTTTTGAAAAAATATGCATAAAATAGGATATTTTCTTCTTGATGGCTGGCCTGCTTGAACTAGGAGCAGCTATAGTGGCAAAACATGCATAAAGACATCTTCAATCAAGCAAAGCAGATTACAAACAGTTGGTTTATTACTAAATATAAGATACAATGTACCCTAGTGTATTATACATACAAATGTAAGCTATCAAGATTTAGATACCGAAAATTTGGAATTTCCAATCAAAGGATCTTAACAGCTAAATATGAGTTACTGAATACCGAACACACACAGCAAAATGTCTAAAAAAAATAGGTAAAAATGGGAACTTTTCCTAAAAAAAAATAGGAAAAAATAGGAATTTTCAATAAAATAGGAAAAAATAGGAAAAATAGGAATACTTGACACCCTGTAATACTTACAAAAGAAAAAAATCAATAAATGACAAACATATATTTTGATTATAAAAATCCCTGGGTCTTATGTAGCTATGATCTTGACCTTTCAACCCATAACCAAAACGATGCATCAAAATTATTATAATATCTATACCTACAGAATTCATATATATGCCAATACAAAAATTTTATAGTTTTCAAAATAATTCACAATTTCAATTTTTTTATTTTTTTATAATTTTCAAGATCATTGAGCATTTCAGTCTTCTAATGCATCTTAATGACCTTGACCTTTAAATCTATGACCTTGAAACTTATTTTAAAATAATTGTTGTATCAATGCCTACAAAATTTTTATATACATGCCTATAGAAAAAGTTAATAGTTTTCCAGATTGATTGACAAATATACTATTTTAAGCCATTTCCCCATTTAGAGCTCCATGACTACCATGTGTGCAAATCTGAAACTGAATGTCCTAAAAATTTAACATAGAAAATAACTAAGGTATATCTCTGGTATATTCAGAGAAGATTTTAAAGTTTTTTGCTATTTTTCCCTTTATGTGGCCCCAAGGAGACATACCCCTTTCCTTTGCGCAAATCAGAAAGACCTTTACCAAGGCATGATGGTACCCAAGTTTCATTAAATTGTGTCAGTGGTTTTAGCGGAGAAGATTAAAATATCAAAAGTTTATGCACGTTACACGAAGTACAATGGATGAAGATCATGATAGCAGTTTAAAAAGCTCATCTGAGCATTCAGCTCAGGTGAGTTACAAATCTATTCTACCACATTGGTTGCTGTTTGTTGAGGGAAATGTGTAGCCCCCATGGTGATGTGGAGTAGTGGTATTTAACACCCTAGTAAAGATTAATATCTGTTAGAGAAAAAGCCTTGTTTGATGCAGATTCAAAATTATGTCTGGCATGACTACAATAAAAGTGCTAGATTTGCAATACAGGCTTGAAATATCTGTTAGAGAAAAAGCCTCGTTTGATGCAGATTCAAAATTATGTCTGGCATGACTACAATAAAAGTGCTAGATTTGCAATACAGGCTTGAAATATCTGTTAGAGAAAAAGCCTTGTTTGATGCAGAGAGAAAAGCCTTGTTTAACGCAGATTCAAAATTATGTCTGGCATGACTACAATAAAAGTGCTGCAATACAGGCTTTAGTTTTTTTTAAATGGTTTTTGACTGTCAAGAAAACTTAAGATATTTAGAGACTAAGAAAAAACTTAGTTTAATTCAAATGTTGAAAAGAACACCAATGTTATTGTTATTATTGCAGAAACTTGATATTAATATAAAAATAATTTCATTTCTGAATGGGTATTATTAGTTCATATTTCTCAGTTTTGAATTTTTTTTGCAGGTAAGATATGTATATAAAAATTACTTTAAACAAATGAAATAGGATTCTGAAAATAATCATAATAAGTTTTCCAGGTGTTTTTGCTATTAAATATTTTGTATGCTATGCTTAATTTTTATCATATAGATTTAATATTTCATGCATTGTGTTTTTATTTTGGGTGACCTTTTATATGTTATGTATTTAGTTTTCAATTAACAAAAAAGGGTAAATTTCACTAGCAAAACACACACAACAAACAAACACACACACACACAATTAACAAAAAAGGGTAAATTTCAATAGCAAAACACACACACACACACACACACACACACACACACACACACTTAACAAAAAAGGGTGAATTTCACTAGCAAAACATACACACACACACAAAAAGGGTAAATTTCAATAGCAAAACACACACACACACACACACACTTAACAAAAAAGGGTAAATTTCACTAGCAAAACACACACACACACACACACACACACACACACACACACACACACACCTATATGCATCCATGAACTCTTTGATCTTGTTTCAATTTGCAAAAAAATGTTAATTTGATATCTTGCGTGTGTTTTGTGTGTAGATATATTATCCTAAGAAAACTATTAAACTTAATCTTGCAAATAGCATATTGTTAAACAAGAATTCCATGGATTTAAATGTCTCGCCTGGTAAGTTTTTAATCAAGTAGAAAATACATCAACATAAACTTTCAGATTTTGACGCGCCACTGACACTGGAAAAGTTCGACAAAAATTGTTGATACAATAATAAACAACATTGCAACCAACAAATTCATCTTGACCAAATAAGGGTTTGGAAATTTATTTCTTTCTGTTGTACAAATCTGTTTAATTAATTTGGACCCTTCCTTTTTTCCTATGTATATTGCTTCTTTAGAGATCTTTCCATTTATAACAGATTAGAGAAAGAAGATAGAGTAACAGAGTTAAATGCCCCTAGCCAAAATTCTTTTACTTATATTGAGACAGTCAGTTCAGGGATAGTGGAGAAAACTGGAGTTACCAGAGAAAACCACTTACCTTCATCAAACAAACTGATAAACTTTCTTACACGAGAAACCATTCAGTGTGGGATTTGAATTTAGACTGCGAGTGGCATTATGATCTGTTTACACACCCTATAAACTATTTCACCACCAAGGCCCTTTGTCAATACAAAATGTTTGACCTAATTAATTTTGATTTTTGAATTATAATTCAAAAAGCAACCAAGGTGATAATAATTCTATTGCCACTCAAATCGGGCCATCTCCTTTTCTTGAAGGTACATAATGTACTCAGTTTTTTTTCCAATCATAGAACACAACAGTTCAACTTGAAAGAATCTACACTAAGTGGTGTCAAATGTCAGCTCATAAATCTAAGCATTTTAATTCTGCTGAGGCAGATTCTCCAAGATCCTTGAACTGCCTGCCTTTGTAGAATATACAAAATTTTGGATTGGGTATGAAACACCACCATGTTCCATTACACTTACTGTTCCTTGTCCTATTCCCCCAGAATTAGTATTTTGATTTGTTTAGGTGATGATTTAAAAGCAGAAAGTGTTGTGCTCAGATGGCATTTTTGAAATGAAGAACAGTATCTATTAATTTTTAACTGGGGACAGAGCTTTCATTTTTGTGTCCACTCATGTACATAACAAGACATAGTTCCACACCAGAGTTGTTAAGTTTTTGAATTGCAGTAGCTTGGAGACTATGAAATGTATAGATTTGTGAACAACCAGAATTTCTAGTTACATCTAGCAAGAATTTGGTAAATTGATATTCCTTGACTTGCGTGTCAATTTGTTCTTCCGATAATCTTTTGAATCTGTCCATTTGCTTTGTATCTGTTGGTACCAGTGGCACTTTGTCATTGTCTAATGCCTTTGTCATTTTTTCACTGTGTATTTCAGTTCATTTGATGTGCTTATTTCCATAAAATTCATTTTTTTAATGGTCTTCTATATGTTCCGTAACAATAAGATTATATAGAACAATGTCATCTTCTGTCATTTCTGGTGTTTCTGTATTTTCAAAAAATTGGTCAAATGTGCCAATGTCCAACGTACCATACTCCATATTAGAAGTGACTTGCAGACCATAATTTTATTTTCACAAAAAATTGAAAAAGTAATATGAAAATTAAAATCTAGAAATATAGTTTTACTTATCATTTATTTTTATTCTGAAATCATTCAAATAATTATTTACAGGTTAAAAATACCCTTAGGCACCCTCAAGTTATGCACTATTTTAAGAAGTGTCTGATGTTGTTACAAAGTTTATACAATGTTGCAAATATTACATAAAAGTAGTTCCGTCAACCATAAACGGGTCATGTGACGAAGTTGCATTATGCAAAATTATTCATCAGAAATATGCAGGAATTGTCCAATCAAAATGCTTATAATAAAATCAATCTTAATTGTTTCCTTTATTGCTTGATTATAAAATTATTGCAATTATTGTCTTTCTGATAATTTTTTTACTTTGAAGCTTTTACCCACGAAGTACCCCTCACTTGAAAAAGGTCATTTATATATATATATATATATATATATATATATATATATATATATATATATATATATATATATTTATATATATATATATATATATATATATATTTATATATATATATATATATAATTATAATAATTTGAAAATTTTAATAAATTATTAGATCTAATATTTAATTTAAAACGTTCCTGTCACCACAATCCAGAAATCGGTCCACTGAAATACTGGATCAGCTTGTAATTATTGGTTTAAGTGATGTGGATAATATTTTTGCTGCATATGATGCAAATAGTGTATACAGTCAGAGATTTCTATTATGTCTTTTTAAGTATATACATTTTTGACACAATTCATAAAAAACTATACTTTGAAAAAATTTTGTTTTTCATCTGGAAACTGTACCTTGTGTGCAGCTACTACATGTATCTGTTTTAATTATTGTTTAGTTGTTTATATTAATCCGTCAGCTTGCAAGCTTTGTGTTTATACACAGGGTATTTGATAAGATCAAGAATTGACTTTAACATTACATGTACTATCAATGCTCATGAGAGTGTAATCCCATTTACCACTTTTGTCAATGCACTGTTTGATAAAATTCTGAAATGGATGAGATTCGGACCGAATCCGACTACCAGATTTATAAGGCTCTCTAAATACCGACACTTCTGAAAACCAGTAAAATTCCTTGGTCCTACACAAAGTCGGTTTTCAGAAGTTGCACTGTATATGTATTGGAAATTTATTTGATATAATTAATTTCATAGGTAAAAATTTATATTTCTTTACATGACATAATTACACTGGTTATCAATTATTGTAAAAATTCAATATGATTTTTGTGTGAAAATGATACCTACTGTAATGTAACAATATACTTAAGTATTGAAATTCAGAGATAAAAACAATGGCATTGGTATCAGTATTCTATAGAAATAATGTAAAAGAGTTTTCATCTTAATTAGAAGTAATTGTGTGTGTATATATATATATATATATATATATATGTCTAAATCTATATATCTATATATACATATATATGAAATGAGGATAAATTAACTTCTCTATAATATACATCTGATTTATCACATGTTTTTGAAAATAATTAAAAAACTTCTCAAAGAATATAGACATTTGTAGTAAGATGCAAAGAATAAAGATTGAAATCAATTATTTCATTGTATCCAATTTTCATGATTCTGAGAAAAAAATACCACCAGTTTGGGTGATTTGTATCAGTTTGTATTTTGTGGGTAACTTTTTAATAAGTTTGTACTATTTGTTATTTAACTGACATGCAGATTTGTGCATTAAGGTATCCATAGAAACAATGAAAAAGTTAGGACATCTCAATATGGTAATGGATTATACAGTGAAAGCTGACAGCCATGTTGTCATATCTGACCAGACAACTGGACTGGTCCGAAAAATTTGATTGAATTAGACTAGAATTATTTTTACTCCGGTTAATACAGCTTAACAATATTAATGTCATGTCGTTAAGAGTTGAGTTGAGCAAAGTGTTATACATCCTAAGTCAAGACTCATTTTTATCAAGGATGGTTCTGGAATGGTGGTCAAATCTGAAGTGCCAAGAGAAGACGATCAACCTTTTTCAAGTAAACTGACAAATTTTCTCACACAAGGATATGATTATTCTAGAAAACATGGAATTTTGGAATTCAGTTCAGTTTGATTTTCCTCTTGATTTTGAAAAATGGATAAATGTCAAGACCTCTGAGCACTAAACAGCAGACATTGTGTGGACAGATGATGTAATGACAAAATGGTATCACTGGTTATTACTAACTATCACTTATTTATTTTATAATAATATACTGAAATTGTTCATCATTTGGAAATTATCCAATGTACTTTCATTACTACATGCATTTTAGCTTTAAAAAAATGAACTGTGACTCAATATTTCTGATTAAGTATTGTGGCAGTTTGATACTAGGGAAAGCTTGGAAAGTTTCTGTAATTGCAATTATTGTCTATTGTATTTTACTAACAATTTGGAACACATCTTCAGGTGAGCATTAAGGTCCATTGGCCTGCCTCTTGTTTCAATTACATCAAGGCAGTTAGTCCTGGGAAGGTGGAGAAAACCAGAGTGCCTGAAAAAGCCAATAACCTGAAGTAAGTGAAATGCCAACTTTCTCACACTAAGAACTGACCGAGTCCGATTTTAACATAGCTGGTGAGAGTCACTGTGATCTGGTAGTATGTGCTTTAGTCCACTTAGCTGTTAAGACCCCCTTGTACATAAGTAAGGAATTATGGTACAGTTAAACCTGTATATTATGACCAATCATTGCACCTCAGATATATGGTCATTATATATAGACAAATGGTCTTGATATAGAGGTGTTTTTTGTTTGTTTTTGTTTTTTTGTCTTTTCGTTTTGTTTTGTTTGTTTTTGTTTTTGTTTTAGTTTTAGTTTTTTTTTCTTTTTTTTTTTTTGGGGGGGGGGGGATGTTAAAATATGAAAAAAAGAATCTTATAACAGCAGTCATAAAAGACAGCAGGTCTTTATGTAGAGGTGTTTAAATGAAGCAAACAGGACCATATAACAAGTCTTCAAAAACAGGTGGTTTTTATATAGAAATGGTTGCTACTAAAAAACACTGTGGTGGGTGGAAATTCACGAATCCACCCGAGCTGTACTGTACATGCTTTTTTAAATTTCTTATTATCTAACAAATGTACATATATGATTAATTTATATCTGACAAGACATTAAAAAGCTTTATCATATTTAATGTTTTAAATGACATGTGACAACTTGATATAACACTAAGTTTACACACTGAAATGTATTTATTATTAAATCTTTAATTAATATTGTAAATTTTAAATCTCTTAAGACTTGACATATATCATACTTTTTGTAATCCCATTAGACATTTATATCCAAGTTTTAATTATAAAACTTTATTTATTTTCTGATATGTTATAAGTTTTATTTTGATATGTTTCCAGTTTTTATAGACATCACTCAATACTTAATGATGACAAGTGTGATATAATATTCTGAAGATGATGAAATCAGGATTTACACAGCAAAATCTGAAAAAGAACTCTTTATACTGAACTATAGTGGAACCTGTAAAAATATATCCCTAGGTAAACTGGAAACAGATACCTAGGTTAACTGGAAACCTGTCTACTTTGAACTACAGTGAAACTAGAAAGTGAACAGGAATCCCAACTATATTGAACTACAGTGAAAATAGATCCTTAGATAAACTGAAACCTGTCTACATTGAACTACAGTGAAACTAGTAAGTGAACAGGAATCCCATTTATATTGAACTACAGTGAAAATAGATCCCTAGATAAACTGAAACCTGTCTACATTGAACTACAGTGAAACTAGTAAGTGAACAGGAATCCCATTTATATTGAACTACAGTGAAAATAGATTCCTAGATAAACTGAAACCTGTCTACATTGAACTACAGTGAAACTAGTAAGTGAACAGGAATCCCATTTATATTGAACTACAGTGAAAATAGATCCCTAGATAAACTGAAACCTGTCTACATTGAACTACAGTGAAACTAGTAAGTGAACAGGAATCCCATTTATATTGAACTACAGTGAAAATAGATTCCTAGATAAACTGAAACCTGTCTACTTTGAACTACAGTGAAACTAGTAAGTGAACAGGAATCCCATTTATATTGAACTACAGTGAAAATAGATCCCTAGATAAACTGAAACCTGTCTACATTGAACTACAGTGAAACTAGTAAGTGAACAGGAATCCCATTTATATTGAACTACAGTGAAAATAGATCCCTAGATAAACTGAAACCTGTCTACATTGAACTACAGTGAAACTAGTAAGTGAACAGGAATCCCATTTATATTGAACTACAGTGAAAATAGATCCCTAGATAAACTGAAACCTGTCTACATTGAACTACAGTGAAACTAGTAAGTGAACAGGAATCCCATTTATATTGAACTACAGTGAAAATAGATCCCTAGATAAACTGAAACCTGTCTACATTGAACTACAGTGAAACTAGTAAGTGAACAGGAATCCCATTTATATTGAACTACAGTGAAAATAGATTCCTAGATAAACTGAAACCTGTCTACTTTGAACTACAGTGAAACTAGTAAGTGAACAGGAATCCCATTTATATTGAACTACAGTGAAAATAGATCCCTAGATAAACTGAAACCTGTCTACATTGAACTACAGTGAAACTAGTAAGTGAACAGGAATCCCATTTATATTGAACTACAGTGAAAATAGATCCCTAGATAAACTGAAACCTGTCTACATTGAACTACAGTGAAACTAGTAAGTGAACAGGAATCCCATTTATATTGAACTACAGTGAAAATAGATTCCTAGATAAACTGAAACCTGTCTACATTGAACTACAGTGAAACTAGTAAGTGAACAGGAATCCCATTTATATTGAACTACAGTGAAAATAGATCCCTAGATAAACTGAAACCTGTCTATATTGAACTACAGTGAAACTAGTAAGTGAACAGGAATCCCATTTATATTGAACTACAGTGAAAATAGATTCCTAGATAAACTGAAACCTGTCTACTGTGAACTACAGTGAAACTAGTAAGTGAACAGGAATCCCATTTATATTGAACTACAGTGAAAATAGATCCCTAGATAAACTGAAACCTGTCTACATTGAACTACAGTGAAACTAGTAAGTGAACAGGAATCCCATTTATATTGAACTACAGTGAAAATAGATCCCTAGATAAACTGAAACCTGTCTACATTGAACTACAGTGAAACTAGTAAGTGAACAGGAATCCCATTTATATTGAACTACAGTGAAAATAGATCCCTAGATAAACTGAAACCTGTCTACATTGAACTACAGTGAAACTAGTAAGTGAACAGGAATCCCATCTATATTGAACTACAGTGAAAATAGATCCCTAGACAAACTGAAACCTGTCTACATTGAACTACAGTGAAACTAGTAAGTGAACAGGAATCCCATCTATGTTGAACTACAGTGAAAATAGATCCCTAGATAAACTGAAACCTGTCTATATTGAACTACAGTGAAACTAGTAAGTGAACAGGAATCCCATCTATATTGAACTACAGTGAAAATAGATCCCTTAATAAACTGAAACCTGTCTATATTGAACTACAGTGAAACTAGTAAGTGAACAGGAATCCCATCTATATTGAACTACAGTGAAAATAGATCCCTTAATAAACTGAAACCTGTCTATATTGAACTACAGTGAAACTAGTAAGTGAACAGGAATCCCATCTATATTGAACTACAGTGAAAATAGATCCCTAGATAAACTGAAACCTGTCTACATTGAACTACAGTGAAACTAATAAGTGAACAGGAATCCCATTTATATTGAACTACAGTGAAAATAGATCCCTAGATAAACTGAAACCTGTCTATATTGAACTACAGTGAAACTAGTAAGTGAACAGGAATCCCATCTATATTGAACTACAGTGAAAATAGATCCCTAGATAAACTGAAACCTGTCTATATTGAACTACAGTGAAACTAGTAAGTGAACAGGAATCCCATTTATATTGAACTACAGTGAAAATAGATCCCTAGATAAACTGAAACCTGTCTACATTGAACTACAGTGAAACTAGTAAGTGAACAGGAATCCCATCTATATTGAACTACAATGAAAATAGATCCCTAGATAAACTGAAACCTGTCTATATTGAACTACAGTGAAACTAGTAAGTGAACAGGAATCCCATCTATATTGAACTACAGTGAAAATAGATCCCTAGATAAACTGAAACCTGTCTATATTGAACTACAGTGAAACTAGTAAGTGAACAGGAATCCCATCTATATTGAACTACAGTGAAAATAGATCCCTAGATAAACTGAAACCTGTCTATATTGAACTACAGTGAAACTAGTAAGTGAACAGGAAACTTGTCTATACTGAACTCAGTGGAACCTGTAATAACAGATCCCTAGCAAAACTGGAAACCTGTCTTATTAACTTCTTTTGAATTTTAAATAGCTGATACATGTATTTGAGATTTTTCATTATAATAAAAACATACTGTAATCAGAAATTCTCTTTTTATTTTATGGTTCACAAAATTGTTGTAATATTGTTGTAATATTGTTTAGCATCATATAATTGTGATCAGAGTAGATAAATTCTAATGTGTGAAATGTGATTGTATTTTATGATCTGTCTAGCAAGGTGCTAGCTCACCAATTCAGTATGCCACAGAAAAGCATACCACTTCCTAGTTGTATTATCCTAGCACCAGGTGAAACAGTGGATGCTTTATCCTTCTAATGTTGAGTGCCAGGCAAGGAAGCAACATCTCAAAAAAGTCTCTACATTTGACCTGATTTTATGACTTACAAAAGACCATTGCTTTTGAACAGTTTGTGATGATGCAAGATTAAGGCTTGACATAAACTTTTTACTTAATTTTTCTTTTAGGACAAATTCATGTAAGTTTTTACTTGTCACAATAAATAAACACTTGTTCATGCCTATTTAAGATTGCTGGTTACTCAAGTTTACTCACGTCATTCAAACTTTGTTTCATTCACTATTTACTAACTGGCAGCTTATATGCGAAACTTAAGAAATATTCATTATTTCGTTTGACAGAATAATATCAAAATAATTATTTTTTACATAACCTTTCATTGAGAAGATAATTTAGAAACAATTTTTATACTTGCCCACCCAAGAGCCATTTTTACTTGTCTCTGGCTAGTCTTTAAATGTAGAAAACTGAATATTTCAAAAACGGTATAATGAATCACTAAATTTAGCTTATAGTTAAAAGATTTAGTTTTCCATTAATATAATAAAAATCCCATAAATCAACAGTAATATATTCATGATCTATATGATTGAACAATAGACATGATACAAAAATAAATAATAAATACTTAATATGTAATACAGATAAAAATAAGAAAATCTGGACACAAAAATATACGGAATTGCACATCAAAATGAAATATTTATACCAATAAATCAGAATAAAGCAGTCTTTAATGTGACATAATTTTTCCTAACGTGTGGTGCTTTGGATATAAAACGATGATAAATATTTTAATATACTAGGCCACTATAAAAAATATTTGTGTAGAAGGTTCCACTTAATAGGTGGCTAATTCATTCTTAAACAGTAAGAATGAGATCAATATCTGGAAGGTCTGATGCTGGCTGCGGCATTTTTTATTATCTAAAGTTTCTCTGTAACCTTGCCAACCAATAGGTTCCTTATAAGGAGATTTACTAAGTGGAAAGGAAGAATATAGCAAAAAAGCTAAGTAAATAGATGCAAGGTCCCAGCAAGCTGCTGCATTCTTTTATCAAAACAGAAAACTGGTTTTCATATATCCGAAATCTTACTAACAAAAGATTTTTTTTTCAAAATTATGAATGGATTTTTATACATAATTTAAAGGAAAGCAGAAACAAAACATTTTTTTATTTTGGCCTGAAATATATATTAATTAGTGTGTGAGATTTGTTGTATTCTGAGAGACAATTCTCAATAAATAGCATTTCAAATCATGATATTATTTTTACCCATGGTCCCATAAAATTCTTTGATACGAAGCTAAATGTAATATGTTTTAAAAAATCATAGACATAACCGGTTCATAAATTTTTTGGAATTGAAAGGAATTCATTGTAATAAATAGCATTCAATAAATGCAAAATTCAATCAATGCTCTCCAGCATAGGTTTATAACCCTCAACCATCGTATGATCAATCCATATTAATGATTAATACTGCCATTTATTATCAAAAATGCAATTATAGGCCTGTTTTATGTTTTTGTGAACTGGCTTTTCTCTAAAATAAAGTCCGGAAAAGAACCTATAACAAATCAATCATGTCCCGTGTATGAAGGTTAATATTTTCAACATTACCGTTAGTTACGGAATTCATATATCTCATAAAAATCAAGATCAGAGAAAAAAATATTACAATATTCAAATAAAAGCATCATATTGTTATAACCGTTATATACCTTGACTTTCACCGTTAGTTGTGTACTTAATGGCATGAATTTTATTACAAAACATAATGTTATTATGAAAGCTAAAATGAATTAAGTAAACCTCAAGTCCACGGAAACGCAGTAAGGATTATAGAAATTTATCAAAATTTGTTTTTAATATGTTATAATTCTTTAAAAAAAGGCTTATGTAAATCCAAAAATAAAAGTAGCTTTTATCATTTAAAGTTGTCATGAATCATGTTTATGAATACTTAGCTTATCTGTTTCGCACTTTTATTGATAAGTAATAAATAAATAACTTGAAACATTTATAGACATTAAATTCAATCTCATAATTCTTTTTTTAGTGACTTTTTCATTTAAAATATAACAAGAGGCACGTTGACCTTGTTGATTCACCAGAAAACTTTTTCAATTAATTTTTGTAGCATTTTAAAGTAAAATTAGCATAAAATTAAAAGGTGCCAAAAAAGTTTTCCTTTTTTGGAACCCTGATGCCAAGGTTTGTGCAAATTAAATATAATTTGTCATAAGGATATAACATCTGAAATATACATCAACCAGTTATTATTTATTTGAAAGAAATAATTATAAGGCCCTTCAAGTGAGAAAAAAAAAATTGTGTTTATATCTATTTATAAAATTTGCAAATGCACAAATAACCTAATCAATATTTTGAAGTGCGCAACAAAATTACATCAAAACTAAAAACCCAATGAAATAATAATAATAATAATAATAAGAATACTACTACTAATAATAATAATGAAGATATACAAATGATTGCAGTTATGTGCTATTTCATAAATGATGTCATGACTTGAACTTTGACCTTTGACTCTTGTAGAAAAACAGTGCTAAAATACAAAAATATCAAAATATCATAAGCATTCAACAGCTAACAACTAAGTCATTTTTACATCCAGCATGCAAGATTTGACAACTTTAATAAAAGTGACACAATTTTAACTGAGGCATCGTTAAACACCATAAATCAACTCTTGACTTACAGGTATTCATAAAATCACACAGTTAATACATAAGGCTGAAATTAAAATAGACCTGAAAATTTTAATGTTTCTGTAAAATCATCTTAAATTAATTGAAAATACCACATGCTCAACTGGAAAGTTACACGTTTTAGATATTTTGATTTTTAGTTTGCAGTTTCTGAACTTTGAACTGAAGATACTCATATCTTATTACAAAATTAAATCTTCCTCCTTTTAACTAATCAATGATCTTATTGACAATTTCAAAAATCACATTTTTTAAAAAAAGAAAATAATAAATTATAATATTAAATCATCAGACAGCTTAAGGTAAAAAAAATAATTCATTCTGACAAATTTAATGTCATTTTTTTTACAAGTTTAAGAATTAATTATGATGACAAAATTACAAATAATTTTCAAACTATCATAATGAAATTTCAAATAATTGTCAAAATTTAAATTATGAATCAAACATTTCTAACAATTTTAAAATTTATTCATTCTGATAATAGTTTTAAATTTGTAACAATTTTAAAACTTAATGAAGATGATTAAATTTCTATTTATTTTAAATTTTAACAGTAATAACATTTCTAACTATTTTATAATTTAACTATAAAAATATTTTTAACAATTCTAAAATTTAGTTATGACGATAATGTTTCTAACAATTCTAAAAAGTGATAACGTGTTAATTTTTTCACTCTATACATTAAGATGTCGGAATTGAAGATTTTTCATTTTTTAAAAGAATATACTAATGTGTGATATAATTCAGATTATTATTCTGATTTCATTAACAAAGTGATGACATTTTCACTATTCATTCAATTTATACTTGCATACACATTCTGACTACACCAGGGAGATTTTAAACTTGTCATTCGAATATTAACACAAACAGATTAGCATAAAACATGAAACATTAGCATTGCAACATAGAGAGGATACAATACCATTTTGCCTTATGTTTTAAATATCAATAAAAATGTGCAATATCGTGCAAAATAAAAAAAACTTTATTTCTAAACAAAAGTTTAAATAATTTTCTAGCTACAATGCAAACCCAAGCAAAGGATAGCCTTCTTTAAAATACAAAGGTAGAGTAGAATTGAGCTTTACCCCAAATCAATATTTTCTTTATTTATAATGAGGTAGTCAAGTCAAGGATGGTGGAGGAAACCAGATCACACAATGAAAACTACCAACATTTAGCAAGCGATTTGACAAACTTTCTCACATTTGGACCCATCCTAACTCGGATTCAAAGGTAGGGTAGAGTGGAGCTTCACCCCAAATTAATATTTTCTTTATTTATATTGAGGTAGTCAAGTCAAGGATGGTGGAGGAAACCAGATTACACAATGAAAACTTCCAACATTTGGTAAGCGAACTGATGGACTTTCTCACATTAGGACCCATCCTAAGTCGGATTCAAACCTTTTGTCATGAGAGGCACTATGATCCATATATTTACCTTGGACTTCTCAACCCATTAGGCAGCATGCGGCCTTAAAAAACCTACTGTGTTGAATCCGTTAAATTACAGTTCTTTTCGACAGAAAGTCACTATATACAAGGAGGCTGTAACAACGGTCTAGACTGTATTGATTACAAGCACTAGGTTTTTTTTTACTGATGATACTGTTTTAACATTGAAGAATAAATATTAATTGTGACATGTTCGGCAAAAACAATACTTACTGGATATCTTATCGATTTTCAGATTTTTGCACCTTCTGACATATCAAGGTTGTATACGATATAAACAAAAAATTCTAAAATTTACAAGTAGCAAAGAATTATGAAAAAAAATACACAGAACACCCACCATAGATTGAAACTAGTTTTGATATTATAACCGGGTCATGCTATTTAATGGCATCTTCTAAAAAAAAAAAAAACTGAGAGTGATTCATTTCCTTTTCATTCCTTTTTTTCTTATTAGTTTGATTGTTTATTTCAGAGGTTGATTGTCTACAAGTATGGTGTTGCAGCATAAACTTCAAGAAGAGAGTTGAGTAATGGTGTTTTACGTCCCAGTCAAGAATATTTTAATTATATCCAGACAACACCAGCTATAGTCGAAAGTGCAGAAATTTGCCTGTGCGTTGCACTGATGGCATTATACAGCAGCGTTTTTATGGTGCCAGGCCTACCTTGAAACGGTACCTCATATATTTTAAGTTCCCATCTGAAAGAAACATGACTTTCATTTTGTAATGCCAAGTGCTTGGTGAAAGAACGGTCTCTACCCACTTTCAAGTCTTGGGTCAGACCCAGTTGGAGTTCGAAACCCATGACCACCTATTTATGGAGTGAGCACTTTACCAACAGAGCTACCGCAGTGGCCTTCAAGAAGAGACTTTTGTTGTTGTGCATAATAATGACAACAGGTGTGTGTATTAATAAAGAAAACACACTTCATTATCACAGCACAAAAACAAATAAGTATGATTTTTGTTTGACATGTTACAAATGTAACTCTTTAATTCCTTGGATGAAAAAGATAAGTAGTTCTCTTTAATGTTTGTGGAAAATGTTATAGAAACATGCTTGTAAATACTGCCAATTCCCATTTATAACTAGAGAGAGAAATTTTCTAAAAACTAACCAAGTCTGGCTTACAAAAATAAGTGAGAATCATAAACACATGTTTTGTTTATAAACCATTCTATCTACAAAGAATTAATTTAGCCTGGCCTATAGACATAGGTTGAGATTGACTATAAAGACTTCATTTGTAAATGATTCTACCTACTAAAAATTAGCTTATCTTTGCCTACAGACACATAGCAAGAATCCTAAACACATGATTTGTTTGTAATCCATTCTATCCACTAAAAATTAATTAAGCCTGGCCTATTGACACAGGGTGAGATTGAATATAAAGACTTCATTTGTAAATGATTCTATCTACTAAAAATTAGCTTATCTTTGCCTACAGACACAAAGCAAGAATCCTAAACATGTTTTGTTTGTAAACCATTCTATCCACTAAAAACTAATTAAGCCTGACCTATTGACACAGGGGTGAGATTGAATATAAAGGCTTAATTTGTAAATGATTCTGCTTACTAAGAATTAACTAAGCTTTGCCTATAGACACATAGTGAGAATTGTATGTACATGCTTATTTTGTTAATGATATTAAGCTTTACTTCAATCTGGCAAAATAAGTCATCTAAGGGCAATACCGATTATGTAATTGATCAAAGATCATTCAAGCAAAAATCTTTTTTGATATTTCTAATATCTGACAATTTTATTAAAAATATATACATGTCAATATTGATCAGTAAATTTGCAATAAATTAACAGCAACATCTTTTTGATTTATTCATGGGAAAATTTTTCAACACAGATTTAACAAATTAAATTTTTTTTTTCGATTAGATTATGGATTTTAGGATATTTTAATATAAAATTCATGACAAGAAAATCATTTTTCCAAATCATTCATATTGTATTTATTTGAATATTTTCCAATTTTTCTAGGGTCAAAGACTTATTCATGTAGACATAATAAAATTTCACACAAGCTAGTTTTTGAAGACAACTTACAGCATTATATTAAATTTTCTTTATTATATTGTATGTATGTTGACAATATGTATCAATTTTATGAGATGAGCTGCAACTGTAAATAACAAACATTATTGAGTCATAAACACTTACAATGGAGTGAAGTGGAGTGGAGTGGAATGGACTGGTGTAAAATGAACAGTAGTGGAGTTGTGTGGAATTAAGTGGTTTAGAATGGATAAAAGTGGAGTGGTTTAGAATGGACAAGAGTGGAGTTATGTGGAATGGAGTAGAGTAAAATGGACAGTAGTGGAGTGGAGTAGAATGGATAAAACTGGAATAAAGTGGAATGGAGTGGAGTTAAATGGACAGTAGTGGAGTTGAGTAAAATGGACAGTAGTAGAGTGGAATGGAATGGAGTAGAATAGACAGAAGTCAAGTGGAATGGAGTAAAATGTAATAGAGTAGAATGCATAAAAGTGGAATGGAGTAGAACAGATAGAAGAAGGGTGATGTGGAGTGGATTTGAGCAGAATGGATAAAAGTGGAATTGAGTGGAATGGGGTGGTGTAGAATGAGTCAAAATGGAAAAGAGTGAAATGGAATAGAATAAAATGGATTGAAGTGTAATGGAATGGAATGGGGTGGAATGGATAGAAGTGGAGTGGAATGAATGGATAGAAGAGTTAAGTGGAATGGAAAATAGACAGTAGCGGAGCAGAGTGGAGTGAAGTGGAGTTGAGTGGAATAAAATGGACAGTAGTGGAGTAAGAGTGTAGTGGAGTTAGAGTGGATAGAAGAGGGGTGCATTGGAAAGTCTCCAGTAGAGTGGAAAAGAAAGAAGTGGTGTGGAATGGACAGTAGTGGAGTGGAGTAGAATCGAGTCGAATAAATAGAGATGGAGTGGAATGGAATAGAGATGAGTAGAATGGATAGAAGTGAAGTTGAGTGGAATAGTATGGTGTAGAATGCATGGATAGAAGTCTAACTAAATGGAGGGAAGTTGAGTGGTGTAGAATGGATAGAAGTGGAGTTTAGTGGAATGTAGTAAAAAATACAGTGGAGTTGATTAGAGTGGATAGATTCATGGAGTGGAATATAATAAACCTGAAAGTCTCAAGTGGAGTGGAATGGAGTGGATAGGAGTAGATTGAATAGAGGTGGAGTGGAATAGACTGGTAATAAGATAAGAAGAATGGATAGAAGTGGAGTTGCGTGGAATAGAATGTGTAGAATGTATGGATAGAAGTGAAATTGAGTGGATCAGAATAAATAGAAATAAAGTTGTTTGGAATGAAATGGAATAGACAGTAGTGGAGTGAGTGGAATGGAGAAGAATAAACAGTAGTGGATTGGAGTAGAAAAAAGTGAAGTGGAGTGGGGTGGAGTAATGTGGAATAGAGTAGTGGATATAAGTTGGGTGGAGTAGAATGGAATGGAAAAGAGTGAAAGAGTGGGGTTGAGTGGAATGGTGTGGAATGGATAGAAATAGAGTGGAATGGAATAGAAATGGGTAGAATGGATAAAAGTGGAGTTGGGTGGATAGATGTAGAGAAGAGCGGTATAGAAATGAGAAGAATGGAAAAAAGTGGACTAGAGAATGGAGTGAAGTAGAATACATAACAGTTGAGTTGAATAGAGTAGAGTGGAATTGATAAAAGTGGAATGGAATGGATAGAAATGAGTGGAGCAGAACATAATGCATCCATATGTATACAGATGTTTAAAATGTCACTGCTCAATACTCCAGGGGTTAGCTAGCATACCAAAAGATCAATATGCCAAAAAGTAAAAAAAATTGCACTTTTACTTTGTCAATAACCATCCATTAAAAATCCAAATATTTTTAATATTGCCAATCAACTTACTCAAACTTGGTCATTGGATGCTTACACCAGATTCTCCGCATATGTCTTATAACCAGGCTGCCATACAATTAAAAAATACCAGTTTATCATCTAAAACTAAACAGAAACTCCATTTTCTCTGCCTGCCCATCCTGCCTTGCCTTTAAAACTATATCAACTACACATTCACAAAACTATAAGCTTACTTTGCACTGCCTGCAAACAGCTGGACCAACAATATTTCAGTTCAAAAGCCAAACAAAATGTATATTTGTTAAACAAAAATACCTAATTGCAAATAAAGTATTTTTCAGATAACAACTTTTTTTTCTTTTTTGAAAACAGATATTTTTTTTTAACTCTATTTCTTTTTTTTTTTTTTATTATTCTTTATTTACACTGATTTTACCCAAGCAGGCTTATTTTTTGTTTGAATTTTAAATATGATATTGTTATATAAAAGAAATAAATAAATAAATTCATAAAAATATTATTTCATAAATAATTATGAATTCATAAAAAATATGATTAATTCATAAAACATACAAGGTTCTCTAACATTTGTATTTATTAATTGCATATCCATTAATTTTTTGGGATATCTGTCACTATGGCAACTTAAATGTTTCATTTCAGATTTTTCTAACTGTCTGATTACAACTCTACTGGGACATTTATATACTCATCAGGAACACAATACATGGAGAATGTCGTCTTTTTATCATCAATATGCTATTTTAATAAATTCCAGATACCAGAATGCTCAATTTCTCTTCAATTAAGGATAAACAGACCCGCCTAAATCATAAGGATAATCATATTAATTACTACGACTCTGAGAATTCTATCATAATTTCCCTCTCGTTAACAACTTGTTTGAGATGAGGTTTCCATATATTGCATTAGGTTACAGAACAGGGTCAAAATTATGATTTTCCAGACTTTCAACAAATTAAATGTTATCAGAATTTGTAAAAATACACAGGAGTCTGTTGATAAATTTATGATATCACAAAATAACAAATTAATATCCTGAGTGTTAGCCGTGCTTTTTACATCTCTTATCTATTACATCTGGTTTTTGTTTTATATAAATAATTTTTTTTTTTTTTTGGCCAATCCCAGAACTAATATATTAATATTATCATTTGTATATATACGTTTGTTAACAGAATAAATAAAAAAATGTATTATAAAAGCTCAGTTGGTAGAGTGTTTGCTTGGTATGTGGTAGACAGGTTTGGAACACTGGCCTGGTCTGGCCAAAAATCGAAAATAGGTTAAAAAGTGACTGTTCTTTCATTATGGTCCCTTCAAATGGAAGAAAACTAAAAGCCTAATGTTTTATGGTAGATTGGTATCACACTGAAAAACCATCATACACACTGCCTTCAACATACTACAAAGATTTAAATTTCAGTCATTTCATCTACAGTTGGTGATGTCCAAATATAAATAAAATATTCTTCATCGATATGAATATCTCCTTTTAATTAATCAGTCAACACAAAAAACTTTTATTTAAATGTATAATCTGCATCATTCTGATTCAATGAAGTATTGAAGGTCATGATTGGCTAAAAAAATTCATTCTTTGGAAAGGTATGAAATTATGGCTTGTTCTCAGATCCAAGACCAGTATCTGTTCAGTCAGACCTGTACTTTTCAGTGAGTACCATCCCTTTCTGGTAAATTTTCTAAATTGTTCACATAGAAATAATAATTTCTTTTAAAATTTATATTTGCAAAAAACAATTAAACTTTTAAAATTAAAATTCATGACAGCTCTAATTTCAGACACTTTTCTGTCTAAAACTGAATTGATTGGGTTTTATTTATTTATTTATTTATTTATTTATTTATTTATTTATTTATTTATTTTTATTTATTTCTTTTTTTAATGTATTTATTTTTTTTTATTATTTAATTTTTTTTTTTTTTTTTTGGTTGGTTGGTTAGTTGATGGTTGTTTTGTAGCATCAGCAATTTTGAAGCTATTCATGAAAAAACAATTTTTGTTTAATCTTGATAATTAATTTCAAAGCAAATTCATGTGAACCATGAGATTGCAAATGTTTCTGATCTGCACTGTACCAGCTTGTTCTTATGGTGACCTTAAGAGTGCTAACACACTTGCCTGCAATGCTGCATATAAACATCACAGACAACACACACAATATATCATACTGGAACTGAGCCAACCAGTAAAATCCTATGACATGGAAAAAACTTTTCTTGCATGTGGTTGACCATTTTGGCTTGGATAGTAAAAAGGAGGATATATTATTACATATTATCAATTGTATTTATTTGGAAAATAACAGTATTAATATCTCGCCTTTTATATAACCAAGCATATTATTTTCTGTACAGTGATAAACATGATACATAAGCCATATGCAGCTATGTCACCTATACCAACTTCAGTCAAGTCTTCAGGAATGTTAATGATCAGACTTTAGATCATGGTGCCTCCCAAAGCCTAATTTCAAATTATAATCGGAAGATTTTCTACTGATAAAGTTTAGGTACCTTGGTGGCAAAATGGTCTCAAGATTTAGCTCAAAAATTAAAACAATTAATCATGTAATAAAGTTCATAAGTTAGTAAACTGAAGTTTGTGTTGTGTTCAACACAGCCCAACCACCAACCTCCCCTCCCACCCTCACACAACTAGTATTCTCCACCATCCCAGAACTAATTGTTTGACAGAGGTGAGAGAATTTGATTAGCTGGAACATAAACTTTAAAACTAAAATCCACACATTTACGAATATGTAAAACTTAGTATTTTTTGAAATTTAAATTTCGTTCCCTTAAAGAGATCACAAAAAGAGGTCACTGTGACCTCTTTCAGTGAAATCAACGACAAGAACATGAAAGGATTATGAAATTGAGGCTAAATAGTGTGGTTTTTTGTATTTATCCTACAGAATTAATTTACAATGCATCATCATGGTCATTTTTTTTCAACTTTTTTTTTTATTATTCCATAATCTGAGTGAGCTATATCTATAATAATACCTTTAATATGATATAAAAACTTTAAACATGTGTAAGATTGATTATAGTTCTAAAAGAAAAACAAATCCTGTATGTTATATAAAGATGATTTTCTGACAGGGGAACGATAAAACCAGACATATTATAGGTATGGATGAAGTTGATCATGATTAAAAAAAAAAATCTCAATGATGTTATCAATCTAAAAATTCTAATATTTCCATATGTTTTAATGAATAATATTGGCATATGGAATTATATCTTTATCATAGTTTACTAGCATTTACAGATGGAACAACAATAATTTGATCATACTTTACTGCATTTACAGATGTTAAACCGATTTTTTGAAAGACAATAAATATTAGATTGATATATATCTGGGGATTTTTTTTTACATCTTTGTTATAAAGTGATATGTTGCACCTTAATATGGCCTCCATATCCTGCCTTATGATCATCTTATAGTCATAAAAACTGTTGTATAGTTTCTTTTAAATAATCAGTTTCAAATGAAATTTTTCAATAATTCTTATTTATTGCATGTTTAAAAGGGAATTAGGATGGATTTATTCATAATTACAATGATACTAAGATACCAGTATACAGGGTCATGTACTGGGATCAATGAAAGAAAAATCTTCACCAGGTTACAATCTAATAGTCCCCATTGACAAATGGTCAAACCTAAGATATGTAGCTTGGTACAATCTAAATTTTAAAACATACTCTCTCTTCCACAACAAGTTCAGGCTATTCTGTAATGTACCAAGGTCGATATTGGTTTATTTTTCTTGCTTTTACACTTAAAAAATTATTTAAAAAATTATTTCCATTAACATCAGAATTTTTTAATACTTTTTTTAATGTTTATTCTACCTCATTAGCTGCAGAAACTGTCTCCAAAGCTGGAATATCTGGTCATTTATATATTCATATATTCATTACTTAGTCAAGTGCCGCAAGTGAAGTAATGGTATTTTTCTCCCAGTAAAAATTCTATGACATACAATAAGGTGGTAAGTTCTAGTATGAAGGAATGCCTGAGAGAGAGAAAAAAAAAAGAAAAGAAAAGAAAAAACTTCACCAAGTGGTCGGAAAAAATCATTTCAAAAAAGATTTTCATTTAGTTTGAGGTTTCAGGTTTGATCCCAGAATGAACCCTGAAAGTATCTTAACTTTGTTGGTTTGATATACCAAGACTGCAAAAGACATAATGACACTCTACTGGATTTTTGTAATTTCTTATTTAAATCTATTTTAATATTTTCTAGACTAACTGATATAACTTTGCTCTATCACATGCTATATTAAAACTGACAAACTGGTCTCTCAGAATATTATACAAATATTGATTTTAGTACTGTATGTTTCTCTGTAAAGTTTACATACAAAGGGAGATAACTTCAGTTAAAATCTAATTAAAATTTCATTTACCTGGATGATTATGCCAGGTGTGTATATCTTTGATTAAGATTCTTGTCATTATAATACCTTGATGTTTTTTCATATATTTTTTTTGGCTATGTTATGGAGAAAAAATAAGAAATTTTAATGATTTTAGTATCTAAAACAAACATATTTTTTTCACTTACATTTATGTAAAATGTTACAATTTGAAAAACTTATATTTATTGAAATATTCTCCTCTTTTTAAATGGCTATCAGATCACAGTGGCTCTAACCACCTAAGTTTAATATCCCAATTTCACAGATCTTAGGAGCCAGGCGTTCGTCAGTTTGCTTTCTGAAGTTCATGGTTTTTTGTATTTACACTGATATTCTCTGCCATCCAAGAACTGTTTCTGTATAAGTGAAAGAATCTTTCTTTGAGCGAGAAAAAGCTTTACTTAATTCAACTTTCTTTTGAAGATGGGGTTACATTGGTCAAGTGGTCAAGGCATTAGTCTTAAAAGCAGAAGCATTTACACACTACTGTATGACACTATCTGACTGTAAATGAAGCCAGGATTTTTTGTTTCCCAAGATTTATTACACTGGATCTGTATGAAACTATGTGACTGCAAATGAAACCTGGATTTTTTCTTGCACAAAATGGATGACTCTGTAATTGAGCCAGGAGTTTTAAATGTTTATGTCACTATGAACAAGTGTACTAGCTTTCTAAAGATTTCTATCAGACATAACAAATCATAAATTCTTACACAAAAAACTCCAGCACAATGAGTTCGTGTTTAGATTAACCCTTCAGGTAAATAAGAAACATTGCCTTACTGCAAATGATGAAAAAATTGCTAATGTGATGTAAAACAACAACAACATCTTTTATACATCTTTTGAAGATGTGTACATTAAAAGGGTTTTGCATTGATACTAAGACATCCACAAGCCATAGGCAAAGTTGAAGAAGTTTATACAGTAAACAGAGAGGGCTCTTCATTGAACCATGCAAACCATGACACAGGACATACATTTATAAAGAACAACTTATCAAAAGGAACCCTTTTACCTATTGTTTCCTTAATAGTGAATGCTTATTTGTCAATAGTCTGTAACAAGAGGGAGGAAAATGTAGGGTCGTACCAGGATTGAACCTGGGACCTCCCACACTATAGGAGAGTGCTCTTCCAACTGAGCTACCCAGACCGCTACATTCCTCCCCTGTTATTTATTGGTTTCCCATGATCCTATGGGAAATTTCACCCTTAATTCCCTCAGATGGTCTTTATATGGATGCATATATTCAGTCCACCACTTCAGAGGGCCACACTGGCCACCAAACTGTAACAGGAGGGAGAAAAATGCAGGGTAGGACTGGGGACCGAACCCGGGACCTCCCACACTATAGGTGAGTGCTCTACCAACTGAGCTACCCAGACCGCTACAAGTCTCTTCTTGATAATTAAGTACCTGATGGGCCTTTTTCAACTTTAAGGGAAAGAGGCCAGGGCCTTGCCTTTTGTAATTAAGCAAACAAAAGTTCATGCAAACTGGGAATTTGAAAATTAAAAAAAAGCAAATAGGTCTTGTCAAACTGCTTAAAAATTAATATTTGGCATATTCTGCACTTGCAGAATATAAAGATCAGAAATTGACCTGATTTTTAAGGATTGAATTTGTCTTTATTTTTCTCTTAGAAAAAGTAAAGCCCGTTTATCAAGACCAACTATGGTACCACAGATATATGGAGATTTTAAAACAGAGGTTGTTTTTGGTTGAAATCTGAACAAAAGGAACCTAAAAACATTAGTTAAATGGGCAGGTGGGCTTAATGTAGATGTTCCTTTTGGTTGAAACCTAAAAGGAATTTAAAACTGGTCTTTATAAAAGGTGGTCTTTATATAAAGGTGGTCACTTAAGCAGGTTTAACTTTAGATTATTTATTATCTGTCTAAAATATATTTTAAATAATAAAATCCCCCAGTCCCTTATATACAGGACTTGTTAATTTGTACTTACTAAATAACTTGTACATGTATTTGTCAAAAAACTTTTGTGAAGTTATCATTTCAAAAGCATAATTAGTTCAAATAGATTTCTGAGTTTACACTTATTCTGTCTTATTTGTAAAATAAACAACATTACATTTTTTTTTCAAAAAAAAATTATTTTCAGAAAAAATTTTGTAAGTCTATATAAGCACCCGTGGGAATAAGAAGATGAAAATCAGAAAATGAATTGCATTTATCCTAACTCCTAGCTATCATATATTGCAACTTTAAAAAAGCCGTAAAGTGAAAAAGCTTACATAAACAATTGATTAAATGAGAAAAATCTGACTATGGAAAAACTTTTTTCTTCAAAATAATAGTTTTTAGAACCCATAACAGGCTCTAACCGTGGGGTATTTAGAAGAGTATTAAATACTGTCAATTAATTTATTACCCCAAAAAGTAATTTATCAAAGACACATTTCATCAGATATTATGTGTCCATGGTGTAATATTAAGAATTAGAATCCATATAGTCCTCTTAATTCACACCATAGTTTTGTTGATCTAAGGGCAAGATGAAATCTTACGACCGTCGTCGATTTCATTTGGGTATAATATAAGTTATACTTAATAGAAGAAAGTAGAAATGTTTTCAGCATAAACTATGTAGAATTTCATCTTATGGAATCAATGTTAATATTGACCAATGACTCTATAGACAATTTGTTACTTTGTTTATGGTCGCCATAACAATTTCAGTGCACTTTAGGTCTTTCAAATATCAATGTTTCATTAATCACATAACGTTATTCAGTTTAATATGATTAACGTATCGTTTTTTAAGTAAAAACATAAATTTTTATTTCTTCGTTAACATCCATGGTTAGATTTATCTTAATCAAACCTGAGTTTTATGTTTGCATGTTTTCTCTAATTCCATGTATTGACTTTTGGCTGCTTAATGCTTTTTATTGTGTTTAGCTGTCATGCATAATCCTTCATCTGTATTTATTTTTCATTTTTTACAAAATTATGATACAGAATTTAAAACAACCCAATTTTTTTAATTACATTTTTTTGAAAAAGTTTCTTTTTCTTAATGTTTTTTCTTCTGATCAAAAAAAAAAAAGAATTATTATTAGAATTTTTTTTATAATTTATTTCTCTAAGATATTGGGGCCCCATCGATGGCAGAATGGTCTCATGTACATGCTTATAGATCCTCTCTCACTGCATACCACTACATAGCTCAGTTGGTAGATATTTGCTTCATATGTGGATGGTCAGGGTTCAAACCCAGGGTAGGTTTGACCAAGACTTGAAAATAGGTAGTGAGTGTTCTTTCGCCACAATTGATATTTAGAAATAAAAAGCACACGATCCTTTGGATGACACCTTAAAAAACAATGGCTCATACAATGGTAGACGTGACATGCTTAAAAATCCTCCCTGCACATTGCTCCGAGTGAACTGCAAAGGTCAAAATTTCTGGCACTTCACCTATAGCTGGTGAGGTTTCAATACAAGTTAAAATATTCTTGACTGGAACTTAAAAGGTTAAACCCCAATCAATCTATCTATCATCGCTCAAGGTTCTAAATAAAACAGAGTGTAAATTTTTTGTCAGTTCGTTTTCCAAAATGGGTGGAATAATAGCTTTTTACACTTATGGTTTATGCCAGACAAAATTTTTCTCGCATATATTGAAACTGTCAGTTCTAGAATAGTGAAAGAAACCAGAGTTCTCTAGGAAAACCACTGACTTCTGGCAAGTGAACTAATTAACTCATTAACTTAGTTTTGCTGAACTTTTTAAAATTTAATTAAAATGGTATAGATCTAGGCCAGCATGTCATCCAATTTTATCAGTATGTAATTATTCCGATATTATCATCAATTATTTTTAAATGTAAAATTAACATTCTTCATATATTCTGATTTTTCAAAAGTGAAAAGTCATAAAAAAGCTATACCACTGTTTCACAGGAGATTTTTCAACATATTATTTGTAATAGGGTTTAATAAAACTATGTCCTGTCCCCTAAGTATAATTATTTTTGAATATCAAACAGGAATCCTGCAAAGGAATTAAATTGTCTCAACTTGTTAAAGTTGGTTTATATAATAAAACAATGATGTTGTAGAGAAAAATAAAAGTAAGAAGTGAAGTCCATGACACTTCTTTTGTTCAATTACTGTAAATGTACTTTATTTTGTAGTAATCTTATTTTAGTGATTTTCGCTTGACAAATCATGCTAATTTATGATTACCTTAATAAATGTGAATTCGATGCAGTAACATAATTATAGCTTACCTGCTGAAATGATTATAGAACTTGTTATGAATTATATGATATTAAACATTACTAAGACTGGGGGAGGAGCTTTCTGCCGATTTCAACAACTACTTAATCAATACTTTGAAGTGCAAGTGAACAAAAACAGATATGTGTTTTATATAAACACCTTTTAAACACTGGATTAAAATACTAGTATTCACTCATTCACATAATAGTTATCTACTACTAGTATTAATTATCATTATTATAGTTCATTTTGGAAACTGAATTCTACTGTTACTTTTACCTAAACAGAACCCATCTGTTACTTTTACCTCAATGAAATTTATCTGTTACTTTTACCTCAATGAAATTTATCTGTTACTTTTACCTCAATGAAATTTATCTGTTACTTTTACCTCAATGAAATTTATCTGTTACTTTTACCTCAATGAAATTTATCTGTTACTTTTACCTCAATGAAATTTATCTGTTACTTTTACCTCAATGAAATTTATCTGTTACTTTTACCTCAATGAAATTTATCTGTTACTTTTACCTCAATGAAATTTATCTGTTACTTTTACCTCAATGAAATTTATCTGTTACTTATATCTAAACAGGCCAGTAGGCAAGTATTTTAGAAAGGGGGTACGATTTTGAAGAATGTAGTCGCACATCGTGTGTGCACCACAGGTACGCCTTACTAAAGGGGTCTGGGTGCATGCCCCCCTCCAGAAAATGTTTGAAAATGAAATGCAAAATTGTGCATTTTGGAGTATCTTAATGTCTTCAAAACGATTTTAAGGGTTTAATAGTGGTAAATGATTTTTAATGAGGCTTTAACAGTGCTTAATGGTTTTCACCACCACTACCCCCAATTTTTCAAATGTATGCTAGTTGAGACTACCAGTTTTACAAATTGATGTTAAGTGAGACTACCAGTTTTTCAATGTATGCAAGGGGAGACTAACAATTTTTCAAATGTATGCTATGTGAGACTAACAATTTTTCAAATGTATGCTAGGTGAGACTAAACCACCGAGTCCATTAAACAGGTACGTTTAATATGAAAACAAAATTTAAATAACTGGATTCAATTTTCTGAAAATAAATATTTACATATATATATATATATATATATATATATATATATATATATATATATATATATATATATATATATATAAAGAAACTCTTTGCTCAGGATTTCTGTTCCAAATCAAGAAATTATAATCAAACGAGAATATCATTAAGTAACATTAATATGACACTTAATCTTAATCTGAAATTATGAAAATAATAATTCGAAAAAGTCAGGAAAAGAACATTATTGCTTTGGTAAAAACTGAAAACTATAAACCAATCCGATTTTAATTTAAAAGATTTGATACCATTTGATAATACTTCACTGTTAATTATATAAAGCAAAAAAATTCCAAACTGTTTATTTAAATCCGGAATTTTCATCATATAAAGTATGACTAAATAACAAAAGAATTCAGAGAAACAAAAATGTACAAAAAATTATCATATAAACTGTACCATGATGTTAATTTCACCCAAACTCAAAATGTTTTAAAAATATTTCTTTAACAAAAAAAATGAGCTTAACTCTGAGAAATGATCAGAATCATCATAGTTACGAACAATCTCTAATAACGTGAAATTCTAATATAGAATCTGTACATGTGATTTATACCGATAAAATGTGTTTTAGTAATCTAATATGTGATACTGACAAAGAAATTGCCTGCGATTGAATCATTTGTAACCTTTGCTCACGTTAACGCTCGCCAATTTTACATAAATACTAACCAATATTATTTGATAACTATCACAGACCCATGCCGATTTCAAATTTATCAACATTTGGGCTTATAACAAGAAATTGTTCTACAGTTTCATGCTTTAGAAAATCATTCTGATCTTCCATTAATATGTCAAATGTGCTTCTGTTTTTCGATATTTCATCTTCTATTAAATTTACACCGTTATACAGATCACTGGGAACGGCTCATAATGAATTGACGCTGGATGAAGCATGGGCAATCTGACAAAAACCTGTATTTTATCAAATGATAGATGGGGGTTCCACTGTAGTTTAACAAATTTAATTCTGCATTTTTTGACAAGTGTATTGTTTTGTATTATGTAATTATCTTTGTCACGAATCAATAAATTATTGTTATATCTCTCCGTATCTGCTTTAACTCAGTTCTTTACATTAAAAACAATTTTTTTTCGACAAAACCATTATCCTGCAGTCTAGTCATAAACATATAAGTTTCTTGTATTTTCCATATTCCTTTGCTTCCAACTCATTCCAGTCCAGCACTGATTTTTCATTATATATATATATATATATAAAACAAAATACCTTATATATAAAACAAAATACCTAAGATGGAGATTTAGCAAATTTTCCGTCCTTTTTGGGACTTTTCAAGCTATGACTTAATTGTTTACTGTTTCTGGGTTACATGTTGATTATGATGTCATACCTTTTATGTAACATAGACAATAAAAGTCATAGCTTGAATAAACAGCTGCGCCTGGAGCGCAAGATATGCCCGTCAGATATTTAAACTTCTTTTTTAATGTCTTAAACAACTTGACATTTAGCTGAAACATATTTTTTTAAAACAAAAGTAGCAAATTTTTTTCTCAATGTTTATTCACAAACCTTTTTGATTATAGGACAAATATAACACAAAAGTTTCATAAAAAATGTTCAAATGATTTTTGAGTTACAACATGCAAAAAAATGCCTAAAATTTGACAATTAAAGGCCAATAACTCTACAACAAGAAAACATAAGAATCTCAAAAATAAAAGGGAGCTCTCTGCCATGGACAAATATAACACAAAAGTTTCATAAATAATGTTCAAATGAATTTTGAGTTACAACATGCAAAAAAATGCCTAAAATTTAACAATTAAAGGCCAATAACTCTACAACAAGAAAACATAAGAATCTCAAAAATAAAAGGGAGCTCTCTGCCATGGACAAATATAACATAAAGTTTCATAAAAAATGTTCAAATGATTTTTGAGTTACAACATGCAAAATATGTCATAGACGGGCATATAAAAACCCAAAAGGGACAAAAATGTTTGCTAAATCTTCATCTTAGGATTTTTTGTTTTTTATGTTTTTTTCCATGGGAAAGACATTTAACTGCACTTTTACATGCTCAAACACACACACACACACACACACACACACACACACACACACACACACACACACATGTATATATAGTATATATGAATATATTTTTTGTATTTTCATACTCATTCCTATATAGGTGTTTACGTGAGATTATTTTCACTTTTTAGAAAACTAAATAATTTCCTCAGTTTTTTTTTAATTTAATTGTCACTAATTACAACATGACATTGTGTTACTCTATTTTTTTTAATTTTTAGAAAAAATGGCTTGGTCCCAGTTTCATTAATATTCACTCAAATGAGTGGACACTCAACTCAAATATTTCCATTTTTCTCGCATCAATAATTTTTTTTTTTTTTATATATATATATTTATTTTTTTTTTAGAAAGTGCTGTGTTTAGTTTCACAAACCTATACTACACAATTTCAATACAACATTAGATATTAAATTTTAACTGAAAAATTGGCATTGAAACATTTCCTAATTTGAGTTTAATGTAAACTCAGTTAAGTGAATGATTGTAAAACTTAGGCCTGGTTATTATCAAAAACATAAACCATTCGAATCAAAATAAGATCTTCACAGATAAAATATATATTCGGCTTTTTAATTTAGCAAAAGAGGGGGAGTTAAAACAGCAATATTTCTTTTCCATTTCATAGAAAATTGAGAAATATTCAAGTGGAAATACAGAAAATTATATCAATAATATGTATATTTAATCAGTTTTAATGATAAAATTTACCAAACCTTTAAAAAGAATACTAAGTCAAGTTTTAATTTTTAATACATGGTTTAGTTTTAGTTCCAAAAATGAGATTTAATCATTCAAAGTACAATGGATTAAAGTTTTGACCTTAAGTTTGCAAGAAATATCAGAATCTGATAAAATAAAATCCTTTGAACAAAATAGTAATTTACAATTTGAACAAAATAGTAATTTTCAATTATTTAGGTTAAGGATTAAGTAGATAATTGGTGTTTTACATCCCAGTCCAAGATTTTATTTTACCTACATTAAAGTGGACTAGTTTGGTATGACGGAGAAAACCAGAGTGGTAGAAAAAATCCAAAATTTACCCAATGATCCGACAAATAATTATGTCATGATAATCTGTTAAGACTGGGATCTGAACCTAAGTGGTGAACCTAGATGCAACCAGAAGTCCTGGCAATTTTAGTTTTTTAAAACTTTTATACATGAAGTAATTTCTGTTTTCTTTTGCCATAATTTGGTTAGTGAAATTTTGTCCATTATAGGAAGCTTTTGTGATAAACTGAACTGTTTATAGGAAAGAAAAAAAAAGATTTTTTTTACATTAAAATAGTTTGGCAATAAGTTATGTTGTAACGTTATTGAGGAGCATTAGTACAAGGTTTTACTGTGGCAATAAGTTAGGTGGCAGAGTTTTCAAGGGCATCACAACAAGGATTTATTGTGGCAATAAGGGGTGACAAAGTTATCAAGGGGCTTGACAACAAGATTTTACTGTGGCAATATATAAGTTCAGTTGAGTAATTGTGTTTAACCTCCCAGTCAAGAATATTTCACTTACAGCGAGATGTCGCCAGCTAAAGGCAAAAGTGCATTGCGCTGATGGTATAATGCAGCAGGGATCTATATCGTGCCACTCCTACAATGACACAGGACCTCTTTTATTTTAAGTTCCCATCCAAAAGAATCATGACTTTCATTTCATAATGCCGAGATTGCCTGGTGGAAGAACAGTCACTACCCACTTTCAAGTCTTGGGTCAGACCTGGTCGGGGTTCAATCCCATGACCTCCCACTTACAGAGTGAGCACTCTACCAACTGAGCTAACGTTGTGGTATTGGCAATATATGAGATTACATAGTTATTGAGGGGCAATGTAACAAGGTATTACTGTAAATATATACCACATCATAGTTGATACAACTTGACAGATGATTCATTCATTATTATATGGTTAAATAATTATGGCAATAATACTAATTTATATCTTAAAGGCAGTATCCTGGCCTTTCTTAACAAATTGATTGAAATTCCACCCAATTTCACACAATAATCAAGCCATTTATGAAATATTACACATGTGCCCTAAATACCGTAAATCAGAAACAAATGGTGTCAGTTAATATTTGTGAGTATTGTCATTTAAAGATAATATAAATACTTTTATTTTCACTTCATCATCAGGTCTGTGGAAATTGAAATACATGTATCGGTATACCAAAATAAAATATATGCAAACGCTTTATTTTCATGTCATCTTACTCCAAAATTAAATAAATGCAAAAATTTGTTGATTTCAGTATTTATTTTTGTAACAGCCTCTTATAAGAAAAGTTGTCAATGCACTCTATCTATGATACAGTAAAATGATATAATGACCAACTCTTAGTAATGTATATATAAAGGCCTCCTGTCCATTTAAGAATCCAATTTTTGGGGTGTTTTTCCTTGCTTCAAATTTCAAGGAAACAGCGAAGTAATTGTGTTTGCTTCCCAGATTCTATCAGTTATATGTGGTTAATTCTGGATTGGTAGAGGAAACCGGAGTGCCTGCAGAAAACCACTACTCTTGGCAAGCTGACCATTCACACACAGATTGAATGCCAGCATGAGAATTGAATCCGGGCTGTAGAGGTGCTCACTGATCCATAAGAGTACATTTTAGGCCACTGGGACATCAAGGCCTCATTATCTGGACAACTTATCTAATAAATTCCAGAAATTTTTGGTAACACATGTCTTTATTAAACAGGATTTATTGTATTATGTTCTCCATTCAACTAACACTAACCAACAAACCCGACCAACCAACCACTACATCGAACCTTTCTAATCTGCCAACCAACTGACAAACTTCTCCATCCAACCCCAAACCTGTAAGGGGCCTTGGTGGCCAAGTGCTATAAAGTGTGCACTTAAGGATCACAGCACCTCTCATCACCTGGGTTTGAATCCCACTCGTGACAGATCCTAGTGTGAGCAAGTATGTCAGTTTGCTTGCCGAAGATCTGTGGTTATTCCCGGGCACTCCGGTTTCCTCCACTATCCCAGAACTGACCACTCGAAATAAGTGAAAGATTCTTGACAGGGGTGTTAAAACCATTACTCCACTCCACTCCAAAATCGTAACCCATCAACAAAGCCTTTGTCACTGAAGTTCATTATTGGTCAAGTGGTTAAGACGTCAGCCTACAAACTCAAGGCATCTAATCATCTAAATCAGAGATTTTAACTCTGATGTACCGCAAAATGAGAAAGGTTTTTTCCCTGTAGTAAGCAATTAATAGGTTGGTTCAGTAACAGTATTATACTGGACTGAGTAATCTGCAATGTTTATCTGTGACATTGAAGTGAGAGTACTAGCACTCTACCAAAACTTGCACACTTCATGAACTCATGTCAAGATTAATCCTCAAAATTTATAAGAATGGTCTGTCTTATCATGAGTAGTTCAAAAATTGGTGATGAGATGTAAAACATCATTCCAACTACAATAACAAATACTGACCAAAACAAAAACAAACAAAGAAAAAACAAAAAACAAAAAAAAAAACCAAAAAAAAACTACTTGGACATCAACAAATTTTACCGATCAAGGGAAAAACATTACCGTATATTAGAAACAAAATAATAAATAATTTTTTTTGAGTATTTAAAACTAATTATTTAGCTACTTTATTCAAAAGTGTCTTAAACTCATTTTCAAAAATCAAACATTCATCAACTATTTTTCAGCCTGTTTCATTAAAAATTTTCCTTTGTACTTAACAACACTCAAGAGAATATGTCCCGCCATATTTTTATTTAAATCCCTCCATTATTCGGAAACCCCTTTAATGCCAAGCCAAAAGAAATGATCTGGTGTCTTTTGATAAAAATTCAAATAATTTATCTGTGATTGGCTGTCAGGAATTAAGTCATTTATATAAAATATATTTCTTTATTATCTTCTTATTCTCATTAATAATATCTTTGTGATGTGATGAGTCTCATGGAATATCAAACATAAGGCCGACCTTAAACATTTCTTTGTTGCCTTTCATTCAATCAAACCCACAACAATGGAGTGACCTTAATACATGTACATTAATATTTTTTCAGATGCCTTATCCAGTTTTTTTTTCTTTCTATTTTTAATATTCTACAAAGTGCTTTACATGCAAACTACAAACTAATTAGTACTACACAGGGTATAATTTCAAAACCAATTCTGAAAAAATCACCAATTTTCCTTTCTGGTGCCAACAGTGGTGAAGTATACAAAAGCACCTGCCAACACAAATCTCAGTGACTCTCAGCCTTGGTACAAATCGTATTTGGGCTGATCTAAATCAAGAAAGTATCTCAGTTAACTTTTTATTGTACAATATCTCTAGGCACTTTACTGGATGCTTAAATATAAGTAATAAAAAATATATCTGACTGGGACAAAAAAAAGCATTTCACAAACACTCCCTAACCTACCCTACACTAGATAGGAAGGAATCAAAGAATTTCCTGAGAAACATTTTTTAACAATGGCTTGGCCTTAGCCTCTGAAATATCAAACATTAAGACATTAATTCAGAATATCATTTGAAGGAAACATATTTGATCTTTTATCACTGAAGACGGAATCTGTGAGTAAAGGTCATCAATAATAATTTTAGATCGCTATAGCGATGAACTCTCAGATACAATCTGTCAATAATTACTTGCCTTTCTCTGTTATGAGTTATGAAAGATGAAATAGACAACATTTCATGAAATGAATGACATATTTCCTGTTCCAATATTCACATGATATATAGCACTATCACTTTATTGCATTTTGACTTATTAAAGATGAAATTGAGGACATATTTCCTGCTCAAATATTGCACCATGGGTAAATTGCATTTGATTTATTAAAGATGAAATTGACGACATATTTCCAGCTGATATTGCAGTGCCATGCCTTTATTATTGCATCTCTGATTAAATATTTGCTCAATGACAAATCATTTCTTCTACGATGACAGCCCTGAATCTTTAATGGACAGGAATTATTGAACTGAGCATCAATTCCGTTATTCAGAGTGTTATAAGAAATATGATTGATCATGGCAGACAAAGAAGATCTAGTGTTAAATAAATATAATAAAATAAATTATTTGTTTATATCACAATATCCGAATAACCAATCAAAGTTGTAATTTGTTTTAAATAATACTGATTTATATTTACTCTAAATCTTTATCATCGCATAAATATATGGAGTATTGGAAAAAAGTATTTATTTATTTATTTATCTATTTAATTACTTACTTACTTAATCAATTAATTCATTCATTCATTCATTAAAAGATATCTTTGAGAATGGAGTAATGGGATTTCAGGTCCAAGTAAAGATTCTTTTATTTCTTTTTTTTACATTAAGACAGACAGTCAATAGATGGTGGAAGAAAACAGGAGTGTCCAGAGAAAAATTACTGACCTTTCTCAAACAAACTGACAAACTTCTTCACAATATGATCTATCTCAAGCCTATTTTGAAGTTAGCCAACTGGGGTTTGATCTGCATGCTTTAGACTGTCAAAAGCTTAATAATTCTGGCCTTTGGCAACATAAATGTCTTCAACAACTTTCCACACAAACCTAACAGGTTTTCATTATTACATGGTTTAATGATAAATTCTTTTGTTTTAGATGTGGTCAAAATCAAAATCCTTGGTCTAAAATATAATATTTCAATACAAGTTTATTTAGCATTCTGTATTTTTCCCAGCAATTTGTTGTGATGTATTTTAAATTGCCTTGTCTACTGTCAAGTTCAATTTTTATGGCATTTTAGTATCATGAATTTGGTAAGCCTGTTTACAAGGTCATCAATAGCCAAAAAAGTTTTGTTCAGAACATTATCTACATTGAAACTCCCAGAAATACCATTGGTTTTACAGGAAAACAACAATAACTTGATAGGATTCTATATATCCAATGGAAAGAAGTTTTTTGCACAAGTGTAACAGGGCTGCAGAGAAATGTGAACCATCAACCCTGTAAAAATCTGTTCTTTACAAATGCTAGCATCATGCCATTAGATGCCAAGCCCAGGAGAGTGTCGATTATACCAATGCTTAATATTTGAGCAAGCAAAAACTTGAATAAAATAATGTGATTTCAGATCTTAGGTAATAACTTTTTTTACATATGTTAGGGGCATCAATTGCATTAAGTAGCACCCAAAGCACAAAGTCTGAGCATGTCAAAACCAGAATATCTGGTGCAATTCAGCTTTCAAGGTAAATATTTACTGTTCTTCACAAATATTAGGAGTTATGTTATATATACCCAAAGCCTAAAGTCTGAGCATGTCAAAACCAGGACATCTGTAACAATTCAGCTTTCAAGGTAAATATTTAAGTAACTGTTCTTCACAAATATTAGGAGTTATGTTATATATACCCAAAGCCTAAAGTCTGAGCATGTCAAAACCAGAACATCTTTTGCAATTCAGATTTCAAAGTAAATATTTACTGTTCTTCACAAATATTAGGAGTTATGGGTGGTAAGCTGAAGAACACCATTATATATTACCAAAGCATAAAGTTAAAGCATGCAATAACCAAAATAAAAACTGATGTGATTCTGCATTTTAAGGGAAATAATTGTTCCTTCAAACACATTAAGGAGCATAATGTAGTATGCTAGAAAGCACCTTATATACTTAAGTTATAAAGTTCTTAAAGTACTTATACTTATGCTTGAAGTTAAGCATGTTGGAAATAGAATAACATTATGAAGTTCTGATGTCACTGAATAATAAAGCTCCTAAACAGTCTCAGATTTTGGAAAGACATGTGCTACTGTATTTATGTGTACAGGCAACATACACTATCTTTTGACAAGGCTCTTGTACACTTTTTACTATAAACTGAGAAATTTTAGCATGTAATCTTGTGAGTGCCAGCACAAATAATATTATAGTGACTTTTTATATTAGCAATAGCTTTATTTTTGCATCTAGCTTTACTCACGAAATTTAAACACCAAAATAAAATGATTGCAAAAAATTTCCTGATTTTACAGTATCTCAATCAATAAATAGTTTAATTCAAATAAATTGGCATTGTAACTGATAATATCAAGATGTCAAACAGGACAAAATATTAAAGGTTTAATTACTTTGACTCCAGACTGATATGGAATTATTTTATTAAAGGATAACATGCAAAATGAATATACATAAACACAGGTACAGTCAGAAGAACATGCAACTTGCCTGTACAGCAAATATCTAACATGCACTGTCAGTGAAAATGACTTTTGATGCTGCAGGTGCTCATACCAGGGGTAGGACATAAGATCATATGTACTTTGTAACATGAAAAAAGCAATGTAATTGAATAATCTTTTTTGCTAATAAAATATGAGTTTAATACATTGATACTGCCATTTCAAAATTTATAAAGAAATTCTAGACATTTAGATGACTGAGGAATCTTAATATATTATGTGTACAAAGAAATACTAGCCTTTTTGTGATTGAATAAATTCAGTATTTTAACAGCTTGACAAATCTATGGAGAAATTGGAGACTTGTACACTTAATGCTCTTTTATGTGTAGAGTTACTTAAGTGCAAAAAAAAAAAAATTGACCAACAAACTTCATATGGAACACAGCATCAGTCTGACCCCCCTCCCTTATGCAGATCCTATGGTATAAAATGTTTATCAATTTGTCTGCCAGGGGTCAGTTCAAGAACCGACCACCTTGATACATGTATTCAGTAAAATAACGTTGCCTGAATATAAAACACCATTTTTTATATTTTCAGCCCTATGGCTACAGAACTGAATTTTGTGAATCTCGTTTTCAAAGCTGTTTAATTTAAACCATAACCTATCTTTAAAAAAAAAATTGTTGAATCTTTTTGTTTGATCAGGTAAATGGTTTTAATATACATAAGATTTTTATATGAATTATTATTGAAATACAGTATCCTATAAAAGTTATGCTAATTGAAGTTACTAATTAGAAGAACAACTCCAACCAAATCCTTTTTCAATTTTCATAAAAAGAAAACAATTTGAAATTTTAATAAAACAAACATACCAGTCCGTGTCCACATCACAATCCCAAAAACAAAGTAAAAACTTTGCAAACTGGCAAAATATGTTATACAGATTAAATCATATTCAGATTTTTTTTATCTTTTAAATGATGATCAATTTTCATCACAACTCAAAGCTTGAATATTTTCAAATATATATCTAGTTAAGCACATTTACTGAAATATCACATTTAGGCATATAAAAAAAATTATTAAAATATCTAGTTGGGCATATCAGTCATAAAAGATATAAGTTTGGATAAAAACTTATATAGCTGAATCATTGATTTTTTAAACTTATTGTACAAAACTAATTTTTTTTTCATCATAGGTTAATGAAATTATGTTTCTCATGTCTATAAAAGGATTTTAGTCACCTAAATTTAAAAATTTAAAATTTAAATCAAATTTTCTTCCAGAAATAGTACTTTTCTGGAATAGAAAATAAAATTATATACATAATACACTGTTTGCATAACTGAATAACCATGATTTTTTATCAAAGACTTCCACAAAATAGGGGCACAATTATTCTAAGATACATTTAAATAATAATAATTTTCCCTAAATTTTTTTTTATAAATTTTCAAATTAAAGGGATGAAAAGTTCTTAAGATAAAAAATGATAATTTGTGTGATTTATTAAACATCATAATTTTTTTTGTAGCTAAATTAGAAGATTTATAAATTTCCATCTTAAAGGATCACAAAACTTTCGTGATTAATAATGAGTATTTTTCTGATATTAAAAGGTTACAGTTCTTTATATCGATCAATGACAAATTTATTATTCGATTTTCTATTTAAGAGATACTTTTCTGCCAACAACTAAATCAAAAACTGTCGTTAAAAGGTCACACACAATTTCATCATTGCCATGCCATCAACGACAAGAACAACATTTTCTTATTCTTCTTCTCATATCTTTATTATCAGATTGTTGAAAGCTAAATTAATTTTCTATAATAACTGCACAGGAAGGGCAAGTAAAATTGCAAACTATTGATGATTGGGTCATGACAATAATCACTTTATGCTCAATATCACCCCAATATGAGATATTTGTTGACGCACGCTACACAGTCAGTATAGATTCATCATTTAGTCAATAAAGACTTTCGATAGTTTGCATAATTCAACACTTGCCATCTTTTAAGTCCGATCTTGCTCTTTTGTGCTATGATAACACACAGTTTATTAAATATAAGATGGCCCTGGAATAATCTTTCATTCAATTTAACTATCAGCAGTGGATATTGTCTTTTTACATGACATGCTTGCATCGTCGTAATCAAAGACGAAAGCACGACTGATTTTATGTCACGGACATCATGATAAATCTGGCAATAAGATTAAACAAAAAATAAAAAGTAATGATTTTTCAGAAAATTGATGATTGTTGATTATTTTTTCCATTTTCTAAATTGTGTATTAAAGGATTGGTTTAAAACTAGTTGTTATATATACACATATTGAATGGATACGTAGAACACATTCTATATAAAAAACATTATTTTGTATCAAATAATTAATCATTTAAGATCTCCAATTTTTTCCCATTTTCTCAAAATGATAAAATATTTGTTTAAAACATAAGTATGATTTTGTGTATTTACAATGGATATTTTACATAGTTTTTTTTCCGTTTTTTATTTTTTTTGTTTCTTTATTTCTTTTTTTTATGTCTTAATTTTATTTTCTTTTATCATTATTTTGTATCATTTTAAAACAAGCGCACTGCATAGCAGTGTATTATGCTTCTGACACATTTTTCTGCATCACTTCAGCACATATCAGTATGAAAATAATTCATTATAGCCAATTTCAATAAGATCTTTGCCTTGGTTGCTGTTAATATTTGAACATGTGCTTGCTCATCAAAGAAAAGACCCTTCACTTTTCTGAAAACAGCAACATAGCAACAATTGCAAAGTTATTTAAAGTCGATGCAAACTGAACTGTGCTGAAAAACTACACTGCATCATAGTTAACTCTTGTTTTTTATTTTTAGCACACCAGCAGTTTTCAGGCATACACATCTGGCAACATTTTTGGTAATCTTTATCAAATTTTAATAGTTCAAACAACCAGAGAGTCATATTCAAGAATGTACTTTGACAATATTTTTTTAAAGTGAACTATGATAAAAGCTGAACATTTATGCACTTTTCTTAATGAGATAAGTGAGAACTCCAATGAAATTGAAGTTTCACAGTAAAACAACAAGAATTCCACAAAATTAAATGTCTCGCCTGGTTAGTTTTTGATCGAGTAGAAAATACATTACTTTAACATAAACTTTTATATTTTGACACACCGCCACTGCCACCAACGCCTGGAAAAATAATACCTAAGTCTTGCCTTATGGCAATGTCAGGCTCGTCAAAAATTATTTTGGTGTTTCTATGGTACCTTACAGTGACTACCATTAACACTCTGTATTTTGGTTAAAAAAAAATTTTTTCTGTTTTCAATAGCATTTTTATAGAATTCTTTTCATAATTTTTCAGATTAAGAATAACGTAACTTCAAAATAACGAATTTAAATTTTTAACCAAATTAAAATTTATTGGAAAAAGAAATTAATTTTTTATTTAAAAAAAAAACAACTTCTTTTTCAAATTCATTTTCTCTGTTAGAAGTTAAAACAAAGATCATACAGTACACCAAATGAATTATATCAGTTTCTTTAATCAAAAGAGTCAGATCCTCAATTTTAATTTGGAGATTGGTAAAATAAGAATATAAGTTCTAAGATTTGCATTTTAAAATGGTAATAAAATCAATATTGTCTAGCCTTTGCATCATGACATGTCACATTGCGAGATGTTAAACCCATTTTTAACATCTCTTGTAGTTCTAAAATGCCACTTAAATTCCCCTGAATTTTTTTTTCAGCAAAATCCATTAGCATCAGATACAAAATGCACTCATATATTTTAATTATTTCAGTCATTAAATTTTTTTTTTCGGATGAGAATTTTTACTTGTTCAATGCCAAAAACAACATTAAAAACCACTGGATCTGAGTGCGATTGTACCTATTTTATATTTCTGACATATATTGCAGACAAACCAATTAACCATGTTTGCACTTGCATGAATGTGTACAAATGTGTGTACGTGCATGCATATGTGTATATATGTGTGTTTTAGTTAATTGAAATCACAAATGAAAAGGTTTTAAAGCACTTTTATTTTAATTTTGTAAAAGATACACAATTTATTCACATGTTAATGTACATGTATCAGTATTTTGTATTCCACAAATTTGAAACAAACTGGAACAAAGCACAATGGAGTGGAGTAATGGTTTTTAGTCTAGTCAATCTATGAAAAAATAGGGTCAGACCTAAAAGTAATTGCAACAGAAAATATTAGTATGTGATTGTTTTTAGGAATTGTGTTATTATTCACCATAAAAAATCTACCAATTTCAATCCAGTGGAATTTGGTTTTTTTTACCAATTGAAGCTACCAATAGCATTTTCTATAGAAAAGGGAGATAACTCTGTATTGTGATCCTAAATTTTACACATTTTCAAAGATTTTAAGTTTTCTCTGATACTATATGAAGAACAACTTAGAAATTAGATGGAAATTTATATAAAGACTAAAAATAGATGATATAAGACAATTTAGAATGTAATATGTAAATGGAATGTAAAAAAATTAAATTATTTTGTTGAAAGAATTTATGCAAAACGCTGATAAAGGGCATACTGATGAGATGGAAAAAGATTTATTCACTTCAAATATATTTTGTTATAAACAAAAATGATAAAATAAGTATATCTCAGGTTCAAAACATAACTTTTCTATACTTTTACTTCATTACTTTGAGTATTTTGTTATTAATTCCTCATCACTACAGAAACATTAGATTGTGAAAGACTTAAAATAAAATGCAACTGGATGAAAATTGGCCAATGATTTCACTTTAAATGAAATCAGAAATGTTGAATATACATATGGAATCAATTATGATTGATTAATTCCGGGTTTTTTGCTTTACTTTTTGTTAAAATAGCAAAAATCATATGATAATTGGACTATAACTCCACCTGTTTTACAGGAGTTATCTCCCTTGTCTATAGAAATCCCCATTAGAAATTTAAACTTCTCAAAAACTTGTTCCCCCTTGTCAGACTTTTTACTATAAACATTTCATGTATTTGAGAGCATATTAGTAACAAAATTTGTTCTGTTGCAATTAGTTTGAGGTCAAACTGTAGATTGACTAGACTAATTTAACAACCCTTGACAATCAGTCAAGATTCTTTCACTTTTATTGATGCAGTCAGTTCTGGAATGGTGGAGGAAACCAGAGTACCTGGTAAAAACTGTCGACCTTCAGTTATTTAAGTAATTAAACTTTCTCACATTAAATTCTTTCTTGAGTGAGATTCAATCTTAAGCAGTGTACTAAGGTATTGTAATCTGTAAATGAACACCAGACCACAAAGATCTCATCTGGTAAATCAACCCCAATATCAGAAAAGATATTGCCTACATCCATCAGTTTCTAAAAAGAAGAATTTTTAAGCACATGTTCTAGTGACATGACCTTTGCAGAACTTACCCTAAAAGCAATAAATGCAAGATATTGTCAATATGTATCCATACATAGCTATTTTAAAAAATGTCAAAGTTATCATCCAGAAACTACTCTTGTGTCACCTGCCAACCTTCTCACATTCAGTTATCTAAGAACCAGTTTTCTACAAAAACCTAGTTACAAAAAGAAAAGAAATGAAAAGAAAAAACACTGCAACATTCAATGCTATAGGGCACCTGCTGCATTAAGCCTCTCCATTTTAACTATAGTGAAATGTCTCATCACACGTATAAAAATAAATTATCATTTTTTTTCCTTATATTAATTTTCCATTTTTTTTATAAAAATGCAGAATGTTTTGCATCATACAAATGGATACCTGTCACAAAATGACAATAACATGGTGAATTTACACAACTATATATCTAAACATTGATTTCAAATTACAATTTTGAAGAATATAGGCATGCTATTAATGTTGTTAAAATGATATTATATGAAATGCTGGAATCACATTCCTTTTCATACATAAAATGATTTATAAATACTCTGCCATAGTACATGTCTACTAAATTTTTTAAAAATAATGCCTCCTTTAATTCTAATAAGATTTCTGAAAATAAATCTACAAAAAAAAAAAATTTTTTTTAATTGTTTATTTCTATTTCTAATATCATAAACTGAAAAAAATTCTATTCTAATTTAAAAATATCGTGTATTATAAATAATTGAAATAAGAGATATTATGACATAAGTATATTAAGGAAATAAATCATGTGTTTTTGAAAAGGTGACAAATGGCTGACAATAGAAAATTGAAATTCTATACATCTATGAGCATTTATAGAACTCACTGAATAAAATATAAACATAAATATTCCTAATTACAATTACCAATAACAGTTACAGTTTGTAGTTTTTTCTGAGGACTCCAGTTTCCTGCATCATCCAGAAACTGCCTCAATATTAAGTGAAAGAATCTTCATTTAGGGACCATTATAGACATTATCACGGCAAATCAAGAAATTTTCACATTTATTTTATTTTTGCTTAAATTGACAACAATAATAAGATGTGAAAATAAAACAATAACAAATATTTTATTTTGAGATATTTCACTTGCACTGACCATCATCTGTCACCAAAAAAAAATGTATGCAAATATTGTAAAAATTAAATGAGGCGAAAGTTTCACAATTTACAATTACGTAACTCCACTCAACTCCAGCTTTATAAAATGTACACATATAAAATTATCTAAATAGAAGGTTTTACCTTATGTTTCCTTTTTACAAAATGTCATCATATTTAAAAGACACTTAAGTAAAGAATCGGCTAGATATAGAACCAATGACCCTCTATGTAATTATTCTTAAAAGTATGGTTACCTTGAAAGTCTTAACGCCTCAAGGTGGATAAGGTTGTGTTAAAAATATTTCAGATGAATCCACAAGGATGCAGGTGTTTGCAGTATTAAATACTAGTGGTTAATATTCTTAATAATGTGATTTCATTAAAAATCAGATCACAATGATTTTGTTTGTTTATAAATTACTATCTTCTGTTTTTGAAGTTTTGAAAATTTTTAAAAAAAAATTGAAGTTCTTAAATAAATAGTAAGCTACTTAATGTCAGGCTTAAAATTGTTAAAAGTCTCACTTTAAAGGTATTACATTATGAAAATATGTATAAAAGAAAGAAAGAAAGAAAAGAAAAGAAAGAAAGAAAGAAGGAAAAAAAAAGAATTGGGGGTTGGGACAGTAAAGGGAAACTGAAAAAATTTATTTGTGTTCTTGTATTACTTTTATTTTCATTATTGAAATTAAAATTTGGAAAATTGCTATTATTCTACAAGAGAACCAGGCCCCAGTTTCACAATCATTCCTTAACTAAGATTTTCCTTAACTTAAACCTGGCAAATTTTAAATCTTATTAATTTTGTTAATTGTTGAGTTATTTAGTAATTTAAGGCGTCATTTTGAAGATCACTTCAAGCTTGTAACATCTGCATTTAGTTTTATCACAAATGTTTATTTGTAACTCAGATAAATAATGCTAAAACAAAACTACCGGGTCAGAGCAAAATTTCTTTAAAATCACAGCTTTTCTAAATAAAAACAAAAACAAAAAATATATAAAAACTCAAAATTAATTTAACACATTCTGAATAGCTTTGGGTAATGCTAGTAAGACAAATATATCAAGATTATGGACGTATGAATAATGAAGTTAATTTTACTCATATGACATTTTTTATTAAAAAAAAATCTAAAACAAATCAATCTATATGGCTAATGATTGAGATACAGTTAAGAAAGAACTTTATTATACTAACCCCGTAGTCAGCTATGTTCTTTTTAATATTTTCTTCCTAGCATTCGGCGTTCTCCCAAGGGAGGTAAATAATCATTTTCATCAATCTTTTATGGCAATATTTTCATCTAAAGCTAACTACGGCTCTCATGGGATTCATGTTTGAAAATTTATATCCAATTCCTATGCATTATACCCCTAGAGAAGAAACCATAATGAATGAAAAATACTTTTTGACAATAGCTGGTCCAAAGGTGAACGTTACAAAAGAGATTCCTATGAAGAAAAAGAAAGTAATCATTCATTTCATTTCTTAGGAAAATGATGCTAAGTGGATTTGTTGAGGAAAGATTGACTAAGACTACCATCTCAGGTTATAATAACACAATAGTAATCAAATCCTCAAAGGTGCTATTTTTCACTAATATTATATCACAACGACATGTTTTAAGATTTGTTTTGGCACTTCGTACAGTGGGAAAATGCCAATATTATCTTGGTATAAGTTAGCCCTAACGAATATTTATTGGCTAATTTGCTATTAACATTCAAACTGAGATTTCTAGGAAATGTCTCTAGCAGGATAACTATGGAGATGGCGATTAATTTTCTCTGTAGTAATACATAATTTTGTAATTATATTCTTAATTTAATGCACTTTTGTGACCTTAACCAAGTTTTGTTTTAATTTTTAGCTTTATGTCTATTTTTTTATACTGTTTTTATTATATATATATAGCATCTATTTTAAGAATCATGGTATGGTAGCCTTGGTTGTCAAGAGGTTTACAGCTCACAGATTACAGTGTCTAGGTGGAACAAATTCCATCCTGGGCAGATTCTTATATCAGACAGTTTGTTAATTCACTTTCTTAATTTCAGTTTTTTTGTCCAATTTCTTCCACTACCTTCTGATACTGTTATTATACTGTTTTTGTTTCATAAATATTACTGGTATCTATTTTATGTTTCATGGTAGCCTTGGTGGTCAAGTGGTCTAAAACTTGCACTTACAGATCACAGTGCTTAGGTTCAAATCCCATACTGGACAGTTTCTAATGTTGGAAAGTTGGTAAATTCACTCATTAAATTTTAGTTGTCTTCTCTGATTTCCTCCGAAACCTTCAGAGAAAACACTTACCTGATATAAGTAAAAGAATCTTGACTAGGGTATAAAATACCATTATTTCACTCTTTTTTCTTATAGCAAGGACTAAACTGTGATTTATTTTGAGTCAATAATAGATACTTCAGACCCTAATTTCACGTTTAATCTTTAACTGTGTTTCATTTTCCCCCATGAATTAAGGTACTTTGGTGACTAATTAATATAAAGTGTCAGCTTACAGATCTTAACACCCCTTACCCACACAGCTTTGAGGTCTAAATTGCTTGTATAAAAGATCACACTGCCTTCACAACCAAGATTTAAATCCACTGTATCAGAAAGTCTGTCAGTCTACTCGCCAAAGGTAAAAGGTTTTCTCTGGGCACTTAAGTTTCCCCTATCATCCATGAACACATAACCTGAATATAAACAAAAGAACTTTGATTGTGGCATAAAACTCAATTATTCCTCATGCTCACTCACTCATTAATCAACCCACCAACTAACTCAACCCCAACCCACTGACTCCCTTGCTCACTCACTCACATCCTCGCTCACTCACTCACTCTCACTCACTTGCTTAATTAAGCAATTTGGCAATTAACTATTTAAAATAAATAAATAAAGTTCTTTAAATTATACTTTTCAGCAAAACAAGTCATTTGCTTAAAATGGTTTTTTAAAATGATATGTAGCAAAACGAAAAACAAACAAAAAAATTACTGGATATCTTCAAAACTAAAAAAATTATTCAGGTTTTTCATATTTGAATGTGAATATCATTGGTATGCTGAAGTTAGAGATTCAAGACTTCATTTACAGCCAATGTTGGATAATATTCAGTTTATTGGGTTTAGTAAAACATTATAGAGCTTAAAATGATGCATTTTTTATAATATATAAGCTTTTCTGTACATATTTCTGGATAAAATCTGTACCAATTATCATAAATATTACATCAGTTCTAAAATTAGGACAATGCTCTTTTTAAATTAATCCAAATGTCTTTTTAATTTGATCAAAATAATTTAATTGCTACAGAATATGACATTAAAATTTCTTTATCTCAAATTAAATTAAGCAGCTTACATCTCTGTACCGACACATAATCTGGCATTTACAACAATTTAATACAATAATACAGCACTTTTATTCCCTATAAGGATTTAGTTAAAACTTTTAATTCTAATTAAAATGGTTTGTTGTTTTCTCATAAATGGTTAATTTTGTAGCCGATGTACCTAGTAACACCAGCTATAATAATTACAGTAAATAGTATACATGGCTGTAGTTAGTTTTTTAAAGACATTTTTTTTTCTGGACAATAAGTTAAATGAATTTTTTTTATCAATGGTTTTTGGGGTTGACATTGGGCCTTTCGTCTGCATTGTAAAACCTTTACTAGTTGTTTAAAAACATTTACCCTGGGTTGGCACAGAATTTAAATGGGCTAAGACTTAATGGATGGAATAACATTGTGCACACATGGGGACAGTTTATCAAATAGGTTGTTGTTGTTGTAATGTTGTTTAACTTTGCATCATCATTATTTCAGCTTTTGGTGATAAGAGCAAGGTTATCAATCTCCATGGACTAATCTAAGAACAAATTTGTGTGTTTGCCTGCAATGTTCAAGCACAGACTTAGAATGACATTTTGATAAGGTGCTATCTCACAAAGTCAGTATATTGCAGAAAGGCATATTACTTCCCCAGTCTATTACCCTAGCACCAGGTGAACCAGTCAATACTCTAATGCCAAGCGTCAGGTGAGGAAGTGGTATACATCTCAAATTTTAAAATCTTATGGATGACCTGGCTGGAGTTTGAACCCATGACCTCTTGCTCACAACAAATTATGGTTAGTCTGTCAAATATCTGTGTATTCAAGCATGAGAGTTGGTTCTAGACACAAGGTTTGTCAAACAATGATATATGAATTACATATATATATTAATGTATACCTGAGGTTAGTCCAAAATTCTCTCCTAAAAATAGAAACTCATAATCCGTTTCAAATTCTGTAATTTCTCATATCATAATACGGTCTGTTTGAGAAAGTAAAGAAAAGAGTAATTGTGTTTTACCCTGGAATCAAGATTCTTTTACTTGTAAATAAAATGGTCAGATCTCAGAATGTAGGGAAATTAGGAGTGTTTAGAAATTTTTTAAAAGCAAATTGTCAAATTTGCTTGTCACTAGGATATGCTGAAGTATTCAATGTATAGCATCAAGAGGCACTGTGATCTACACATTGCCCTATGTGCAATGCAAAGGGAAAAATTTCGGCCACTTCACCTAAAGCTGGTGACACTTAGATTTAAGTGAAGTACATATTCTTAACTGGGATGTAAAACCCAATTTAATCAAATCAAATCAAACCAACAAGTAAGGCCTACAATAGGCATAAAGAGTATAATGAAAAGCAAGTAAGCTCAGTGAGGACAGAATATTATAGAGCGGGACAAATTTTCACAGTCATTCCTTAACCAAGATTTTTCGTAACTTAATTTAGGCAAATTTGAAATCTTAACAACTTCGTTAATTTTTAAAGTATTCAAGAATTTAAGGTGTCATTTTGGAGGTCACTTCAAGCTTATTACATCTGAATTATGTTTTGTCAAAATGTTTATCCCTAGTTCCAAAAAAAGATTTATTAAATTCAAGTGAAGAAAAATCTTATTCAAAAAAAAAATTTGTAAAACTGGGACAAGATATTATTGCAAAAAAGGAAAAAGAAAAAAAATAAAATAAAGAATTATTTATTAAAGATCTGCAAATTTGATTTTTTTAAAATGAATTTTCCAAAAATACAAAAACAGTTTATAACTGAATAAGTTTGAATCTAAATCTAAAAGGAATTATTTTTATATCTTGAATATTTTTTCAATATTTTTTATTTTAAAATTTTTTTTTGTGCTTTGTTTTATGTAACACATTATTACATGCATACACGGATCAACACCATTTTGTTTTTTTAAAACCTCAAAATACCATTCCCAAATGTATTTTTATTTCTTTCGTTCTACCACATATCATTTTTATGTTGGGTTATCATGCAAGAAAAAATTAAATCAAATCAAAAAGGAATCTTACGACAAATGTGTAGATTATTTCAATTTTTCATTCCAGTTAATGCCACTGAAACTTTATGTAGCAGAAATAATTAAGAAAATAAAAAAAAAAATTTGAAAAATTGTTCAATAAACGGGAATCAGAAAGCAAATACTTAAAGCAAACACATTCCTATCTTAAGATTAAGAGAGCAGAAGGTCATGAGTTTGAACCCAAACTGGGTCAAACATAGGACTATAAAATTTAAAATACTGGTATTGCTTCCTCACCTGGCGTTAAACAATAAGAGGATAGAGTATGTACTGGTCCCCCCCGGGGGGGGCCAGGATAATAGACTGGAGGAATAGTATATGCTTGCCTGCAGCATACTGACTCAGTAAGCTAGCAACTTACCAAAAAGTTGTGTTGAGTGCATGCCAGTATACAGCAAGCTATAATACACACTCAAACATCACAAAAAGACATAAGCTTGTTCTTAAGGCCAACAAAAAAATTGTTTGGTTCCGGTTTCACGACCCTACCTAAAAATCCCGCTGACCTTTTTTTTTTTTTTTTAACGGTTTAAGCTCAGAGTACTTTTCAGCACTTTGATTTTTTATCTATATCACCAAGTGCTTTATAATGATTGAAATGTATTTGCAAACATTTGACTAACACAGATGTTTAATACTGTCATGGCTGACATTGTTTGTGTGGCGATAAAAGTACAAACATGCACCATAAGGGGTTTTGGGCAGTAAAGGTTATTTAAATATGAGCTCCTGTGTAATACTGAAACGGGTTAGTATCATAGCTGTCAAAGGTTTTATATATATAGTTAAGCATGTGCTGATGGTATGATTGGAGTCCAGGAGCATGCGACCCATAAACATTTTGAAATAATAGTACAGAATTGGTCTTTCTCCTGAATTTTGAGATATAATATTATCAACAAAAATGGTGGAATCTACAAAATAAAAAGAAATCTGATTAGTACCTGACATGTTCTTCTCATCAGTCATTCAACCAACTAAAACCATTCACTTGTCAACAGGCCCTACAACCAACTGAATCCACAATCCATGGGCAAGCTAAATAATAAAATTTCTCAAGATAAGATCTGCCTGAACTTATTATGGTTGGTTACAGGTATTTTAATCCATAAGATCCCAACCACACCCCCACATGTTATTTCATTTTTAATAAGGAGCCTTGGTGCCATTTACTGTCATATCAAACACATCAGTTCTGCAAACGTTGAGGAATCTGAAGTGCCAAGAACAAAACCAAAACCCTAGACAAACTTATATTTAAATCTGGCTCTATCAGAGCAGGATTCAAAATTTGACAATCAAGAGGTGATGTGATCTCTAATCAAGTATTTAAAACAACTTAGTTATCAAGGCTTAGGTAGTACTGATCAAAATGAAAAATTTTGTATGGCTAAACCATTAATTTTGTCATTGAGGTCCTGGTAGAAGTAATGAAAATGAAACATATTTGGTATGGATAAACCATTTATTTTTTATCTATTGGCCACAAAATATGTGAAAAAAGTTTTTTTCATGTTTTTTTTTTTTTTTTTAGTCAAATCTGTGTGAGTTATGAACATTTTACACAACAAAAACTAGCTTTGGGAAAGAAAAATGTGTTCAGTGATGTCAAATGTCAAGAAATTTAATTTTTTTTTTTTAAATTATAAGACATTGTCTGATGTAGGAAAAAAAATGTTGCCATGACAACTAATTTCAAGAAAACTGTCTTAAAAAGTTGTCAAACAATCATTTCTCATTACCATCTTCATTTAAAAATTAACTTTTATCAATTTTTATAGTTCAGGAGTTACACTGTTCCTCCGAGATCTAATTGTATATAATTTTGTGTAACAATACTATTGTAAACATAAAATAATTTTTTAATACAAAAAAAACTGAACATAAACCTCTTGAGAAATCCTAGGAATATCCAAGGACTTTCCTTAAAAATATCTTCAGATCAAATTTCTCAGGAATTTCTGGCATCAATAACCTGGATTTGCCAGGGAAAATGAAGACATTATCAGAACAGGATTCCACAGAATTTCAAATATGAGATAGAATATAGAACCAAATCAATGTCAATTTTTCACAGGATTTCATGAGAATTAATTGCAAATCTGAAAAAAATAAAGAACTTAACATTTTTTATTAAACATTCCTGGCTGAACTGAAAAAGAGACCTACTGAATGCCAAGATACTTCATAATTTTGCAAGATATCCAAGCATCAATCAGCTTGAGTAAATTTTTTTTTAAAAAAGTCAAGATATTACAAGATATCTATACAATTAAGAAGTTATTTCCAGGATTCCTACGGATATCCTAGCACCATTCAAAACTGGGCTAATTTAAAAAACAAAGATTCAAAAGAAATTTCCAAAAACATCTTAGTACTATTAACAAGAGGCCCATGGGCCTTAACGCTCACCTGAGTATATGTCCAAAATTGTTTGCAAAGCACAAAAGACAATATATTAGGTACAGAAACTTTACCAGTTTTCTTAAGTTAAGAACTGCCACAAAACTTAATCAGAAATATATCCACTCACATTTCATTTATAAGTAGATTATATAATATGCATGAAGTAACTGTAATGCAATGAATATTTCCAAATCATTTACAAATTTCTGTATATTTATGCAACTATTTCCTTGACCTTTGAACATATATGACCTTGAACCATTTATGATCGCCATGTTAATACCTACAATATTCTAACATATATGCCTATACAAAAAGTTAATAGTTTTCAAGATAATTAGCAATTTTTGTCTTCTTTTGCAGCTGTGACCTTGACCTTTGAACATATGACCTTGAACCATATATCAGAATGATCCTCATATCAATACCTACAATATTCTAATATATATGCCTATACAAAAAGTTAAGTTTTCAAGATAATAAGCAATTTAAGTCCTCTTTTGCAGCTGTGACCTTGACCTTTGATCATATGACCTTGAACCATATATCATAATGATTGTTATCACAATACCTACAAGATTCTAATATACATGCCTATACAAAAAGGTAATAGTTTTCAAGATAATAAGCAATTTATGTCTTCTTTTGCAGCTGTGACCTTGACCTTTGAACACATTACCTTAAACCATTTATCAAAATGATCGTTGCTGCAATACCTACAATATTGTAATATATATGCCTATACAAAAAGTTAACGGTTTTCAAGATAATTAACAATTTAAGTGTTCTTTTGCAACTGTGACCTTGACCTTTTAAACATATGACCTTGAACCATATATCAAAATGATCGTTGTCACAAAACCTACAATATTCTAATATACATGCCTTTACAAAACGTTAACAGTTTTCAAGATAATTAGCAATTTAAGTCTTCTTTTGCAGCTGTGACCTTGACCTTTGAACATATGATCTTGAACCATATATCAAAATGATCATTGTCACAATACTCACAATATTCTAATATACATGCCTATACAAAAAGTTAGCAGTTTTCAAGGTAATTAACAATTTAAGTCTTCTTTTGCAGCTGTGACCTTGACCTTTGAACATATGACCTTGAACCATATAGCAGATGATCGCCATATCAATTCCTACAATATTCTCATATACATGCCTATACAAAAAGTTAACAGTTTTCAAGATAATTAGCAATTTGTCTTCTTCTGCATCTGTGACCTTGACCTTTGATCATATGACCTTGAACCATATATCAAAATGATCATTGTCACAATACCTACAATATTCTTATATACATGCCTATACAAAAAGATTATAGTTTTCAAGCTAATGCACAATTTTGGTATTTAAAAGGCAAAAATAACATTTCAGGGGCAACAACTCCTACATGGATTATCATATAGTTACGAAACTTGGTACCTTTTTAAATTTTGTCATGCTGAACATTTTAACAATGATTTGATGTCATGTATCTCTTATTATTTGCAAGAAAATTGCCTAAAACTGCATAAATCACAAATTAGGTCATGACCTTGATTTGTGACCTTGACCCTAATTTAAAGGTCATTTCTAGAAAAAGTCAAAATTGAAAACCCCATGTCATTGTCTGTTCAAATAGTCAAGTTATAACAATTTGAAGCCATTTTACGAAATTTTTTAAATTTGATGCAAAAACGCGTAACGCATTTTTCGACCAAATTTCACAAAATGAACAAACTTTAGGCTTAAGACCCTAAAGAAGCCAAATATCACATCAGATTTTTTTCTCCCATCATCGGTTTTAGAGAAGAAGATTTTTTAAGATTTTTGGACCCCTAGGTCACCTTGACCTAGTTTTAGTAGCCATGGCAACGCCATGAACAAATCTGGATTGCACCAACCCATATATGCTTCTGACCAAGTATCATTGAAATCTGTGCAGCAGTTTCGGAAGAGAAGTTGAAAATAGGTGTTAACGACGCACACACGCACGCACGCACATACACACGCCGCACCATGCCATAAGCTCACACGACCTTTCGGTCAGGTGAGCTAAAAATCTGAGCCAATTTAAAAAAAATATCCAAGATATTTCCCTATTTCTAAGGATATCCTAGCGCTATTCAAAATGAAGCCTTTTTTAAATTTACAAGTGGTACAAAAATGTATCAGGGGTCCATTAATTTAATTTTAGGTAAATAAGAAGTAAATGTAAATAAGCATTTTAACAAACATTATTAGTATGTCATAATTGTATATTCAAACAAATTTTTCATCATTAAATCTAATAAAAAATAACATGTTTTTTTTTTTTTTTTCTTTTTTGTTAAATCAATAAATTTTTGTTAAACCAATGATAAATATCATTGAAAAATGTTCTTGAAATGAAATTCTATATATGGAAGTAACAGGGGGGAAATAAATTTGTGAAAATGTCTTTTAAAAAGCAGTAAAAACTAATGTTTAAATGAATATTAATTACTTGTGGTTGTCTGTATATCATAATTATGATAATGCGTAAAGAAAAACACTTTAAAGAAGAAAAAAGTAAAAAAAAAAATATTCTCATAGCAAATGTAACAGGAAAGGGAAAAATGCAGCCGCCAAATTGGACTCGATCCCGGGACCTTCGCAATACTAGCAAGACATTCTACTGACTAATCTACCTGGCCAATCATCTAGCCCGGTCCACTACACTCCTCCCTTCCTTTTGTTTTTATTACCTACTTTGAATTGAAACTACCAGGTTCCACTCTGGGACCAACCTGTTGGTCGGCCACTTCCCAGGGTTGGACAAGCTTCCAAAATGTTACAGGAAAGGGAAAAAATGCAGCGGTCAAACCGGGACTTAAACCCAGGACCTTCCAAATACTAGTGAGATGATTTACCGACTAAGCTTCCCAGACACCTATCAAGCCTGGTCCCATACAAATAATAAAGCTTGACTGCACCAAATAGGCATATTCCAAAAGAGTCAAAGATTTACTCTGCCAAAGGAAATATTCACATAGAGTTGTTGTACTTTGTCCAGGCCCAAGGGGTCTAAAGCTCATGTTACAAATCAGTGCCTCTTACCACCTCTGGTATAAATCCCTTTCAGGCAGATCCTAGAGTGAGAAAGTTTGTCAGTCAGTTTACTTGCCTACTTAGGGTCAGTAGTTTTCTTGAGGCACTCTAGTTTCCTCTACCATCCCTGAACTGACCACATCCAAATGAGTGAAAAAAAAATTGACTTGGGCATAAAACACCATTATTCTACTCCACTTTCATTCAGATATCTACTGTAGAAAGCTTAACTGTACCAAAGGGAATATTCTTATTATAATTAAAAAACACCTTGAAAGGGTTAGGTAAAGTTTTCTGTGATGGCACAATTACTAATAACTTACCATTTTGAAAAAGAGGGTTAGTTAAAAGATACATGCATGGCACAGTTATAACTTACTTATCCATTAATGACTTGAAATGGAAGGGTCAGTTTAAAGATATGTGCATGGCAGAGTTTGGAGGACTTACCAGTAGTTGAATTTCTTGTATGTGGCACAGCTAATGTTGCTGAAACTAAAGGTTAGCAGTAATTTCTGTCCATGGTGCAAAAATACTTTATACACAACTTGGTGGCTGACAATGGCAGGGTTAGTTAAAAATTTTGTGCCAAAAACAGCAATAGGTAACTAACTCTGCTGAGAAAGAGTTTAAACATCTACTGGTAAACCTTTTTAGAATAGGTAAAAAGACACGAAATGATTTGTTGGAGTACCCAATAAAGAGATCAATCAGAGAAGTTATACACCGAAAATCCTAGATATAATTAAGGATACAAAACTAAGTTAGGATCTCTCTCTCTCTCTCTCTCTCTCTCTCTCTCTATATATATATATATAGTGCAGTCATATAATAATTAGTTCTCAAGTTTCTCTCTAATAATTCATCATCTGTAACCCTGCAGTAAGTTGCTGTTTAGGGGACAAATGAGTACTATGACAAAGCTGAACTGTGCCAAAGTGCATATACCCAGATATCAGCAAATTTAGTATAGTTTGTTGTCAATAATCAAAAATGGTCATCAAACCTTGTGTCTCAACACAGTGTAGATCCTTTCAAAAATGTCCAAAACCACAGTCAAAGTTTTCTGGAGAATATATATATGCTGTTGTACAGTAATTGGTTCTCAAGTTTCTCTCTAATAATTTATCATCTACAACACTGCAGTAAGTTGCTGTTTTGGGGATTAAGAACTTGCGTATTAAAAAATAATTCTAGTTTTAATTGTTAAAGCTTAACTTTGCCAAAGAAGATATTTCCAGACAGTTGTCTTTTACTAATAAAAACTTAACTAAAGCAATGAAAAAAATTCTGAGAGATTAGTACTATGACCAAGCATAATTGTGCCAAAAGAATAGTTTTCTGTATGACAAAGCCTAATGGAACCAAAAGAAATATTCTGAAAAATGAGTTGTTCGACAAAGTTTAACTGTGACAAAGCGCATATTCCCATATAATGGCAGATGTTTATATTAAAGATGAAGCAGTGTCATAGCAAAAAAGTCAAGCATGATGCCCACTATAGCTTTGGTGCCTTGTTTTTATTAAGTCTTAATGGGGGTCATTTTTGACAGGTTTTTGGTTTGTTCAAGTTAGGGTTATAAGTCTTATGTAGGTCAGAAAAGATTTAGCTTCTGTTTTAACAGTTTTTCTGATAAGTTTAATTTAAACAAGGTTTCAGTGTTCAAAGAGGACTTTTTATCTCTGTTTACACAGGTTTTCGGCTTTCTCAAGGTTCAACTTTTACAGGTTCCAGTTTGACAAGTTTTTGGTTAACTCAGTGGTCTGTTTTTATAGGTCTCCCTCAAAATTTTTGGCACATTTTTTGTTTTATTATATTTTCGTGGGTTACTGAAAACCACAAAATTAAATGTCATCAAAATTTTTTAATTTCCATTGCCCTCAATGGGATTTATTTTCACAAAAGTCAATTCCATGAAAATTTCTACCAATAGAATTTTTTAAAAATGCAAAACCACGAAATTTTAAACCCAACGAATATTAATGATTCTACAATATCCTTTATTTTTATTGGTTCCACAGAAGTTCAGTTTTTGTAAAGTTTTGATTTAATCACAGGTCAGTTTTATGTGGGGGCTCACTGTATTATTTTTCAATTTTTAAAATACAAAGTAAATATTTATAAAAAATCTTACCTGTAATTTAGCTGTATATGTTGTGTTATTCAGTTTCAAGGATGTTCAAATTCACAAACTTGCTAAGTTCTGTTTCAGTTATGGGACAACACATCTTAATATTATGAAATCAGTAATTTCTTCTTATAGAAAATTCTGGCAACTGTACCTAAACAAGATATATATATATATATATATATATATATATATATATATATATATATATATATATATTATATTTATTTATTTATTTATTTATTTAGTTATTTAGTTATTAATTGATTTTTTAAAAAACTATCTTTACTTAGATCTAAAACAATTACTTCACTTACTCTTACATTACAAATATAATGTCTTTTCTTTATAATTAATGTAACCCCTGTTTGCAACATGTCTAGTTTCTAATTTAAAATTACATTTTTAAGTCCTCAATGATATATATGTACAATCTATATTGTGAAAACTCTTAAAATGATTAAAATTAACCAAATTTTGACAAGAGATGTACATTATATACAAAAGTGATAATTCTCTGTCTGAAATAGCATTCTCAAATGAAGCAGGCAAGATAATCAAAACCATTTTATTATCCCACCTTACTAACTTATCTCAAAGTTTGAACAGGTCTATGATTCTAGAGATACTGACATCAAGTTTTCTGTTTCTTGTATAAAGGGGCCTTAAATGGCACTCTCACTGCCTAGGTTCAAATCCTGCTTGTTCAGATTCTTGTGGTAAAAAGTTTATGGTAAACTGCCCAAAGTTAGAAGCTTTCTGTAGGTACTCCAGGTTTCCCATCCATCCAAAAGCTGATCAACTTGATAAAAGTGAAAAACAAATCTTGACTCACATTATTCCACTCCACTCTAATTTGCAGAGGCATGTTAACACAAGGGAGAAAACTCTTTAATATGATGCAAATATATAACAGCTTTTTAGAAAATGCTCATTAACTAAATACACACATAAAATTGCTTGAATAAATCTTTTAATTATACTAAATAAATTTGACCTTGAGCACTGACACTGACCTTTGCACAGGGGTGGTTCATGGTACTTTGATCTGGCATAAAACTACAGCAAGGGAAATAACCTAAGCATAAGCAGTTATTTTTTATTCTATATATAACATAAATACAAATCTATATAGCAGCATTCTAGAAAACATTCATTAACTTAATATAAAATTCCTTGACTATAAATCTTTTATAAAGCTTCATTGGACATTCTCAGACATTTGTAAAGTCATGAAATTACAATTATGCTTGATGAAAATTTAGGAGTAAATGCGAGGAAGAAATAACTTCTATAAAGACTGGATTATATGACAGGCAAATAGCCTTGCTTTTTGATTGCATTTCTGGTTTAAATGGATAAGTGGATAATGGCAAAGATCGGATATCGCAAGAAATGGCGGTTATACTCACAAATCATACCTTAGTTTAATGGTCTTATTTGCCATTAGTGTAAAAAACATGTCTGCGTAACTGTTGGTCTGAAGATTATGTTCTATGTTGTTTCATTATTTTTGTATCTTCTCCACTTAAATGGTATTTTTGTATGGTAATTATAACTTGTTGATTACCAAGACAATGACTTCTTTTTATTGGCCGAGTAATAAAAGTGGTTATATGTTATGGGATTGATTCCAGAACGATAAAACCTTTCGCTAAAATATTTTTGTTTAAATGATCAGGATAAGCAATTAATTCACAAATGCATGGGGAATAAACAAAAATAATAAAACATCCAATTCACTTCATCCAATAATGTTTTTAACATTTTTTCGGTAAATTAATTTATGAATTTATAATTTTGCTTATTTCAGACATTTTGCTTTTTATTGTTTATTTATTTATTTACATGTTTTTTTATTTTATTGCTTGTCTATTTATTTACTTGTTTATTTATTTATTTTATTTATCTATCTATTTATTTATTTATTCATTCATTCATTCATTCGTATTCCTTTCTTTCCTTTCTTCATTTTTAATCTATTTATACATTCATTTGTTTTTAATTAACTTTTATTAATTAATTAATACAAACATGCTGCAGACACTCACACAAAAATCTACCTTCGACCTGGAAAGGGCGGTTTCGCTGATCTTCATTGCATTCTTGACCCAAGATGTGGTAAAATCGCCATGATCCTAATGGCTTTTAAAAAATATCTGTTTATTGGAGCCAGCGACTTGTATGGTATTTTATTACATGTTGCAGTCCGAACCAACATTTGCAAAATATTTCACTCGGTAGCGGCATCAGTCGTCCTTCATGACAGCAGAACAATCGCAGCAGCAGCCGGCGAACAGTGGACACAGCAGCAGACGACAAGAATGCAATCCCAGAAATCCTCCACGAAACAAACCCGCGCGCTTTTGTAAAAAGGTCAAAAGGTCAAAGAAATTAACATCGTTATAGGTAAATGAAATTACAAGGCATTCTAATTTGAATGAAATTTATTAGAATAGGTGATACATACCAAAGAAACAAACATAAATATGGATGTTACATGTCAAATTCCCAAGAGACAACTTATGATACCCGGTAACCTTAAAATTTGGACGACTCTCGGATTGCAACTACTAACCCCGCAACACGCATGTGTTTTTTTTTAACCATTTCTGGTTATATTTCACGTATCCATATAAATCACTAAAAGCATGATTGGTTTTTGAGTGTTTTTTATCGATGTTTTTGATTGTGAAAATTATAAACGGCGATTTTTCTTCTTTTTACCCTAACTTTGCGTCTGAATTGGTTCCTTTTACCGGTATGTATGAAATAGGATAAACCCAAAATTGTTTTTGAGTTAAAAGCAAGTGGTTATTGGAAAATATAATTTTTTCGAAACAAACTTGAAGACTGTAAACTTAGTTATGCAGTATCGGAAGTTTACAATATATGAATGTGTTTCAAGACGAAGTGTAATGGTTTAAATGATTTTAAGCCCCGGTCAAGATTCTTGATACTGAGGCTGTTAGCTACGGATTTGTGGAGGGAACTGCTGTGTACGAAAAAAAACTTACCTTCGGCAAACGAACTGACAAACTTTCTCACGCTAGTATATGTTCTAAGTGAGATTCTAACCAAGATAGTGAGAGGCGTTTTAATGCTTTCGCCAGTGTATAAACCACAAGCCCTCTAAAGCCTCCTTGTAATTTGTAATACGGGTGGAGCCTGCAACTAAAAATATGACACTGCCAATAGCCAAAGCTACCCTACGCAATTAACCGGATGAAAAAAAAGGATTCAATAAAATTAAGTAACTCAGGCACCGGAAGTTCATATTTTGCGTCTTGTATCTCTGTGTTGTTGATGTTTTAGCAGTTGTCAAGTCCTTTGTGATCACATGCAATTTTTATCTGTGATAAATCCTTGTTATAATGTTTCTTGATAATTTTTTCAAATTGCTTATTGCTACCATTTCTCGTTGTGAGCTTCCGTCATTTTATTGTCAAACCCTCTTATAAAGGCCTAACACCGTTTTATTTTACTTTATATTATTTTATTTTGTATTTTATTTTATGATGTTATTATTTTTTAAAATTTATTATGTTATGTTATGTTATGTTATGTTATGTTATGTTATGTTATGTAATGTTATGTTATGTTATGTGTTATGTTATGTGTTATGTTATGTTATGTTATGTTATTTTATGTTATGTTATGTTATGTTATGTTATGTTATGTTATATATTATGTTATGTTATGTTATGTTATGTTATGTTATGTTATGTTATGTTAGGTTAGGTTATAGTACGTTACGTTATACTGTGTTATGTTTCATTTCAATTTATTTATTTTTATTTATTTATTTTTATTTTAGCACCAAACTGTGAAACATACATTAGCGATGCAAAATATTATTAATGTACAATTTCATTCATTTTTTTTCATTCTTTTGTTTCTAAAACCACAAAATTAATTCAAAATTGAAATTAGAAGTCTAAACGGTTATGTGTTTTGTAATCAAAATCAATCTGATATATTTTAGTATTATATTTCATGAGAGCAATAATCACAACCCGTTCACATTAGATTAGGAAAATAACAACGTCAAACCTCTATTATACTCGTAACATAATAAAGATTTCCCGATGACAAAAAGATGCAAATTTTGAAAAATAAAAATATATATATAAATTTAAACATTATTTAGATAATTCTCTCGTAAAAAACTAATTAATCAAAAATGTCAGTTTAGCTGTAAATTTTTTATCATATTTTTCATCTGTTTACATATACAACTCTAGTCAAATGATGTGTTGTCCTCGGAGAGTTCTTTGGTCTTTGAATACAAACAAATTATGGAATGAAATTAGTTAAAATAGATCAAAACAGCTTTGATGTACACAAATTTTTAATTCACAATTCTTTGAACTCACTGAGTGTGAATTTTAACCTTCAAGAACAAAGACTGTTGGTGCCCCCCTTCGGAACGATTGTCCTTTTATCTTCTATATATCATGTAATTATTTCGTTACAGTGTCAAATATGAAACAATAAGCTACTTAATCTATGTAATACAGGTTTTCATTTGTTTATTATGTTCCGAAAGACTACAAACCCCCTTTGTTGCGGGAGGGTGAATCGGATAATCACACACGCGCGGGTAGATTAGAAGGGTCGCGTGTGATTAATCTATATGCAACCCCGAATTCTAGGATTATCAATATGAAATCATTGAATTAATTATAGGCTAATGCAATATTGTCAATTACAGCCAGATATAATAAAATCATCATGTTATATTGAACATTTATCTGATGTGTTCAACTGTATCTGTGACATGGAAAAATTGGCGGCTTTCAATTAGATTATTAAAAATTACTTGTGATTACATTCACGTAAAATTTTAATCTGATATACTTTTATATAGATTATTTTATTATAGGAAAATTCGTTTTTCTGTCATTCCATGCGTGGGATAATTGTACTAATTATATGTTTCTATCTACATAGCTTAAATTATTTTTACATAAATCGACGAGTTTAATTTTATTACTTTTATTCGTTTTTTTTTTTTATATAATTAAACGGGTTTCCATAATTTTTAAATCAACAAATCATTTTAATTTGGTGTATAAATTTAGTTAAATGAAAGAACTTTGATATCAAGAGACCGATATATATATATATAAAGAATTTATAAAACATGGAATTTGAACCCATAAAATTTTGAATAACGTTACGGTTGACGTTTTTTTTTTCATTCCGTAAAATGAACATTTCCAGAATTTGTGACGTAAATGTTAACGTTTTCCAAAACGTTTAACAAAAACGTTACAGGTTATTGGTTACGTAGAACGCTGTTAACCCCCCCCCCCCCCCCCAAAAAAAAAAAAAAAAAAAAAAAAAAAAAAAAAAAAACACACACACACACATATATATACACACACACACACACCTATTAGAAAAATGCATCAAAGAATGGAAAATACAAAGATAAATACACGTGACAATTAAACCTGTGATTTTACCCACATTAGGGAAGGAATCTAAATAATAACCGTATGATGTTGGCACTTTTTAACTAAAAAGAAATCGCCAGCTAACTGTATGAACAATCGTGACAGTTCCGGGTACACGATTTAAAACCGCTTTAAAAGATGTCACGAATTCGAAACAATTTGACTTTTAGCGAAACCTGCGGTAACGTTTTCATTCTACTAAATTGCTATATGATTACCACCTTGAGCAGACGTTATGCTAATGAATTTGAAGTGAATTGCCAAAGATTATTTCATATTTACTAGGTGGGATTTGAACTGCAAACTTAACCGTACTCATTTAACAGAAGGTACGAAGAATTCTACCTTATTCGGCAAGGTAACTGATAAATTTCCTCATACAAGGAATTTCCGCAAGTTGATTCAAGCATAGCGATACGAGGCGCTGTGATCTGTAAGCTTGCGCTTCAGACCATTGGATACTGAGGTCTTTGTTATCCAAATGCATGTATCCAATTTCATTTGTCATATAAGTTTCGTTTAATGTACTCCATTTCCCCATTTATGCTCTAGAATACAAAATAAAAACAATTTTAAGTGCTTATTGGTCATCACGTTATAAATCGTGAGCAATAAGTCAAAAAGATAAATATCTCCAACAATATTAAAATTAATTATTAAAAAACTAAGTTAATATGGCATTCTTATCAGTATACTTAATTCGGGGAATAATTAATAGACTGTATCGTAATATTGTCAGAGCACGCCAGTAATAAAAGATTATATCAGGAAAAAAAATGAAATTTGACTCATCGATAAGGTGTAATCATTTAGACATGAACACAAGCTAGTTTATTTTGTAAGTATGCAGTAGATGATTTTTGCAATATCACCATAAATCATGATTGATTTATTGTTGTGTTTTTGTTCATATTTTATTTTATTATTTATCATTTAATTTTGAAATTTATATTTAATTTCTTATTTATTTGTTTGTTTGTTTTTCATTATTATTATCATTATTATTATTATTAATGTTTCTCTGACTTTTGTCAAAAAACTTTTTCTTAATTCATCCATTTTTTTCACATGTGTGTTATGGAATCTTTTGTTCAGTTTTGGCTCTCCGAATTTGGCGGGTTTTTTACGGCACTCCAATTTCCTCCACAATCTCAGAAATGACTGCCTTAGTATAAGAGAAAGAATCTTGCCTGGGGGATAAGAACACGATCACGCCTCTCCACACAAGTAGTCTATGCACTCCGATTGTTCTTATAAGGCACGTGTAAAATCTGCTGCAGCCTTCTGCATATCCTTCAAAGTTCATTAAGTGGAAAATGTTCCACCATGAACCCTTTATCTGTTCCTGGAAACGATCGCTATTGTAATTTAATTTCAAGACGAGAGCAGACGACATCCGTCAATTCCTTTCTATTCTTCCTTTTCACTTACATATGACATTATTTAATAAAATACAAAAACGTGTAGATTATGAGGATATAATTACACGGATTAAGAAATAACCATCCTGACCTTTTTATGTAATAGGAATTACTACTGACGTGACATATAATCTCGCCGCCATGTTCTTTCATCATTATCACAGTTTTTAATTCGATTTGCATTTACTTTCGTATTTATAACATCAATAATATTAATATAATTTTATAAGGAGAAGTCAAAGTGTTACTTAAATCTAGCATTGAATAATTACCAGGCCATCTGTGCTAACGGGAATAACAATATTTCAACGTCAATCTGTGACGTGAGTTCCAATCACCCAAAACCTGGTCTCCGACAATTTTTTAACCCTGGGGTCGAGGTTTTGAGCTACGGAGATGATAAAACACTATTTCTCCTGTCATTGCTAATAACAGTTGGTTCTATAAAGTAACCGAATGACACATTTATCTTTATTTATAACTCCATATGACATGTTCACATTGATTCTCAATATCGATGTTCGGGGTTAATCGGTAATTAATCATATACCAATTTCGTCCAATCAAATTGTAGGGCTCTGGTTACATTCCATGGCTCATTATAAAACAAATATGATGGATGGTCCTCTCAATAAAATTCTTCATTTCCAATAATTGTATAGAATTCGCTGGTGATGTTTCTGTCAATCTGGGAATGATTAAGTGGAATGGTTTTTCTCCAAACTTTAAGCTTAGGCTATCAGCCCATATCATTCCCAAGCATGTAACCCTTTAGATGTAATTTGGCCCAAACTTCATTTTCAAATCATTGGCTTCATACAAATGCTGTTATAACAAAATTGATATTTTCTACACATGGACACGTAATAGATTCGCCATGATGTTTCTGTCATTGCAGTTTCCATCGAGGTACCAAATGGGATTTAAATAAATTTTGAAAAATCAAAGAAATGCTGTCATACATAAACTTATATTTGCTTCCAATTAACATGAAAACGGTTTTGTATTATATTTCGGTCATTGATTCCATCGAGTATTCAAAATGAATTTTTTAAAAGAACTTTTTTCTTTTGATATTAATCAACCACATGCCTGGACATAATTGTGTGAATAATTTATGTGCTCATCATGACCAGGCCTAGGTTCGTATTCTGTTTATGCATATGCTAGTGAGCAAAAGTTTGTCATTTCGCTTGCCGAAGGTCGGGGTATTCCGTCTTTATCCACCATTCCAAAAAAACTAGTCGCTGATAAAAACTAGTAAAATGTTTATTATAACATGTATTATTATTATTATCATCATCATCATCATCATTGTTATTATTATTATTATCATCATTTTCATCATTACCATCATCATCATTATCATTATTATCATCATCATCATTATTATTATAATTATAACGAACTTGATACTTACATGACAGACTGTCATGTAATGAAACATTGATGACATTCTTGTCATTGATTTCATTAGGGATCAAAATTTAAACAAAATTGCAATCCGATCAATCAATTGAAAAAGCTTTCAGAAATGTCTAATGGAATTTTAATAAAATTTTAGCCAATCAGTTTAAGTGTAAATTTTGAGTAATTTCTAATTGTTTTGTAAGAATAAAAATTAAAGCATTAAATATTTAAATATTAAGAATGATTATTGAGTTTTAATTTCAATTGCTGTATAATGGTGACAAAATACATTCCATGAAACGCATTTATAATTCAAACATTAAAACTTCAAGAATAATTTCTGACTTTGTTACAGTGCAAACATATTTATTTAGGAACGCGTGTAGTAATTGACAGAACGGATTGGATTTTACGTTCCTGACAAGAGTATTTCACTTAAATCGAGCTATAGGTCAAGTGGCAGAAATTTTTAACCTTGCAGTGCGCTAAGCGCAATGTGTAAGTACGTTTGTTTGGCACCATAGCATGATTCAGACCACATGACCAACGGATCCTCATTACTGACAAGGGTATGCAATACCAGATTGCAAATGGTCCATAACCACATGTATTAAACACAAGCCCGAATATATTATATGATTTGAATTTGGGGAATCGTAAAAACTGTATTCTTTCATAAAAACACTATTTCTGATTCCAAGAAAAGTCTTACAGAATGGTTTTTAAATTGCTTATACAAGAACCTTTATGTCACGTCACCCTTTACCAATGTTTCAAACAAGAAACAAAAAAGGTCTCTGGTTGAAAATATAATGTACGTTCGATACTATATACAGCGCCTGTTTTCACGGGCACTAGGTTTGATGGTATACAAGAGTGTGATTCAACTATATGACAGTTTTGTACCTAATAGTCTTAATATATAAAACGTATTCATATTATTCTAGAGGGTAATATTTTCATAGTTTTGTCTGGTAAAGGAAAAAAGTCCGAGGCAATAGACAAAGGTACTTTACTTCTTCAGACACATTTATAAACGATAAATAAACTATCAAAACGATTGTTTTTTTAAAAAAAAGGTGATTTTTACAACATAAATCAGGGCATTCATTAAAATAAAAATGCACCCATAAGGAGAATTACATAGACGTGTACCTTTAGATATATATTATTGGATTCTTTTCAAATGCATTAGAAAACATTTAAAAAGATATGTAGGCGACTAAAATATACATTTATTTCCAAATGCTCTTTAAATGTAAACCAAATGTCTGCGGTAGAAAAAAAAGATTTTAAAAGAAAAATCTATTCATCTTTCTTATGCTTTTATAGATGAGGGAATGTAAAGACGATTTAATGGAGGAAATACTCAACTTAAAACCATACATATAAGATGTCATGTAGTGTGCATGCATTACTAACAGACAAAACATGGTATCAAAGTTTAAAACTTTGACAGTTCTGGGATTAAATACCAATTATCTTCTTGTAATTGAGTGACCGAGTGGTCTAAGGTACGTGCTTCTAAATTTTGCAATGCCTCTCACAGCCTGGGTTCAAAACTCACTCTTACAGATTCCGATGTGAGAAGGTTTGTAAGTTAAAGACGTTTTCTCAAGGCACTGAGGTTTTCTACATCATTCCAAATGGCAGCTTCGATATCAGGGAAAGAATCTTGAATTATGAGTATTTCTCTAAATGACTTGTCATGGCAAACTTTACGTTCTTTATTGTTTATTTATACTTTTGTTTATTTTACATTTTCTAGCCGCCAATAGTTTGAATAATACTGTTGCAATTTTTATTAATCAATATATATCCTTTTTCCGGTTAAGCGTTTAATGAAATAAAGTTTATTTTTAAGTTAATTGTGCGTATTTGTCAGAAGTTTTTGTGCTAATACTATATCCACACCATCGGTCTTTACTTCACAGTGCCTGTCCAAGGTCGGGAGTTTTAAACTCATTTGGTCAGTAGGTAGTACTTTGTGCTGTCAGAAAATGTAACATTTAGCAAAATTTTCAAACTAAGGTTTGTTCCCTCATGCGGGCATTCCTTGGCTGGATTTGAATTTATGTGGTTTTGGAACTTTAGATTCATTGTTTTCAACTGTTTGGCTTATGTTTTTTTGTCTATCAAACTTTTCGGTCTTATTTTCACTGATGAGGAATGAATTTCCGAAATGTGCACATCTGGCGCATCGGGATTTAACTGGTATTTGTGTTATATATTGCTTCAAAGTTTATCTTGTTAATTTATTAGAACAAAGTACTGTTGACGGGACAATTCGTTTTTAATTTTGCGTTTATTCTCGAGAGTAACAGTATTAACATAAGGAAAAAATTGCAAAAAAAAAGTCATTTCTTACTTCTATCAAGTGCTGCTTTTGAATTTTCATTAAATAATGCACATGGCAGGAGAAAGAAATGAAGAATTTTGCATATTGTTTCCTGAAAATTATATGAACAACCAATAACGTATTGGTTCAAAATATCTATTTTCTTGATTAGAAGTAATCAAACACTACTTGCCTTATTTTTTGTGTAAATTAAAATTTATATAACGCAGTTTCGTTAAAGCATATCAAAAGTCTTTTAATCTGCAAATTTTTCGAAATGCTCAAATTAGTTTAATTTTCACCCATGGAATATCATTATAGAGTGTTATAAAACAAAAAATATTCAACTTAAAAGCAAAACAAAAAGTGACAAACATTATTTTTTTGAAAAATTTAAAAAAAAACAACTCTTTTTTCATTTTTTTAAGAAAAGGGCAAATATATTTGAGGTATAAAAAAACAAATTAAAAAGTCTTCATAAAGAGGCTTCTAGAAAACACTCCAATTTCATATAAACTGTTTAGTGTGATTAATGACAAATAGAAAACCGAGACATGAGGCATTAATTCTATAGATCTTAGCTATATTCATTAAACATACCTTCAAATATTTCTTAATATATAAAACCGACAGAATTCTACTCATGGTTTTATTGGAAATTTCACATGAAGAATTGCCCTATGTCTGCGAGGAGAGACCATCAATTTGCTATTATTTATTTCAACTCATCACCACCAAAAACTGTTTTATGAAGATCTATGAAGAATATTTAGTATCTTCCTAGCAGAAGCTGTTTCTAAGCCGTGGAAAAGTTAACTAATTGATGTGCGACCTTTCAGAAATTTATTGTTCCGCTGAGAGCATTGTAGTCATAACTTTCATATTAGTGAACTGGGCCGTCTCAAAGAGGCTTTTTTCAAAATAACAATACGTATTTCATATATATCCGTGAGATCACTGAAGAAATATAAAATCATGATTTTGAGTTTTTTAATTTCAAAAATAAAATAAATAAAATGAAAATAAAATTTAATAAAATTAAATAAAATAAAATAAAGTGAAATAAAATGACATGAAATAATAAGAAATAACATAATAGTTAATTACTACTACTACTACTAATAATAATAATAATAATAATAATAATGGATAAAGTGGTTTAATTTACTAAATCTTATTCTGCCGGACGACAACGACAATAATGATTCGTGATTTATTTTTTCTGTTGCCATGTTCGATATGTTTCTAAATCATCATCATCATCATCGTTGTTGCTGTCGTCGACGTCATCAATATGTACCAAGTACTTGCCAAGGGTAGTGATGGAATCTGGATAACATTTATTTTGTTATAGGGCCATATCACGCATTTTCGTGTCTCTTTATATATATATATATATATATATATATATATATATATATATATATATATATATATATATATATATATATATATATATATATATGACTTTTTGGCGAACAAGATGTTTTTAAAATTTAAACCTGCATTTTTTTCTCCTTGCTGTTACCAATTTAACATTTTACTTTTTGGATCAAAGAACGCACCTGCAGGCTCGTTTATACATGTTGGACTTATAGGCGCACGTACATATCACTGTTAACTTAATCAGCATTTTATTTAGGCTAGAAAAACATATTTCCTCATATTTGGACTAAAAAACGCATGCACAATGTAAAAACTCTTTATAATTTTTTTTAAACTTTACTATATTATGCTTGACGTAATCAAAAATAAAAGATTATATTAATTTGAGTAATGATGTTTTACACCATGTCAATGCCATGAACCTTTTTTTAAATTATCAATCAATACATTTAAAAAAATATGACATGGTGTATTGAATTTTTGAATGTTTTGAATGGTAAATTAAAAAAAATAGTATATGACATCAAGCTTATTTCACTTTTATTAGCACTACTTTCGTTTCGATTTTTTTTTGAAAGGTGTTAAAAACAGTTTTTTATTTGCTTTCAATACCGTTTAACTTGCAATTGCAAGGGACCGTATGGGTACTTGTAATGAATTTCATCTAGGTGTCCAGAATATTTAATAGCGAGCAATTTATATAAAAGTTTGTTTAAACTCGTGATGGTTAGCTATTTATGCCAATAGCTGGGCTTCTGGCTCATCAGGCATTTTTAGAACTTTTTAATTGACTTGATTGTGATATGGACAAGGACTGGTATGTTTGTTTTATTTATATATTTCTTTTGTCTCGTTTTCTTCTAGTTGCCTTACTTAGACTGCTGTTTGTATTTAATCATTTTGTGCACTGCCATGCAAGTACACATTTATTATCATATTAGAATTCCGCCATTATTTTAAAGTTGGTTCTTGATTGTTTTAAATCTAAAATTAAACAAAAAGAACGCTCTATGTAAAATCATTAATTATCTTAAGAGATTTTTACTCATTCAAAAATTTCATCTTTATGTTCCCGTTAACGGTTTCCCTAAGGCAACATTAACACCTAAAGACTGAAATGTCTTGTTTAAAATGGATGTATGTTTCAGATGCAGACTTGAAAAAATATGCTTTTCTTTTTTACATTTAAAGACGAACGCATTACTTAAGCTTTATGGTGTGAATAAATTACAGAAATAAACAACATACATAACAATATAGTTATACAGTGTATATTATTAATCGCTTTAGCATGCACTCCGACATAACAAAAGCCCAAGTCACTTTTTGATTTTGTCATTTGATCAGGCCCCAGTTGCACAATCATTAACTCAGTTGAGTGTATGCTCATTTCAAATTAGGGAATATTTCAATGTTAATTTTAAAAAAAAAAATTACAGAGTTAAAATTGGATATTTAATGTTATACTTAAAATGCTTAGTGTAGGTTTGTTGAGCATAACAAAAAAAATTTATTTTTTTTTAAATATAGATGAGAGACAAATGGGAATATTTGAAATAAGTGTATACTTAGTTGAGTGAATGATTGTGAAACTAAGGCCGGATGTTCTTCCAGAAAAAGAAATTTAAATACTTTTGTCTCAATACACTGTATTACTTTTGTTATCTCAGTGATATCGCAAGCCTAGCCAGGTCTTAATCATAATATTGTTGGATGTCGCTGTATCCAAATTTATCCTTGTTACTTTCATTCTCAATGTTGATTTAACACGTTGCGGTTGAAACTAATAAAACAAGAAGGTGCTTACACTTTCAAAACAACCGGTCTCACGTACCAAGTAGATGTTCACGTCTATGACTTCATTTGCCAGTTTTAAAATTTGGGACTATGGAGCGTTGACTGTTTGTGTTTAATTGTATTTTGTATAAGATTCTTGGTTCTATGCGTTTTGACTTTTGATCATCTTGATGATCTGCTCTGCAAGCTGTAGGTTTATCCCATTAAAGACGCACTGCTCGTGAAAGATATAGAATGATTGTGTTTTTTTCAATTATGCTTTTCTAAGTTCTCTTTGCTAGTTTTGTCAAGTACATGCGTTTGAGTTTTTACTTTTCAGTCTATGTAATCAATGAAGTGACTGGTCAGATGAATCAGTTGTTATTTAAGATAAAATGGGAAGGTTAAAGGCTTTACAGTAGTATTATTTCCAAGTAATTGACATTTATATGTCATAAATTCAATACATCAAAAATTAGTTATTATTTAAAATAAAACATAAATAGGCACTGTTATATATATAGTAAATCACTTATATCTAGAGCTTTGATTTGAATAACTTTTGAAGGTTTGTATCAATAATATTTGTTTTGCTATTGGACCTCAAAATCTCATTAAATAAAAACATTTGCATTATCCATCATAATTATTTTACTTTTTGAAACGACTCAGGAATGTTATTTATTTTTTTTTTTATTCAATTTATTTAACAACCGACGAACCTCAAATGTTACTCATTGAAATGTTTAAAATAACAAGTTTTTTTTTCCAAACAGTGAACGATTTATCAGACATTCCTTTGTTATATTTGTAATGATATTAGAATGGTGTCTCATTTTCAGGAGAAAGGGCGATAACTCGAGTTAAGCATTCAATGTGTAGTTATTTTACCATTTCTTTATGAAAAGTTTTTGATTGGATAATGTTGTACCAGTCAAAATGTTTGATAAACGTCAATCGATCAATAATGAATCTTAAAACATTTTTCTTCTGCGATTTAGATGAAAATGTTCAGAAAACTTAACACATAAATCAGAAATCTACGAACATGATCAATTTCTTTATGCACGGTAAACAAGAAAAAGACAAGACATATAAAAATATAAACTGGAAAAAAATAATCAATTTAAATCATTACAAGCACTGTCAAATACGTGATGTCATCATCATGTCAATTTCAAAATTGATATAATGTCACAAAATCGTGTCCAATTTCAGGGGATAAAATCATCTTATGAAATAGATAGATGTCAATTTCCCTACTTGACATAGGAGATCCATACAGCAGCCTTTAGCTGATACTTTGATCCTATCTCGGCTTATATCGCTATATTTCCTTAATTCCAAGATATCTTTTATAATTTCGCTCATCTTAACACAAATATGGAAAGGTTAAAATTGGCTATATTCAGGGATAACTATGTTATTATATGGTGACAAAATAAATCGCTCGCTACTTGGCTTGTAATAATTGATTGATGTTCAATACCATGATATATCGTTTGTTGTTCAAAGAAAGTGCTGACAAAATAATCTCCGAGATTATCACCGTGTTATGGCGTGAATGATATCAATTTTCAAGCAAATAAAGTATATTTTTTCCATCCTGTAACAGTAATTCCATAAATATCCCCGGTGTCATAAAATACAACCAGAGGTTTTTTTCAGATGCTAGACCATATATTGGACCCTCGTAAAACAAATAAGACATGTATATAGATATGATTTTAATCATGATACTCATCCCAAGAAGATAATTGTATAATAAGTGGACTTTTCTTGTCTTGTTTGGTTGCTTCTTTAATTAACTTACTCTTCCGTGTTTCATAACAACTCTTTGTCTTTCTGTTTTACGTCATTTCGAGAATTGCCGCAATGAAACTTAATGCTTTAGATGATCAGCAACTAGACGTCTCTAACAAAAAATAGGACACATGTTTCAAATTAAATATTTATAACTTTATATTTAGAAGCTTTTTAAAACTGCTACCAAATGCGGGAGAAAACAAAAAAGTTTTTATCCTTCATTCAAATCGTCGACAGTCTGTTTACACCCAACTGTAGGTCATATACAGTCTGTGATTGCTTACCGATTCTTATTAAATGCTTTATGTCATTCCAGACGTATAATACACAGTGGTCTTTAGAAAAAATTAAAACGTCGAAATTTTATTTAAAATTGTCCTTTATAATACCGCTTTAACTGCAATGCAAGTCACTTGTGAAGAGCACGTGGTGTCATTTTGAAGACTTTCATCATTACAATTCTGATACTATAATTCTAAAAAGTTATGCTAAGCTTTTTTCATTTTTTTTTCAAATGGAAGAAAGGAATGCTTTACTAAAAATTTGCATTTAGTAACAGCCAAACCATCCACGAACACGTAAAAAATACGAGTTAATGATAAAACGGATAACGCAACCAAAACACGATAAAAGTTAATGATAGAGATAGCCAACGCCACAAAAATGACAAAATAAAAGATAGTTATGAAACAGACAACACAGTCAAGAAAAGAAAATAACTTACAGAATAAACAAACAACATAACCAAGAACACGATACAATACTAAGTCAATGGTAAAAAAAACCACGTAAAAAATGATACAATACAAATAATTGATAAAACGGACAACACAACTACGAAAACGACACAATACAAGTAAATGATAAAACAGACCATACAACCAAGAACACGACACAGTACAACTGAAAAAAGCGAAGCAATGAAAAAATAGATATTGCAATCAAGAAAAAGAAACAATACAAGTTAAAGAACAAACAATGTGAAGAACATCAAAAAAGTCCATGAGAAAACAGATAATGCAACCAAGAAAACCAAACAATACATCTTAGAAAATAAACAATATTACTTCATGGAATCCTTACTCAGTGCAGCATAGCATGAACCTATCGAACTTTCACATTCAATGTTAAATCAGAATTTGATGTTGTTATTAAGGAACGCAATCGGCAATAAAACGATTCATTATGTCGGTTATGTTACAACTTTTAATACTTTAAGACAAAAATGTTTTAATATCAAATCTCTATATTTCGCCATGGCCGACCAAAACACACCAGAGGAACACTTAAGAAAGCTTCCGGATTTCGATATTTGTGTATTTATGACCCGTGTTTGGAACATTTTATGATTCTGCCATACCGTTCCCAAATCCGCATGTAAAATAATATCGGCATTTCTGTCATTTTGCTGTGATGTATTTTGATCTAAGGAGTATTTTTATATCTTTTTTCAAAGATTTCTATGATTCTGTCCGCTTCTCATGGCTAATGGATTTCCCTTGGTGATACTACCCAAACGCAATGAAATTAAACCATCTTTTTGTCCTAATGATTGTAAGGATACCATAAGCTATATTTAATGATAATGATAAATAAAATTGTCATAATATAAATGGCTCCGTCAAAATGGAAAAGGAAATGGTTTCCATCTGAAAAGATTTTATTGCCACATGTATCGACGAGCCATAAATGAGAGTAAGAGTTAAAAACATAAAAGTTCTGTGTAAAAGACATTTTTATACCATTTGATGAAAATAAAAGTATATTTTTGTGACCGTATATTTTAGTTTCTGTTGAAATCCATAAATTTATATTATTTCAATATAAGTGCTTTTTTAGCAGAATTTGCTGTCAAATTTTGTATACTGGTTGAACTTTTCTCCAAAATCAAGGAATAAAATATAAATTAAGATTAGTCGGATCTAAAGTCGTCTAAACCATTGTAGAAAAGTAAAGTATCGATGCTTCACGCGGCAGACAAGTTTATTTCACTTATATCGCGGTGACCAGTTCTTAGAAACAGGAATGATCCGGGAGAACCATCGAACTTTGGCAACCAAACTGACAAACTCACACTATGATCGGGCCAATTGGGATTCGAAGCTAGACTGTCTGTGGCGTTGTTATGCGTCAGCGCGCAATTGAGATCACTTGATCAGCCATCTGAGCCATTGGGTACACAGGGCATTAAAATAGGTTAAAATTGAATTTAGAATAAGGTTTATTTAAATTTCTAATTTTGAAATGTTCGTTTTATGAACAACTTCGTGTAAAAAAGGTGGACGGTTTTTTCATCTGTTTAAAGTTAAATAGTCACGGCACTGTACACATTTTTTGTAAATGGTTCAAGATATTTTTTTTTCTTTTTTTAATTGCATAAACAACACCGATTTTAACAATCTTTTAAACAAAGGCAGTGTACAACTTTTTTACTCATATCATGATGTACTTACACACTGAAGATTGTACTCTCTCCCCTTTAAACAATAAGTGATAAATTCTCAGGAAGATTTTACAAAATTAGTATTTATTTAGTTCTAATAGGGAATAAACGTTTTCTTTTTAATCAGATTAATTCATAATGGAACTAGAAGACAGAAGAGAAATAATGGCGGACAATCATTTGAAATTGTGATGCAATATGCACATAACTCGTAAATAAAATGGAGTTTAACTTCAAGTTAATTTTTCATCAATCTGACGAAGGAACTAAACACTGTTATACTAATTTAACTAATTAAAACAAATCATTTTGTACCCATAGACAGGTTTCCTGTGATGAATTTTATTTTATTACCGAATGAAGTCCGGGAACGAAATGCCAAAGACAATTTCTAATGTAATTCAACAAAATTAATTTAATGAATGGTTGTTTAATTTTTGCCACACTGATCTATTTCAATTGACTTTTTAAAGAAATATTCTGACAATTTGATACATGTTTTCTCAGGAGTCATAGCAGGTTTTGACACAAAATGGAAACTTTTTCTGGATTCGATTTATCGTTTTGAAAAAGATATAAATGTTAATTAATGTTTTGAAATGTTTAAAACATGATCTTGTCATACTGTACCATTATTTAAAGTTAATTAAACGCAAAAAGAATTTAAACTTTCAATTTTACAAACTTTTGTCATCGATTTTCAATTTTTAGATCATCTATTCAGAATAATCCATGCTGTTAGAGCGCGTCTTTTGCGCAAAACATTGGTTTTTTATGCTAATTTTTCTCCATTTTTGCTGTTACAAAACAGCGATAATGAACAGCTTAAATAGTTGAAATATGTCTTTTCTGATTTTACAAATGTCTTTGTGACGTACCAACATAGATTTTAAATTCAGTACTGTTTAGCATTTCAGAATTTAAATAATTTATACCTCTCAGTCCATATAATCGTGTGCGTTAATTCCGGTCGTTTATAAAACTATTACAAAGTTCGTAAAGAACACAAAATGGAAAACGGTTTGGTTCATTGTTTATCTTCTTCATTTTAATTCGTTAGTTGAAAGGGTGCTTGGTTGTAAAATTGTATAACGTGGCATCAGCAAATGTGTCAGCCAGCAAGATGGTTTAGTTTCACCAAACATCCATTTAAAAAACGGTTGTCTCACCTAGCATCCATTAAAAGAATTCGTAGTCTCACCTAGCATCCATCTAAAATATCAGGTATTACCTGAAACTTACACACCTGACTACAGTCCGTTTCCAAAAAAAAAATAAAATAAAATAAATAAATAAATAAATAAATAAAATAAAATTTAAAAAAAAAAAAAAACACCAAAAAACCCAGTGTATTTTTGCCACTCCTAAAGAACTTGAACATCACTTAATATTTCTCTAGTAACTGTCCAAAATTTTGGAATTTTAAAAAATTAGTGTTCTCAATATGTGTTTACATTTTCTATTTTATATAGACGTCTCTCATTTTATATGTAATGTGTTGTGTTCTTAGTTTAATAGGCTAGTAAAATGTACATATATTTGGTTACGAGTTCTTTCTTTTAAGTTTTCTAGCCTTGAACAGCAGCATAATTTCTGATGCGTCATCAACATCAACTTTCTTACTCTTTCTTATATTCAAATTATTACTATAGAATAATCAAATTCTGAAAATATTAGAGCCATTCTTTGCCAGTGGTCTCAATACGTGTTTTTTTTTATTGTTTAAATGTTATGTCTTTGAACTGTTTTTTGACTTGTTCATTATTGCTTTGGCTGACAGCAAGAACATGTTTTTGTTTCGGTTACATATTTCTTTTTCCTCTTATCATAATATTATTAATACAAATAAATTCAAAGATTTATATATATATATATATATATATATATATATATATTTATTATTATTATTATTATTATTATTATTATTTATTGTTGTAATTTTTTTATTCTTGGAGACGGATTAATATAATGGCATTTAACCATTGTTACCGAATCTAAATACATATTTATAAATGTGTATGTTATTGTGTATCAACTTAATAAATACAATATTGTTTACGATATATATATGTTTATATATATATATATATATATATATATATATATATATATATATATATATATATATATATATATATATATATATATATATATATATCACAAATACCTGTTGAATTTTTATATATAAGGATGGATACAACTAAGTTTTAACAAAGAAAAACATAGATATTCATAAAACAACGATAAATTGAGCGATCTGTATTCCAAGACATTCGTCAATGGTTTAATGCAATGAAAAGTGAAAGGAAGATAAGACTGTACTGGATATAAAGTAAGAGTTTCAGATATGCAAACTAATTAGAGAGTTTTATTTTTCCATAAATTTAAATTAATATGATTGTAGGAGAATAGAAAAGTGATTGATTACTGGCATAATTGATGGATTGCCCAAGTAATTTTAAAAAGAATGGTTCTTAGACTGCTTTACCATTAAGCTGTTTATATGAAACAGAAACTTGTCCATCTCATATCTAGCTTATCCATCACTATCTCCTATCAAAACGAGATTCATAAATTGATGACAATGAGAAAAGAATATAAGTGACAAGCCATTCGCATCTTTAATTGACGTATCCATATTCTCAACAGGCACTCTGAAATACGAATTAGATTACCGAGACACGCGAACCCTGGTAATGATCACTTTATCTTTTTAAATTCTGTAAAAATGTGAATTATAAGTGTCAGCTTTCCGTCGACTATGTTCTAATATGCATGAATCTTTCAAAACAGATCTAGATGAAAATCATCAAATAAAAAGATTTATCCAACTCTTTCCAAGGAAAAGTGCCAATTTGTTGACATTACGGGGCGCACTTAAAAATTGACCTTATAAAAATGTCTAATTGCGTTTAGTATTATTGATACATGCTTTATTGATGCTGTTTTGGACTGACGGAGTGTTTTCTCTGTAAGTGATACTACTACATTTATCGTGTACATCTTTTATTAGATTATTTCTTTAATAACTTCTCACTTGTGAATTTGATAAATATGTAATTTACAGCCATAGGAACGAGGTTCAGTACACATATCTTGATCCTGTTTTATTAAATTACAGATTATTATGTAAACGAACCGTCTCTGAAAATTGACGTTTATACTGGTTATGGATATTTGAAGAGTAAGGAAAGATAATTTTATTGTAACTTTTATTGTGTATTTTCTGCACCATTCTAATTTACATGTCGTCAGTCAATAAACTTCGTTAATTATTTTCACTCGATTTTAGCGTTTTACAATTCCAGCCTAGAAATGGGAAAATGTCAATTTATGTCTATATTTAGATATAATAAAAGTTTCACTGTATATATACATGTATCTATATATTTTAGCGAGAATTATTGCTATACAATTTAAAATGCGCATACACCATATTTTATTATCATTGGGGAGGTAGCAAAGACTGTAAATACGCCCTGATGTGTCTGTCAAAAGTCAATAGCGGTCCAAAATGGTATCTTCTGATATTTATTTATTTACTTTCATTCTTTCTTTCTTAATCTATCTATCTTGTCTGTTACGGCTTATATATATATATATATATATATATATATATATATATATATATATATATATATATATATATATATATATATATATATATATATATATATATATATATATAAGATATAGTCAAACCTGTCTGTAAAAGGCCATCCATGGGAATGAGTAAAAGTGGCCTTTATATACAAGTTCAAATAATATGCAACTGGAAAAGAATTTGATTGACCTTTATAACCAAGTGGCCCTTATTAAGAGGTTGCCTTTATGACAGGTTTTACTATATATATATATATATATATATATATATATATATATATATTACAAATACATTTCCAAAATTTGAAATTAAAAAAAAAAGATTCATGATTAAATTGTAGCGTCTCTGTTGCTATCATAATTCTAGATGACAATATAGCTTCAAGGTTTCTAGCTTGTGCTACACTTTAAACTTTAAATTTATATTGAATTACACAAAATGTCCTGATCATCTCTTGGGTTTGTAAATCCTCGTTCCAATCTGTCAACGAAGAATAATTTAGAAATCTTTTAGAAATTGTTTAAGCAAATATGAACCACATCTGGATCAGAAAGTCTGGTAATTTTTGAAAAAAAAATCAAGAATTTGCAGTTTGAAGATTGCCAGAATATCATTACATCATGAAGAAAGAAGTAACGGGAAATGTTTTAAAGGGTCTTTGACCAAATTTCAGACACGTTTGGTTTGAAAATTAGTAGTTTAGTTAGTAATTTCCTAAAACAAAATATGTTTTGGCTTGACGTTGTAATGATTCTAGATATATTACAAAAAATAAATAAATAAATAAATAAATAAATAAATAAATAAATAAATAAATTAAAAAAAATAAATGAATAAAACAGCAAACAACAAAACACGATGTTTGTCATATTGAAAACAACAATAGTAATGTTTGAATTTACATGATAAAATGCAATTGACGACCCGTATATACATCTATTGTACAAACGCAGTCTAATTTCTTATTAATGGTATTGCCTTAACAGTTTATTTGATTTGACTCTATTAATATTTTCATGTATGTTTCTTAATTCGGTTTAATTTGTCTGACGATCGCTGTTCCATTATATTTATCCAAAAATTAATAAGAAACAAGTTTATGGCTAAAGTATTATTGTAATGTTCAAAGTTTTGAATTAATTGCCATGTTGTAACTTCTGAATATTGTCACATATATAAAGTCTTCAATAAGGCACTTCCACACGCTTTAATACAAAAGCAAGAATCGTTCGGTACTAGTATTAATAATGTAGTAAGTTTATGCGCGACTATTGTCATTACCAGTGAACCATTTAATTATGAGTTGATTAATTGTATTTCACGCCCTATAAGATTTTTTCTCTTATTTCGAATCGGTCAGTTATGAATTGGTAGAGGAAATCGGAGGAACAGGAGAAAACCCGCCAATCTTCAGCAAACTTACTGACAAACTTGCTCACAATAGAAAACTATCAGAGTAGGATTCGTACAAGACCATCAGAGGTACTTATATGCTTATCACATCAGATAATAATAATCGTTATACAGATTGGTAGTTTTCATAAAACCTGTTTCAAACTTTACGAATTTGTTTTTTGCATTTAAAGTGATAATCAAATGTATAAAACAGGGATTTGTGTTATATTTTAACATGAAACAAGACATGACATTTGACATATTGAAATCAACAACAGTAATGTTTGAATTTACATGCAGTAATATAATGTAAAAATGTTCATTGCTTTTCGGATTAAGTGAAATTGACAACCCGTGTATACATGTATTGTATAAATCCAGTATTATTCCTGTTTGATTTTGCCTCAATAGTTTATTTCATTTGACCCTTCTATTAATATTTGTCGAAGAAAATTGATGCCGTATTCTCCTCATGAATGCTTAACCCGGAGCCCTGATCACATTTAGATTGGTATGGGATTGGGACTATTTCTTTTCGGAATAGTTTATGTATTGTTTCATTTCGATGTGTCTGATTCAATCTCGATCAATCATTTGCCTCGGATCATTTTGAGCTTTCATATGAAATGCAAAACCCTAAACAAACTGAACTATTTAAATAGGCTTGCATTAATACATTTCTCAAGAGGGAAAAGTAAAATCTTTAGATTGATACACATTCGGGTTATAAAGTGGGCTTGTAATTTTGTCAATCAACGCTGAAAATGAAATGGTATAATTGCATGCATATCTAGGGATACTTGGTCAATTTTAAGATGCTCGTGTCCAAAACATGATGGATGGCGGAATCTTTTCTATATTATTTTTAATCCCAGGATGAAAACGATTTTATATCTCGCATTTCTCAATGACAGACTTGCGTAATTTAAAACACGACGTGACACACACACACTGCTATTTTTTTATATATATTTATTTCAAGTCGCAATATATTTTTTATGTTAAAAATAAATAACAACTGTATTTCCTGCATTTTGAGAAATAAAGATGTATCGAAGATGACACGTCGTGAGGCAAGACCACTTTGATAAATAAAAAAATTATGTAAATTTTTAAAGTAACAAAACGAGTGTTGCAGATGGCAATTTCCTGTAGATATTTCTTTAATTTCATTTTAAAAATATCTGTCATGAAATTGAAATTTAATAAAGTAATTTTGTGGATGAAATCATGTCATTCACTTGGCTATATTCAATGCAAGAAAGAAGGGAGTGAGTGATTGCGTTAGTTATTTTTAAAAACCGCATCAGCATTATTGCAGCTATTCACGGGAAAAAAGCAACGCTATGTACATATTTTTAAATTTTTACAAAAAGTAAAATTAAAAATCTATACATGACACCTCATAATCGGTAAAACATTAAAAAAATGTAAAAACTAAATTTTTTATAGAAGATTTAAAAACTAATGCTAAACTGATACAACCAGTAATGTCATAGATAAGTTATAAAACACTGGATAATATTATTCTCAAATGTCATATACCACTTTTTGAATGTATTTTTATGATTAAATTCAAAAAGTGGTATATGACACAATGAACAAGTTTATTTCCCAAAGGAAGTTAATGTTAAAAATTTGATGTCCATTGACATTGCTAATGAGATCTTGCATCGATAATGCTGAATAATAATGATCTCTTGCCAAAGAAAAAAAAGAAAAAAAAAAAAAAAAAAAAAAAAAAAAAAAAAAAGAAGCATAATGTGATATATATATAAATTGTCGTCTTTGACAAGATCTTGCATCGATAATGTTGAATAATAATGATCTCTTGCCAAAGAAGAAGAAGAAGAAAAAAAAAAAAAGAAAAAGAAAAAGAAGCATAATGTGATATATATATATATAAATTGTCGTCTTTGACAAGATCTTGCATCGATAATGTTGAATAATAATGATCTCTTGCAAAAAAAAAAAAAAAAAAAAAAAATAATAATAATAATAAAAAAAAAAAAACAATAAAAGAAAAAAAAAAGGGAACATAATGTGATATGTATACATTGTCGTCTTTGACAAGGGATACATTCCGGAGCTTGTTCCGAGTCCCTAAAATAGAAAGGTGGAGCAAACACTTAATGAAAGAGACCAATAATTGGAGTTATAAAATTTTAAACTTGTTCAGTGATATGGTTGGAGTAGATTGTAGGTGTTGGGTTTAAAATATTTTTGATGGTACCAAACCATCCATCCTATTGTGTAACCAGTGTTACGCGGAATACCTTTATCTATTTTTAAAACATCTTTTAATTAAAAACTTAAATAATTTTTCAAAAGTAAATAAATAAATAAATAAATAAAAATAATAAATAAATAAATAAATGTATTTCATAACAATTAATTTTTTAAAAAAAAATAAATAAAAATGACTATAAATAAATAAATAAAAATTACTGTAAATAAATAGATAAATAAATACATAATTAAATAAATATTTTTTGAATAAAAACATTAGAAGTAAAAGTACAGAAAAGGTTTCGAATATATAGCAGACTTTTGAGAAGAAGGCTGTATCAATGTTTTAAAAAATACAAAAATACAAAAAATAAAAAAAAATTGGAGGTACAGATTAGATTGTCAAAAGGAGGAAAGATAATGATGTATAATTATCTCCTCTTTATCATTATGATCATGACAGAATCATAAGATTCTAGCTATCCGATCATTTTACTCAAGTTAACCCCATCATTCTGGACATATTTAAGTTAGTAACGAATTCTAACGACTGGTGAAAAATAACCATCTATGACAACTCTGATTGACAAACCATCCATCAACACGGCCTAATGCACACGTATGATAATATCTTATCCGTTCTGAAAATTGAGGAAATGTCGGGAGTTGAAATTAACTTCTACAAACTTTATTCATCCATAGCATAATGATATTCTATCGTAAATAATAGAAGTACCAAGATGGAGGTTGTCTATAATTTTCTTCCAAGATAATTCCATTCATTATTGCTTTTTTGGGATTATTAAGGGAATTTTCGTGAATTATTGATAGGTCTTTTATTTTAATGTCGAGATTCTGTAACTTGGTCATCTATCAAATTGCCTGGACGATAATAAGTCCATTTCTTCATAAACAACATTTTTTTTACAAAGTTTGGTTTCTTCTGTTTGTTGAGTTAATACCATTTGTCTGGCCAATCTGAAAACAACTTGTTATTAAGCTGATCAATAAAAAGCTTTGATCAGAAAGCTGTGTTGGTTTTCAAAATTTGATAAAAATTATAAACCAGTGGATTTAATTGAAATTAAAAAAATAAAACAGCTGAACATTTATATATACCTTCGTCGATACCACTTTTGGCCAATTAAATGACTTATGCAACCAAAAAATTCAATAAATTAGTTCTTATATAAAATATAAAAAAGATGGCTGTGATTTGGTTCTAACAAAGAGGCAGTCTTTATACAGAGTTTTGTATATATGATAATAATTTTATTTTGTGCTTGATCAATGTGGATGCCAATGCCAATAAAGATATTATACTCAAATTTTCATAGTAAATACCCGGATAAAATGTTCAAACAAACCGGGAATACTAGAATTAAGCTATATGGTTACTAACTTTATAATCATGTCAAACAAAACCAAACATTTTAAGTTATATGGTGCCCGACTTGATGAACATCTCCAATCAAACAAAGAATGGTAAGTTCTATTGATTTACACCCTTAGCCATGGTTCTGGGTTCATCACATTGTCTTTTTTTTTTAATTTGAAAGAATCAACTCTATATTATTTGAAAGATTTAACTGTATATTTCGTTTCGAATCTCGTCAAAAAACTTATAAATCATTAAACATAATAATAAGCACCAACAAAAATTGAACTGATTGAAGTGGATTGGATTAATGGTGTTTTATACACAAGTCAAAGTTATTACACTCATATCAAAGCGGTCAGTTATGAGATGATAGAGGAAACCGGAGTGCAAAAAAAAGAACCGCCTACCTTGACAAGAAAACTGACAAAATTTCAAGCATTTTGATCCGCAACGAGTGAGATTTAAACCTAGATAGAAAGGCAATAAGATTAGTAAGGAGTTTTAAACCACTTGGCCACCGAGGCCCCATGATTTTAACCCATATAGACATGTTATTCGAATCACAGATATATATCATTCAATGTTCATTATTGAGTTTTAAACTTTTTTTAATAAAAATATATATAAAAAAAACGTCTTTTGTATTAAGTGGTGCCACACTGTCATCAACGCAGTAATAGAAATATGAAATTATATTTAAACTCGTCAGAAACTTTAATCAACATTTTGCCTTTTTAATCTCGTTCATTCAATATGGATGAACAAACTAAACCCAATTCCTAATAATTATTCTCCGATATTGCTCTTAAAATGCAATCTCATGTTCATATTTGATATTAATTTTTCATTACAATGCTTAAACACATGCAATTTGTTAATATCCGTCTAAAATTAAATGTAAATATTTAACCCGTTCGTAGAAAATGACTCAAGATTACTGAATCAATTTAATTATAATTCTATAACAATATGAAATTCAATACAAGCGTTCTCAGAGGAACATTTTCGATTGATTTAACCTCCCTACGAAATTTTACTTGCACTCTGGGGCAAAGAAATAAGTGCTTTTATTTCAAAGATTTGACGCTTGACTATGTAACCGTTTTGAATGGTACACAATGAACCGACTCTCAAAATTCAATAATTTTCCTTTCTTATTAGATTTATTTCAAAGCAATTATTCTCATACCCCAAGAAAATTGAAAGATTGAGAAATAAAATCTAATGTAAATAATAATTTGAAAGCACATCACTGACAGTCTTAAATTCGGCTCTCTCTAGTTTAATATTAAGCTTTGGTAATAAATATCCATTATATTGATATAAGGCCGATAAAAAGATAACTTTGTGCTTTAAATATTCAATTATCCCAGGATAACATGTCCGCCAATAATATAAGTTTAACACCATGTCTAGCTTATCAAATAATATTGGCGTAATTGAAGCGACAATCGCCGCAGGAATATTGTCAATTTTTGTCACTGATTCGATTATTACATGGCGTCGATGACATAGTTGTCCATTTCAATCAATCATTTCATCACATATAGGATATGTTTTGTCAATTTCACAATAAAGTCTGTGCATGTACGCTGTTATATCTATGGAATTATAAGTGAGCAATTTTATACTCGGTTGCTTCAGAAACGTTAATTGATCTATTCCATGTGGCAATTGGTGTTAATCTTTCATCTTTTTAGTTTCTTAGAACAAAATAATTTCATTCTACCGGGTTCATCATTTCGTCTGATAAAGGATAGTTTTTTTTAAAAAAATAACTTTTTTTAAAAAAAAAATTATTTGAAATCCTGAAGTTTAAAGCGACCCATGATACCTGAAAGACAAAGATTTTTTACACCATGTCGGGTTTTTTTTAACCAGACACCTGTCTAGCCTATAATTAATATACATTGTCATATAAAAATAACTATAAACTATCTAACTTTGCATAACATCTATTTGACAAAACATCCCAATTTCTACTTTACTCCTTATGTATTTTGTTTCAACATAGTGAAATGTGAAAAAAAAAAAAAAAAAAAAAAAAAAAAAAAAAAAAAAAAAAAAAAAAAGTTAAATGTGGACATAGTTAGATACTTTGTAAAATTATTGTAAAACTATTCATGATAAATTCACTATTTAACTCAATATAAAAGTTTTACATCTAATTCTCAGTTATTTTCATATGGCATTGTATATTCCTATAGAAAATATCATAACAGTGAAGTTCAGTCTGTTAAGAAATTAAGCCAAATCTAAGACCTTGGCTATTTTCTGAATGTCATGCAAGTGAGCTCTGTTTCTCATTATTCTATTCAAAACTTCCATCTAACAGAAAGACACTAAGAAAATTTTAAACATTATACGAATTATTTTTTATTTAAACAAATTTAACAATAAATTATATCAAACAAATTTAATCATAATGGATAAGCACTATTAGTGCAAAAATATAAGGTTCAACTGTGTAACAATTATATCCCATAACATTTGTGAAGAACTATACAGCAATATGATTAACTAAAGTGTCACAGAATACTACAGGTCATTATTTGATTTAAACAACTTTATAGCATATAATGTGTAAAAACAAATTTTGTTTGTGGGTCATAAAATGGTCGTGTGTGACCTACTTATTTTAGGTCAGTTGAGAATTTTGTTTGTGGGTCATTAAATGGTCGTGTGTGACCTACTTATTTTAAGTCAGTTGAGAGTTTTGTTTGTGGGTCATAAAATGAACGTGTGTGACTTACTTATTTTAGGTCAGTTGAGAGTTTTGTTTATGGGTCATAAAATGGACGTGTGTGACCTACTTATTTTAGGTCAGTTGAGAGTTTTGTTTATGGGTCATAAAATGGTCGTGTGTGACCTACTTATTTAAGGTCAGTTGAGAGTTTTGTTTATGGGTCATAAAATGGTCGTGTGTGACCTACTTATTTTAGGTCAGTTGAGAGTTTTGTTTGTGGGTCATAAAATGGCCATGTGTGACCTACTTATTTTAGGTCAGTTGAGAGTCCTGAATTACAAATACCAAACAATGTATAACCATAAAAAAAGCACCAATATATGCTCTATATGAAATTATTATTTACATATGTAATACTATTTCAAAACAGATCATATTGCACATAACAACGTTTAACAGTCAAAAATATTAACTTCTGACGAAATACATAAACTAACCAACTACATCAAATTCTGGAACAATCTGAAAAGTAAAATAAAAACTAAGTTAAAAAATACAAGAGATATAAAAAAACATTGTATCTTGCCTGTAGATCTTGTTCACAAAAAATAATGATATTGACACTTTACCCAATATATATATATATATAGGTTTTATCTCTTCAATACTTTGTTTAAGCAGGCTAATGATGGAAGCTCTTCCATACTTTGTTCAAGCAAGCTATGGCTTTTATTCATTCTGCATTTTGCAAGATTTTAACAATGTTTGTTATTTTTTTATGTGAAGAACACAAATGAAAAATATAAACATTTTAGAAGCAAGTTTTTGCATCCAATATTTATCTTGATTGTTGGCTTGGGTTTCTGTACACTTTAAACATTATTAAAGCAGAAAAATCAGAGAATCTGGTGGAAAAACTAAGGCCTAATATAAAATTAAGTTTGTTTGCCATGGACCGTCCGACCCACTTGAAATGTCCCTATCCAAAACATTTAATTGCTATCAATACCAATTTCTTTTCACACAAGAATCTACCTGAGTGGAATTTAAACCTAGCCAGCAAGAACACTTTCTTTTTATTTGGGTGATCAACTCATGGATGAAATAGAATAACCAAACAAACCACCAAACTTCAGCATGTTAACTGACAAATGTTCTCACAACAGGATCTGTCCAAATTAGAATTTGATTACTGTGTCTGTCACTATGTAAGTAACTAGGTATTTTGAAAAAAATTCACAATTACAGAAAATAAAATAAGTTTGGATGAAGTCAGATATTTTTCAAGTATTTGAGTCAAAATGAAACTGAAATTCATTTAAACCTCCTTGATTAACACAGAATATCTGTCTAGCAATAAATACAAATGAAGTTAGCATGTTAGACTGAGTAATTAATATCCTCAAAGTGATGTCCATGGAGAAATTACAAAGAATGTGCAAACAGAATTTTCATTTACCCGATTTTAAATTCCATACCTCCAATGTTTAAAAATTTCTTATGTGTATTATGAAACTCATGGTATCATGGTGAACTTAAAAAATAGTTGCTTAAACACCATCCTCTCAACACAGATAGCCAATGGTCATCCAGAATACACATTGTCATTTACCACCAAGAATATAGACTTAAAGAAATGAAGGATACAAAGATTTTTCTAAAATTTATATAATTTCAGCGAGGAAATTATGCAAAATTCCCTGCTATAGATAAAGTTGAATAAACAGTATTTATGAAATTTTCCTAAAATATCAAATATTTTACAGATATACACAAAGTTTATAAATATGCTTACTTTATGATAACTGTAGGGCAAGGATGCTACCATCAACATAAATATCAACCATTCTGCATTTATACAGCAATAATATCATCATGTCTGCACATTCAAATTTTACCTAGTTTTCTGGAACAACATTATCCTCTGAAAACAAAACAAAAACTACTTGTAAAAACAATTTTATTCAAAAAATATTCAACATGTATATTTTCTACCCAATTGGTTTGGAGTATTCAGGGTCAGTACTGGTTTGAAATATTTTGTCGTCAGCAATTTTGCCAGCTCCCAGTTTGTTTATTCTGATGACATAATTCTTCAGTCACAAAACAGAGGTACCAGTGTTCATCTACAGAAAAACTACCGTCACCATCACCTATGTCAAATGAAACAAATTTGTAAACAGCACAATGTTCAAATTATCTTTATCAACCACCAACATCCAGCCAGGCAAAGTTCTACAAACTGACTGAAAGCACAATTTATGTGACAGAAGGGAATAACTCTGATAAAATACAGAATTCTGCAATGAAAACACACATTTATACTTTTCACTGAACATTCTACATACATGACATAGTTTGAAGTCAATCCTTATGAAGAGTAGCAGACACAAAGTTATGGAACAGAAAGATATTAGGATATGTACTCAAAATCTACAAAAACCCACAAAGCACTGCTCCTTGATTAACACCTTAAGGGTTTTGACCTTTTGACCTTGACCTTTGACCTACACACCTACATTTGATGTACAACACATAAGTAAAAAATGATTTATATTTGCAATTCATTTTATAAAACCCATCCGCAGATGTAGAAGTAATGGAGTGGGCAGAATGCTGGAATAGATAGAAAGAAAGAATGATTCCTATTATCCCCAGTACTCCTCACCCCCTTCTGCTTTTCTGCCAAATCTTGTGAATGGCTTATAACTATCATTTTTAATTACTTTTTTCTCAAGATATTAACACATTATTTTATTTACACCAGAATGGTTTAGTTTCAAACATCATCAAGGCAGATATAAAAATATTGAAATTGTCAACATGAGACATTTAATTTTTTTTTTTTGTAAGATTCTTCATAATTCATCAGAATCTGAAATTAAAAAAAATAGTTAATCCTGCTTTTATCCAAATAATCAACTTTTTATTTACAATATCTGTTTTTCAAATCGTGTATAAAGATTTTCAAAAAAAGTAATTTAAACAATTTCCAGAATTTAACATGATCATGAAATAAATGTCTGCCAGTGTAATGAGTATATGGAATATTTCATTCTCCAGAGCAGAACCAAAATGAAAGAAAAAAAAACCATAAAAAACATAAAATTGTTTCTTTCTACTTTCTTCTTCATCAAATATTGATTTTGCCGGCAGCAGCTAACTGTATGTGTGTATAACATTTCACAATTTAATATGTTACCATCAAAACATATTAAGCGTTATTCACACAGCTACCCATCACCGGGGCAAAGCAATTTTACTTTCTGGTTAAGCTTTGACAATATAATGAATATCGCTATAATAATTGTAGACAGATTTCATTGCATTTTGCCCCATATATCAACTACAAATCTTTCTTTAGATGAACATATAGGAACCAGAATCATTATCACATCAATTCATTTTGCTATAAATATTGGACCTCTGACTTTATTATTCACAGTAAATTAAGCCTTAATGAGCTTTCTGGATACGAAATAAACATATAATTGTCCTAAAAGTAATCAAGATATTGCAATCATTCGCTATAAATTTTCTGGCCGTATTTTTGCAGTTCATAAATCTTTGTTGGAAAAGAGTAGTAAGAATCAATCTTACCGATTACCCCACGTTTTAACATGCTGTTTTAAGACGAGAATTTATGAACGCGAGAGCACTTCAGTACCGCTTCCTGGCTTTATAAATGTCTTTTGTAATACATTAAACTATTGACCAACCAATTATATCTTTGTTATGTATGTTAGAAAAACCAATACAGATAATTCCATATACATGTATATTCTATGTCTTGGACTTGTGAGGGCAAATTGGCAAAGTGTGTGTGTGTGTGTTTGTGTGTGTGTGTTTTGTGTTTGTGTCTGTGAGCACATGCATAAAAGGGTTTCTTAAGATAAAGGTGTGTGTGTGTGTGTGTGTGTGCGTGTGTGTGTGTGTGTCCACACATGTGAATGGTTTTTGTCGAGCTTGGCATTGCCATAAGGCGAGACTTGGGTGTTACTTTTCTGGTGTCAAATGTGAAAGTTTATGTTAAAGTAATGTATTTTCTACTCGATCAAAAACAAACCAGGCGAGACATATAAATCTGTGGAATTCTTGTTTTAACATATAGTGTGTGTGTGTGCGTGTGTGTGTGTGTGTGTGTGTGTGTGAATATAGATTGTTAAGATGAGGATTTGCTTTAGGTACAGATTCTGGACTTCAATGTTTTCTTTAACAGATAATACTATCACTGACCAATAATTTTTACTTGCAGGTTCTTACAATTTCAATGTCTGCTGAAAGTATTTATATGTTTCGGCATCCATGTAGATTTATTTTTCTCAGTCAAAAAAAAGTATGTATAATGGTAGGAATAAAAGACAGTGGTGGTACGAAACATAACGATCTTTGCTGACTACAGTCAGTTGAACTAAAAATAGTCATGTTCTTGCATTGTGTCATCTGAGATGTAGTGAACCAAGACTTATCTTGGATCTGTCTGTGAACACTATGTTCTGAAAAAATTATCTTGCACTCACTGTGATGTAATAAATATTCTCTTATGCTATACCAGGAAACACATGGAAAATAATGATTCAAAAAAAAAAAAAAATAATAAAAAAAATAAAAAAACAAAATTAAGGCATGTTACAAGGTAGTTTATATATACATGTATACAATGTACCGGTATATATATAATTTCTCCTACTACAAGTATTCACAGTAGTTATTTCATAAATTTTACAGTAGAAAAATCTTCTAAAACAATTTCAAATATTCTGTCTCAAAATTGCCTTTAATTTTCAAAAAATAAATTGTTTCTGACACTGGCAGAATTAATATTCATAAAACTCCTCTGTTTACGACAGGAAGTATAATATTCAAGCAATGCCGACTGAATATTCAAAATTTAACGCCTATCAGCTACTGTTAATGTCCAATCAGATTTCAATGGGAGACATTTCCTGGAGGCTTAATGCATCTCAATTGTCTGGAAACAAAAATTGCAGCATCAAAAAAAAAATACATTAATTAACTCCATCAAAGAAAACACAATAGGCAGATCCAAGAAATAAATCATTGTCATTTTTCTTCAGAAAAAGTAAAAAGCTAACTAACTATATTTTTATATATTTAAATAGACAGATAGATAGATAGATAAATGAATAAATAAATAAATTGAAAGGACTGACTGGTAGGTGACAATTATTGTTCCTGGTTCTGGTTGGAAATTCAAAATGGCACATTTAAAAAAATACAATATCAAGTTCTGTCTACGGCCATATAAAACAACAATGAGAGTAGAAACAAAGTTTTACATTAACACATGTATTTAGTTTTGTCAAATGATGCAGTGGTTTTGTTTGCCTAAAATTACTACCGAATAAAGGTAGTTTCCCCTTGAGAAATAAGAGGGGCCTCGGTGGCTGAGTGGTCTAATTATAAAGCGTGTGCTTACGGATCACAGCGCCTCTCACTGCCTGGGTTTGAATCCCACTCGGGACAGATCCTAGTGTGAGAAAGTTTGTCAGTTTGCTTGCCGAAGGTCAGTGGTTTTCTCCGGGGTACTCTGGTTTCCTCCACCACTCCAGAACTGACCGCCTCGATATAAGTGCAAAAATCTTGACTGGGGCATAAAACACCATTACTCCACTCCACTCCACTCCCTTGAGAAATAAGACTAAAATTTCCCAAAACGTAACAATGGCACACAATCAAATAGTTAAATCCAAGTGTCCAAATGTTAGATATTGTCACAATATAAAATCCTTGCAATGAATTTCAAAATTCTGAGCGTAATATGTGACATAAAAAGGGTCCAAATTTTCCCAATCTGAAAGGTGGAAGGTAGTTTTTAAAAACCAGAACAAAATCACTGTGATGACCATCAAGGCAAACAAGATCCAAGGTCTGAGACCTTTTGAAATTATTTTGGGTCCCTTGGAATCTTAACTGTAAAAGTATGATGGACCTGCCATTTGTCTGTTGGGACAATTTTTTTTTAATACACCTCCTTTGTTTATTAAAACATTTATAGTATATTCTTCCTTTTTGTATTAAAAACAGTCTTAAAAATCACTTAATTTATCGCAACTTGTCAAAGTTGTTGTTGTCCGATCATTTCCAGAAATAAAATTACAATATGCAGCTGCTTTGACAACAGCATTTTCAATTTTAATTTGGGACTTACCAAAAGTAAAAGTACAAATCCTGAACCTATCATTGTGGAAATAATTTTGAACCCCTGTTGTTATATGTAAACTAAAATGTGATAAATGTTATACCTATATTAAAATGCAAAATTGTTATGTATATATCACAATGCAATAATTGTAATGTAAATATCGCAATGCAATAATTGTAATGTAAATATCACAATGCAATTATTAAAATGTAAAATATCGCAATGCAATTATTGTAATGTAAATATCACAATGCAATTATTGTAATGTAAATATCACAATGCAATTATTGAATTGTAAAATATTGCAATGCAATAATTGAAATGTGAATATAGCAATGCAATAATTGTTATGTAAATATCGCAATGCAATAATTGTAATGTAAATAACGCAATGCAATAATTGTAATGTAAATATCACAATGCAATTATTGTAATGCAAATATTGCAATGCAATAATTCTAAATTAAATATTGCAATGCAATAATTGTTATGTAAATATCGCAATGCAATAATTGTAATATAAATATCGCAATGCAATAATTCCAATGTAAATATTGCAATGCATTAATTCTAATGTAAATAACGCAATGCAATAATTGTAATGTAAAAACTGCAATGCAATAATTGTAATGTAAATATCGCAAACCAATAATTGTAATGTAAATATCGCAATGCAATAATTAGTTTGTAAATACTGCAATGGAATAATTGTTATGTAAATATCACAATGCAATACTTGTAATGTAAATATCGCAATGCAATTATTGTAATGTAAATATCACAATGCAATTATTGTAATGTAAATATCACAATGCAATAATTGTTATGTAAATATCGCAATGCAATAATTGTGTAATGTAAATCACACAATGCAATAATTGTAATGTATATATCACAATGCAATAATCGTAATGTAAATATTGCAATGCAATAATTGCAATGTAAATACTGCAATGCAATAATTGTAATGTAAATATCACAATGCAATAATTCTAATGTGAATATCGCAATGCAATAATTGTTTAATGGAAATATCATAATGCAATTATTGTAATGTAAATATCTGAATGCAATTATTGTACGGTATATATCACAATGCAATAATTGTAATGTAAATATTGCAATGCAATAATTGTAAAGTAAATATCACAATGCATTAATTGTAATGTAAATATTGCAATGAAATTATTGTTATGTAAATATCTCAATGCAATATCGCAAAACAATCATTGTAATGTAAATATCGCAATGCAATAATTGTAATGTAAATATCACAATGCAATTATTGTAATGCAAATATTGCAATGCAATAATTCTAATGTAAATATTGCAATGCAATAATTGTTATGTAAATAATGCAATGCAATAATTCCAATGTTAATATCGCAATGCAATAATTCCAATGTAAATATTGCAATGCATTAATTCTAATGTAAATAACGCAATGCAATGATTGTAATGTAAGTACTGCAATGCAATCATTGTAATGTAAATATCGCAAACCAATAATTGTAATGTAAATATAGCAATGCAATAATTGTTTTGTAAATAATTCAATGGAATAATTGTTATATAAATATCACAATGCAATAATTGTAATGTAAATATCGCAATGCAATAATTGTAATGTAAATATCACAATGCAATTATTGTAATGTAAATATCACAATGCAATTATTGTTATGTAAATATCGCAATGCAATAAATGTAATGTAAATCACACAATGCAATAATTGTAATGTTAATATTGCAATGCAATAATCGTAATGTAAATATCGCAATGCAATTATTGTTATGTAAATATCGCAATGCAATAAATGTAATGTAAATCACACAATGCAATAATTGTAATGTAAATATCGCAATGCAATAATTGTAATGTAAATATCACAATGCAATTATTAAAATGTAAAATATCGCAATGCAATTATTGTAATGTAAATATCACAATGCAATTATTGTAATGTAAATATCACAATGCAATTATTGAAATGTTAAATATTGCAATGCAATAATTTTAATGTGAATATAGCAATGCAATAATTGTTATGTAAATATCGCAATGCAATAATTGTGTAATGTAAATATCATAATGCAATTATTGTTATGTAAATATCTGAATGCAATTATTGTAATGTATATATCACAATGCAATAATTGTAATGTAAATATTGCAATGCAATAATTGTAAAGTAAATATCACAATGCATTAATTGTAATGTAAATATTGCAATGAAATTATTGTAATGTAAATATCTCAATGCAATATCGCAATACAATAATTGTAATGTAAATATCACAATGCAATAATTGTAATGTAAATATCGCAATACAATAATTGTAATGTAAATATTGCAATGCAATAATTGTTATGTAAATATCACAATGCAATAATTGTAATGTAAATATCGCAATGGAGTAATTGTTATGTAAATATCACTATGCAATAATTGTAATGTAAATATTGCAATGCAGTAATTGTTATGTATATATATAATGCAATGCAATAGTTGTTATGTATATTACAATGTAATTATGTTACGCCTATGTTAAAATGAAAGCGTTCATAAGGAAATGCAAATAAAAGGTAAAGACATCATGCATAGAAATTTGTTTTAAATTATGTCTAGGCATCAGAGAGAGACCTTCATGTAGAAACTGCAAATGATTTAAAATTATGTCAGGATTAAAATTAACACAAACAGAACAAAAAAAAAAAAAAAAAAAGAAAAAGAAAAAAGAAAAAAAAAAAAAATGATTTCTGGACAAGGGGAGACAACCTTTACAGTTTATCCACTTTGTTGAAATTCAATTAGATTCCATTTAATTTTAAAGGTTTAAAGTTGGGGAAGATCTGACTTAATCAAAGTTAAATCAGGAAAAAATGTTTAACCTTTAATTTTAATACCAAAATTTGATCTTTTTTCAAAGCAGTTACCATAACAGATTGGAGTTAATGTTGTCTAATTTAATCTAAAGCTGGAACATGCTATATATAATACATGTACTTGTATATCAGAAATATACACAGATTGTATTTAAAGCATGAAGGAGTAATGATTCAGTTTTCATAAAGCTTTTTTTTTTCTATTTTCTAAATTTCAATTTTAATACTTACTCATTCTTTATCTTTTATATTTGAATTTTATGCTGTAAGATAATTATGTAAATATTTTTTTATAATTATTAAAAAAATATACACAAAGTATAACATTGACTTTGGCCTTGAAAAGAAGGGTAATTTTTAAAAAGTAGGTAAACATTACTGTATAACTTGATGTCTTACTTATGAAAAAGTCAGTATTCAAACATCCAAGTCTCTGAATCAATACATATCTGTACACATTTATTTTGACATCTTTATATCAGTTAAAATTTCTAAGTCCAAGATAAAAATGAAAAAGCAGTAAAATTAGATTCCTTTAAAACATCATCAATTTTAAAATAAAAAGGAGGGGGGGGGGGGAGGAGTATTGACCTAACAATGGTATTTTTTGTTGGAAAAACATCAATTTGGGGCTAGATATGACAGCCCATATTTTTTTTTTTGATTTTTTTTTTCAAAAGGCAAATTTAAGTCACAAATTACCATAAATTTATTGATTCAAACTTTATTAAAATTTTTGCAATTTGTAGTTTTTATGATTGATAACATAATGGCAATGGCGTAAGGACCTCTTCTTGATTGATTGCAATCGGTCATTGCCCTATACCAGTACATATTGTAAATGAAAACTTTGTAACCATAATTCCTTTTACATTTACATTTAGGGATCTCATTATTACAACTCAAAACAATTATCATGGATATAAAGACAAAAATAATGTGACCTTAGATGACTCTTTGGTTATTATTTTGACCCAAACTTTGCTATTTTCAAAATTGTGTCATAAAACACTGATGTACTATGTAGTAATGTCATCAAAATCATTTTAGAGAGAAATATCTGTCATACTAAGAGGGGTAACTCTTTCATAAAATATGATACTGTGTGATATTTAATACTCAAAGTATATGTCATATATTTTTGAAAAAAAAGATATAAAAATGTGTCACGCCCCCTGTGGCCATAAAAAGAGTCAACAAAAATTAGCAGAAACTGCAAATTTTCAGTTTTTTTTTTATTAATGTAAGATGCTATGTACCCATGTAAGACATTGACAATGACAAGAAATTTAAAAAAAATGCTAAAATTTTATTGTTTTTGATAACTTGTTACTTGACAGGTGAGTTAATAATGTTCATTCTTGAGCTACTCATATAAAGCCTTGGCATGAGTGCTGTTCTATTAATTTCAAACATCCAGAAAAAATGACTGTCTTATACATAACAAAATTCAACATGGCATCATGACTACTATTTTTGTCAATCTGTTCTCATTAAAAAAAAAGTAACACCGTGACTTTGTTTTGCAATGTAACAGGAAAAAGGAAATACCCCCCCCCCCCCCCCAAAAAAAAAAAAAAAAAAACAACAACAAAAAATCCTCATCAATCTCAACCTACATTTAGTGTTTGAATATTGATTATCAGTAATAAACTTAAATAATGCAGTTAACGGCAAAAGTATTGAAACCTTACCTTGAACTGATTGGTTAGCCATTTCCATTCTGATAGGTAAGGTAATAACGTTTGTTTGTTCAGACACTTGCTGATTATCAACAGTAGAACAAATTTCAGTTGATGATGTCACTTCCTGTACTGAGTTCTGGGTAATATTTCCTTCAGAAGGGTTCCCTGTGGTATTATTTGCAGCTGATGATGCTAACACTAGCTGAATTGGTGATTGGATCTGCTGTCCTGAAGAATTAATGAATTGACTATATGTTTCTACTGGTCTGGTTCCTGTATAAAAGTTCTGTTGATTGCCACATGGGAAGATCTGAAGAGGAATATTTGGTTGAACCTGTTGTATTTGAATATCACCAGTGCTGGTTCCCTGTGCAGGATTATTAATGAGTTGTGGACCAGCAATGGGCTGCCCACTGAATGCTGGTATAAGCTGCCCACTTGGGAGCCTAACCAATGGGAAAGATATATTCTGAACAAGTTGTATACCAGGAATCTGACACATCGGGGATGGCAGAGTTACTGAACTTTGCTGTGCACCAAGTGTCTGATTATTTAAATTCTGAGCACTTTCTGTCATCTCAGAACTCTGATGACTTGGTTCACTGCCTATTGTTGACTGAACTTTACCTTCAATGTTGATCATAACACTTGTCCCTTGGTTGTTAAAATCTGCAGCATTCTCATGTTCTGTATGGCCCCCATTTGTGATATCTGCTTGTGAAGCAGGGATACTCGAAGTAACTTCAGAGTCAAAATGTCCATCTTCACTGATTCCCGTTTCTGCTAGATGTTCTCGATTATTTTGTTGTATATTTGGTTCTAATTGCATTTGTACAGAATTTGATGCCAGACTCACTGGTACTTGCTGTTTTAAATTTTGTGACAGAACCATTTCATTATTAACCAAGGGCTGTACAGATGTTGTTGCAGAAGTAAAACCAACTTGATCAGTTAACTCTGCTTGGATAGTAACATTGTCGTCTTCAATATTTTTATCTCTCTGTTCATGAGTTCCCTGTTTCTCAATTATACTAATCTCATTAATATCAGAACTGACAGTTTCTGTCACATTTTTATTCAGTTCTTGTTCTCGACTACAAGATTCTGTTTCGATGGTAGCTGGAATCGTCTGACTTGTCGTAACATTAATTACAGGCTGTTGTAAGCGTAGAACGGTCAGAGCTGTTGATAGAGTTGACTTTGCCATCTCATCATGTAAACGTTTATGACTGTTTAGCGAGTCTTTACGAACAAAAGATTCATCACATAAATCACAATGAAACTGTTTCTCAAATCTTTTTGAGGAGTAAGTGTTACCGATTTTAATTCTGGCAAGTTTAGACGATTTATCTTCGCTTTTTTTGTCTTTCGATTTCTTGCTGAGAATATTGATGTGTTTCCGTCGTATGTGGATTACTAAGTTGGCCTTATGTTTAGTGCTGAAGCTACAACAACTACATACAAATTCTTTCTCTGTCTTATGAATTATCAGGTGATTTTTAAGGACTTCCTTGTTAGCACACTGATAATCGCAGATTGGACAAGTCGTATCTGGATTCTCTGGTTCATGGGTTTTTAAATGTTCCCTCAGTATTCGTTTTGACGATGAAGAAAATTCACATTGTGGGCATTTTATCTGTTTGTCTTGTGAATGGTGAACTTTTATGTGACTGGCCAGGTTACCTGAAATAAAAAAGAGATAAATCATATTAATGTATTCCATTTAAAAAAGTTTAAATTTGGTTTATCTGTCTGTCAATAAACCATGTGTCAGTCCCATAGAAGCTTCAACTTTTCAATCCATGATAGTGTTTTTAATATACTTTTCAAGAATGAAATTATACTATTACCTCATGAAAAGATTTCTATCAAGAATTTGGATGATATTTTTGTATATGTTTATATTTAAAATTATTAACATTTAATTTACTCTTTCTGATTTTACACTGTAAATGTATAACCTAGAAAAGGTAAAAGGTGTGCTCTCAAAAACAAGAGAGGAAACTACCAGTAAACATCATAAAAAAATTTTGTTTGAAGTCCAGTGCCTTAATCTTATCGTCATTGGCCTTGAATCATACAGACAAATGTTGAATCCACAGTTGAAACTTCTTGGAGTTGCAGGACCTCAATCACCTTGGTTCACTGGGTATAAAGTAATGGTTACTGGTTTATAATGTAAAGGCTAATGCCTTCACAAATCTGTCATGATGAAGGAGGAAACTAGCACATCTTGAAGAAATGACACTTGCCATCAACAAACAGTTTATTGCCTTGCCAAATGTTTTTTTTTTCAGCAATTACTCTTTCATCCAGTATACCTGATAAGACTGTCTAAATATAAGTGAAATATTCTTGACAAATACTCCTATCATTCCATTCCATTCCTTTCCACACTTAGTGGATTGATACTCACCATTGGTGGCACATTTTGTTCCGCATTCATTACATACATATGGCTTCTCTCCAGTATGAACACGAATGTGTCTTCTTAAATCAGATTTTATCTTAAATTTGGACTGACAGAATGGACACGGGAATGGACAGTCGCCTGTGTGAACTCGGAGATGAACAGTTAACTGGCTGGCTGATCGACAAGCATATGGACACACCTGACATCTAAAATATACAAAAAATAAAAACGAATGAATGAATGAATGAACGAAGGAACAAATGAATGAACAAACAAACAAATGATCAAATGAATGAATGAATGAAATTTATTGAACACTAGGACATAGAAGCACAAAGTTATCCAGCCAACAAATTGTCTGCATAGAAATTATTTCCAAAAATGTTGTAATATATTAAAGCTGCATTAAATTTTTCAATTTTCTGATTTTTTTAAAATTATTTTTATTTTCTAAAAATATGTTTTTTTAAAAATAGATATCCTCTAACCACTAACCATGAGATTCATTTTCTAAAATTTCATTTCTTTAGGCGAAATAAACGGAATCCTCTAATCGGTTGGTCAATGTTTATCTATGATTATTATGAGCTTGGGGCATGCCCACGGATGTACAGAAAATCGCATGAATCGAAGGTAAAACATGACAAATTGCATTAATTATCCGGGGGGTGCCCTTATCACAAATATTCCAATATTCCTTAACCATGACCTGGGTCTCCAGTAATTGTTGAGCCTTTGATAAATATTTATGGCAAGTTTTATGAAATCATTGTAAATGAATGCCGAAAAAAAAAAATCATACTTGTGTTTCCTGTCTCTGGTGTGAGTTACACTGTGCTTCTTCAAACCACTACTGTCAACAGAACTGTAATCACCTATGTAAAAAATAAAAACAAGAATTCTCCCTAATAATATGTCCTGCTCGTTCATTGTTATTGTAAGGTAAAGTTCGGTTTGGTGTTGAAAAATTAATTTTTTTATGCCCCAGTCAAGTTTATTATTATCACATACCTGTCAAGTTGCACACATTCGGCATGTGTCACACACATTTTGGATGCAAATCACGCTCACACGCTAAACTTTCATAAACATGCGCATAATCAAACTATCCAGAAAAATGAAAACTGACGACATAGATTTAATATTATAAGTTTGTTAACATTTTCAGAGGCCGATACTAAACTCATAGATCCGGAATTATATAATTATCCGGTAATATTTTGGTTTCTTGTTGCATTTTCTGTGGATTCCGATGCTGTTGTTGATGTTTCAAATTGCAGGTGAATGAACGATTTTACACCATTTTTCCCATTTTTTGAAAACCCTTGACAGCTATGTTATCATTATTTTATTTTATTTATTTATTTTTTATTTATATCAAGTAGGACAATGACTTTCATTATTGTAGTTTAAATAAAGCACAGAGTTAACTAAATGAATCATTACATTGTGAAAATCATTTCAAAAATGGGCCTTGGTGACCGAGTAGTCAAAGCCATGGGCTTACTGATCACAATTATTCTCTCTCAAAAACATCTTAGTATGAGAAAGTTTGTCAGTTTGCTTGTAGAAATTTGTTGGTACTCAAGTAACTTTCTCCATCTCAAAATGGTCTGCCTTGATAAAAGTGTCAGAATTTTGACAGTGATGTATTTCACTTCATCAAACAAAAATATAGTAAAGATAGGGCTAATTTAAAGCTAATTTCTATTTACATTGTTTTTTAGCATAAATATTTGTATGTAACCTTGTTTCCTCAAAACCATAACAATTTATAGAAATCTGTAGACACCAAAACAAGGGGGACAACTGAGTTACACACACTGTGCTTTCCTATAAGTTAATAGACGTTTTAAAACCAGGTGAGCTAAAAAAAAACTACATACATATTATATACAACTTACATAAATGACATTTAAATGGTTTGTCTCCCATATGAGCTCGGACATGTAATCGTAATTTATCTACACGGGAGAATCCCTTTTTACAATATTCACAAATAAAAGGTTTCTCCCCTGTATGAGTTCGCATGTGTCTCTCGAGATCTTTCTGAAACGTTGATATGTAGGTACAGGTGTCGTTAAAATTACATCGAAACTTCTTGGGTCTAACTCTTTTAGGTTTTCTAGGTATATCACCAGCTGTAAATAAAGAGATACAATGAGTTAATTAGTGACATTTCATTACGCAGATACTGATTTCAATGAAGTTACTTCCTAGAACACATCACTTACACAGTGGTAGAACATTCAACTTGAGGGCAAAGGTCATGGGTTCAAACCCCAGCTTGGTTGTACAGAAGAATTCAAAATTTGAGATACTGCTCTCTCACCAGGCCATCACCATTTAGAGGACATAGTTTTGGCTGGTTCACCCAGAGTAAGGACAATGTGACTAAGGAAGTGGTATGTTTGACTGTAGCATACTGACTTTTTGAACATGTTAAATTTCTCCTGAGTGCATGCTAGTACAAGAAAGCCAATGAAACAAACTCAAATCTCACACATACACCAACTTGTTCTAAGATTAATCTTCAGAGCTCAATATAAGTTGCTCTTGTAGTAAGTAGCTAAACATTGCTGATGAGATGTTAAACAACATTACAACCAACCAACCAACCAACCAACCAACCAACCACCTTCTTAGGACTACTAACTCTACTTTTAGAGTCACTAGATGTTTATTACATGAATTATGCAAATTCTTTATAGGAAATCCAATACATGTATATAATATTGATAAAGTTTGGTATCTTTCACTTACTTGAGCCTGAAGTCAGAAAGAAAATCTGCTATACTCATCTTTAAATAATTACAATATTGTAAATCGGGAAATTTTCATGATCATTTTTTTCGCAGTAATTTATGAGTAAAGCAAGATGCAAAAATGAAACTATCGCTAATATAAAACATCAATATTATTTGTGCTGGCGGTCACCAGATTACACGAAAATATAAGTACAGGAATAGATGTCCATGTTGTCTTTTATGAATATTAACTGATGCGAAAATTTCCCTATTTACAGTATATTTTATATATTACACTGCAAAAAGCAGGAAAAATTACAAAGACATACATGTATAGAGTAAATAAAAAATAAAAAACAAATAAAATAGCCTTAACAAACTTACTACTATTATATATCTTGGACTTTTGTGATGATTCTATAGAACTTAAGAACATCTGTCTGGCATTTTCTAAACTTGGCTGAGGAGGGGATACACCATCTTCTTCAAACTCCTGAACACCAACAATGTCTGGTTGTTGTGTTCCAGAAACTGTGTTATCTTGAATCTGTGATATGTAAGATTCCTTTACTTGCATTACGTTCTCTATAACACTGCCATCAGTACCAGGTTGTTCAACAGTTCTTATATGTACCGAGTACTGTTGATTATCGATAGTTTGTTGTTCAGTGTTTGTTGTGATTTCTCCAGACAGGTTCTGGAATCCTGGCTCCACCCCGGACAGAACAGCAGCCTGTTGAGCTAAATCTGTCAGCTGGTTGCTAGCCACAAACTGCTGTTGAGGTTGTTGTATTTGTTGAATCTGTTGCTGTTGTTGTTGTTGAATTTGTTGCTGTTGATTTTGTTGTTGTTGCTGAATTTGTTGGATAATCACTTGATTTTGACCAGAATTTAAAAGCTGTTTAAGAACTAAATGCTGATTGGCTAATTGTTGGTCATCTGCTCCAATCTCAGAACTTATTACATGTGACACAGGAAGTTTGGACTGCTGTGAATTCACACCAAGTTGAAGATTTGCAGGAATCTGAGAGCTGGGAATCAATGAATATGAGCCATTATGATCCAACTGCATTCTGGGAGCTGAATTATCTTGATTTACTTCCTGTTGAAACAGTTGTGCTTGTTCAGGGGCTGAATCTGAACCTGCAGAATAATAATATTAAATACAGTAGTAAAAAGAAAAAAAAAAGAAAAGAAAGACTGCCCATGGGATCTTAGAGTTGAGTAATGGTGTTTTATGCCCCAGTCAAGAATTTTTCACTTATACAGGGGTAGTCAGTTTTGGGATAGTTAAGGAGACTAGAATTCCCAGAGAAAACCACCAACCTTTGGTAACAGAACTGACAAAAACTAGGATCAGCCTGGATGGTATTTAAACCTAGGCAGTGAGACACCATGATCTGTAGGGAGTGGAGTGGATTAATGGTGTTTTACTCTCCAGTCAAGATTCTTTCACTTAAATTTGTATGCACATGCTTTAGAATCTTGACTGGGGCATGACACAACAATAATCCAATCAAATCAAAATCAAATCAATGCCCGGAAATTGTTTTCTTGCTACTTTTTTTTTTCTCTTAAAACTGTGTTCCAAACTTTGTTAAATCCTGGGTGAGAATTCTAGTCCCACTAAACTCAGTTCTAGATTTAACACTGATTAGACATATTTCTGGCCCCAGTTTCACAATCATTCACTCAATTGAGTGTTCACTCAACTCAAATTGGGAAATACTTGCATAGTTAAAATTGAATATCTAATGATATATTTAAATTATTCAGCCCAGATTTGTTAAATAAAACAAAACATTGTCTCATAAAACTTAAATTTTTTAAAATATTGATGAGTGAAAATTGAGAATAATTGAGTTGAGTGTACATTCAATTGAGTGAATGATTGTGAAAATTGAGTCTGGTTTCTAACTCATTTATCAAAGATGAAAAATAAAAATAAATAAATAAATAAATAAATAAATAAATACCATTGAATAAGACTTGCTCTGTAGGTCTCCCCTCTGGTGCTGCTTGAGCCTGGACTTGAACTTGGGTTGGATTTTGGGGTAAGATCTGAGACTGTATGTTTTGGGTTGCCAACTGTTGTTGTATCATGCTTATCAAATTTTCACCATGCTGCTGATAAAAGTTCTGGTCAGAATATGGTAAGGCTGACTTGTCCTGTACAATAATTATCTCCCCTTTATCCGTCAACAACACATGGTTCAAAAACTGTGATTTTGGGGTCCGTTGTTTTTGAGCAGTTTGAACATACTCATGTCCAAGAGGCGGAGTTATGGGTGTTACCATATAAGGAACATCTGTGCCCGCCTCATTCTGAATATTTTGAGAATGAGAAGCATGATCAGCTGGAGCATGCTCTACAACAGATGGTTGAGATTGAATCTGCAGTTGAGGTGGGGCCTGAATCTGTGGCTGCGCTGGTGTCTGGATCTGTGATGGAGCCTGTATCTGTGACTGTGTTTGTGGTTGTATCTGAGTTGATGACTGGAGATGGGGTTGACTCTCTGTGTGTATCTGGAATAAAAAAGACAGTATGAGACTAAAGTAAAATTCACCTCTTAATTAAAATGATGATGTAACAAAAAAGGTTGGGTCATTTAAAGATTAGAGCCCTCAGTGGTACAGTAATCAAAAGTGCAGGTTCACAGTACCTTGATTTTTACAAGCTGTGATTTTAATTCTCAGATAAAAATGTAACAACTGACATTATGCTTGATGGAAATTACACAACACAACCAAATAGAGATAAAATGTGTCTTCCCAGTCAGACTCACATAACGTTTAATTATCAATCATCATTTTTAGTTTTTTAAATACTGATTACTGAAATATTTTTATTTTAACTATTTTATTTTTTTTGTTTTATTTAGTAATTTATTTATTTATTTTTTTTTTTTGGAGGTGGGAATGAATAGATTGAATGTTAAACATGTAATGAAATATAAATAATGCTGGTATCTTGAAATCCAAAAATTAAAAGCTTTTAGGGCTACCAAGTTTATAGCTATACGGCCAAGGTTTAAAAGTACATGGCCTTGGGCATATATTCTAATTCCAGCTTGTTTAAAATACTGAAATTGACATTACTCACATCTTAACCAACTAGTTAACTGGACTGTAACTAAAAATTTAACCAACCAGTAAACTTTACCATCACCCACATATTAAACAAAAATAAACTAATCCATCATCAACAAATTAACCAACCACTAAACTTTATCATTACCCAAATATTAAACAATGAGAGAATTTAATTATAGATAAATAACCAGCCAGCAAAATTAACCACACAAAATAACCATCAACTAAAAAATTAATCAATCCTACAACTTGGCCATAACCAAAAAATTAATTATCCAGTAAACACAACAATCACCACAAATGAAACAATAAGACAAATCAACCATTACAATCATGTTATCTAACAAAACAATTTAACCATTATCCATAAATAAACCAACCACACAACTTAACCATCAACAAAAAATGAACAAGCAAACTTAACTATCACCAAAAATGAACAAGCTACCAAAAATGAACAAGCAAACTTAACCATCACCAAAAATGAACAAGCTAACTTAACCAATAACCAAAAATGAACAAGCAAACTTAACCATCACCAAAAATGAACAAGCTAACTTAACCAATAACCAAAAATAACAAGCAAACTTAACCATCACCAAAAATGAACAAGCTAACTTAACCAATAACCAAAAATGAACAAGCAAACTTAACCATCACCAAAAATGAACAAACAGACTTAACTAATAACCAAAAATGAACAAGCAAACTTAACCATCACCCTAAATGAACAAACAGACTAAACAATAACAAAAAATGAACAATCAAACTTAACCAATAACAAAAAATGAACAAGCAGACTTAACCAATAACCAAAAATGAACAAGCAAACTTAACTATTAACAGAAAATTAACCATTAACCAAAAATGAACAAGCAAACTTAACCATAATCAAAAATGAACAAGCAAACTTAACCATCACTCTTAATGAACAAGCAAACTTAACCATCACCAAAAATGAACAAGCTAACTTAACCAATAACCAAAAATGAACAAGCAAACTTAACCATCACCCTAAATGAACAAGCAGACTTAACCATCACTCTTAATGAACAAGCAAACTTAACCATCACCAAAAATGAACAAGCTAACTTAACCAATAACCAAAAATGAACAAGCAAACTTAACCATCACTCTTAATGAACAAGCAAACTTAACCATCACCAAAAATGAACAAGCAAACTTAACCATAATCAAAAATGAACAAGAAAACTTAACCATCACCCTAAATGAACAAGCAGACTTAATTAATAACCAAAAATGAACAAGCAAACTTAACCATCACCCTAAATGAACAAGCAAACTCAACCATAACCAAAAATGAACAAGCAAACTTAACCATCACCCTAAATGAACAAGCAGACTTAACCATCACCAAAAATAACAAGCAAAATTTACCATTAACAAAAAATGAACAAGCAAACTTAACCATCACCCTAAATGAACAAGCAAACTTAACCAATAACCAAAAATGAACAAGCAAACTTAACCATCACCAAAAATGACCAAGCAAACTTAACCAATAACCAAAAATGAACAAGCAAACTTAACCATCACCAAAAATGACAAAGCAAACTTAACCAATAACCAAAAATGAACAAGCAAACTTAACCATTAACCAAAAATAAACAAGCAAACTTACCCAATAACCAAAAATGAACAAGCAAACTTAACCATCACCAAAAATGAACAAGCAAACTCTACTATAAACAGAAAATTAACCAATAACCAAAAATGAACAAGCAGACTTAAACGTCACCAAAAATGAACAAGCAAACTTAACCATAATCAAAAATGAACAAGAAAACTTAACCATCACCAAAAATGAACAAGCAGACTTAATTAATAACCAAAAATGAACAAGCAAACTTAACCATCACCCTAAATGAACAAGCAAACTCAACCATAACCAAAAATGAACAAGCAAACTTAACCATCACCCTAAATGAACAAGCAGACTTAACCATCACCAAAAATAAACAAGCAAAATTTACCATTAACAAAAAATGAACAAGCAAACTTAACCATCACCCTAAATGAACAAGCAAACTTAACCAATAACCAAAAATGAACAAGCAAACTTAACCATCACCAAAAATGACCAAGCAAACTTAACCAATAACCAAAAATGAACAAGCAAACTTAACCATCACCAAAAATGACAAAGCAAACTTAACCAATAACCAAAAATGAACAAGCAAACTTAACCATTAACCAAAAATAAACAAGCAAACTTACCCAATAACCAAAAATGAACAAGCAAACTTAACCATCACCAAAAATGAACAAGCAAACTCTACTATAAACAGAAAATTAACCAATAACCAAAAATGAACAAGCAGACTTAAACGTCACCAAAAATGAACAAGCAAACTTAACCATCACCCTAAATGAACAAGCAAACTTTACCAATAACCAAAAATGAACAAGCAAACTTAACTATTAACAGAAAATTAACCAATAACCAAAAATGAACAAGCAATCTTAAAAGTCACCAAAAATGAACAAGCAAACTTAACCATCACCCTAAATGAACAACAAACTTAACCAATAACCAAAAATGAACAAGCAAACTTAACCAATAACCAAAAATGAACAAGCTAACTTAACCAATAACCAAAAATGAACAAGCAAACTTAACCATCACCAAAAATTGAACAAGCAAACTTAACCAATAACCAAAAATGAACAAGCAAACTTAATCAATAACCAAAAATGAACAAGCAAACCTACCCAATAACCAAAAATGAACAAGCAAACTTAACCATCACCAAATATGAACAAGCAAACTTAACAATCACCAAAAATGAACAAGCAAACTTTACTATAAACAGAAAGATAACCAGCAGACTTCACCATCATCCAAAATGTAACCAAACTTAACCATCAGTCATTTACTAAATAATATTTCTATCTGTATACCAATTCATATTACCTGTTTTGTAGCAGTTTTAGATACCATTGGACATGACTGTCTTTTGTGTATGAGAAACAGTTCCACATCATGAAACTGTGTTTTACAAGCTCCACATATATGAATGTCTACATTACTGCCAGTATCAGTCACTGAAAAAAAACAAATAATTCATTTCTTATGTATGTGTGCGTGTATGTGTGTGTGTTTATTATTGATATGCAAGTGCCACAAGCCCTTGAAGTTTAATTCCTGTTTAACAAGCTGTGTGTATAAGTAGAGAAAAGAACTCAATCAAGATTCTTAAATTCACTTATTGCAAGTCATATTGAATATAGCTGTTTGTCATAGAAAGAGTTTTATTATTTGATCTAGGCATTGTTTGGTATGCAAGTCTTATTTTAGACATGTTTCAATAATGTGGTTTCTTTTTTAAGCATTTTCTGACAATGTTACAAAATTATGCTATCCTAATTTGTTTTTGGACCTGTAAATTTCACAAAACAGTACCAAGGAAGAAAGTGGGAAACATATTCTAATAACCTACAGTTTAATTTAAATTTCAATAAAAGATCATCTCATGAAAGTAAGTTTAAAAAGAATATTAAAAGCTACTGATTGAAGTTGTTTTGATATTGTTTTTGTGAACTGAAAAAACACGTGGTTTGGGATATTTTGCCGGGCCGTCAAAACGTGATCCTAATTTGTACTAGACAAGGGCCTTCAGATTATTTTGGCCCTTCCCGAGTTTTAAACTTAATGGCCGTCGTAAAATGAATCTTTTCAAATCCCGTCTATCTAAGGGAATGACCTATCTTTGTACTTGTTGTCATATCTCACTTTTTAACTGTTCTTTGTGGTATCCAACTCATTAATTGAAATAAAGTAGCGTTTTCAATATTTAGCCCAGACTATGCATATTTGCAAAATGGCATCCGGTTAGTTGACAAGATCAACACTAGATGTCGCCGTAGTTTATAACATGGAAAATGGAAAAGACTTACATGTTCCGGAAATTATTCTAATGTAAATCAAACATGTTCATTTTACACGGGATTTTGAATGTTTCACTTGTTTCCACAGCAGAACTTACATTTACTAACCATACTCTAGCTGTATACGGTCCTGCCCGCAGAAGTCCTGTAAACAGCTTTGAAAGCGGACCGGAGAGAAGAAACATCTAACCAATATAATAATAATAATAATAAAAAAATAAATAAAAATTTAAATTAAAAAAAAAAGAAAAAGAAAAGGCAAAAATGCCTAAAGTGGTTTCTTTCTTCAGACACGTAATTACGTAACAAGCAATAAGAAAGACATACGAGTGCGTTTGGCGATGGAAATAATTTTGTGAATAGGAACGAGGTTGAATGTCTCCAAGGGGCGTTAACTTGTAAGATGTAAATATCCGGTTTCGTTTTTGACCTTATGGGGTTTCCAAAAGAGTTGGTGACTGAACCATGCTTGAACTTTTAGATTTACCGCCTGAAATATTGGCAAATATATTAAATTATTTGTCAGGAAAAAACTTGGCTGTCGTTTGTCAAGTTTGTCGGAAGATAAGGGAAGTGGCAATGGTAGAGACAGTGTGGCAAAAGCGTTGTCTAATAGGTCTCTCTCTCTCTCTCTCTCTCTCTCTCTCTCTCTCTCTCTCTCTCTCTCTCTCTCTCTCCAATATGGACCTTATGACCCATTTAAAATCCTTTTGGTTCAATAATGTGTCTTGTAACAAAACCAAAGCCCTGTAGTCCAGTGGAAGTTAACTTATATGGATACATTTGGCTTCCCATAGTTCCATGTTCCTTTCATTCTCAAGTTTGATTTCACATGTGACTGCCACAGGTGTAGGTAGACAGGATATGTTTGCCCTTTGGACTCCCTTCCTGATGGAAATTCACATGTATAACTCAATATAACTGAATTGACCAATTTTCAAAGTTTTTTTTTATTTGAACATGAACTGGTATATTTGTTTTTTATTACATATGTAACAGGAAAGAGAAAAAATGCAGTGGCCTAAGCAGAATTTAAACTCTACTGACTGAGCTTCCTGGCCACCTATTAAGTCCTCCACTCTGTGTGTGTGTGTGTGTGTGTGTGTGTGTGTGTGTGTGTACATGTGTGTGTGTGTGCGTGTGTGTGTGTGTGTGTGTACGTGTGTGTGTTTGTGTGTGTGTGTGTCTTTTAGCCTGGTAGTAGAGTGCTTGTTTATCACCCAGGAGGGCCATGTTCGATCCTCAGCTAGAATGTTCCAAAAATAACCCACAGATGGGTTGTGTGAGATTTCCAAGGTGGGAAATCCTAAGGGTAGGAATTTAATAGGACTGAGCTAGTTGTTTTGTTGTGTTGTATAAAGTAGATATAATACTGGTAGAGTGATTTACTGCCATACTTTCTGATAAGGACTTTGTTGTTGTTGGTATTGTTGCTGTTGTTGCTTTGTTGCTTTTTTCTACCTCCTGGTGTGTGTGTGTGTGTGTGTGTGTGTGTGTGTGTGTGTGTGTGACCTCAATATTTATATGTACATACAAATCTATACTTATTGTTTTTCAGAGTTCAATTTTACAACGAATGATGGCTGGAATGCAACATATTGGGATATTTATACAAAAGGTATTTATATCAAAATTTTCTATTTAACCTGGATTACATAATTAAGTGTTTAACTTAAAATTTCACACATATATATAAGTAATAATTTTGTTACATAAAAAAAACTACCATTTGACCATTTGCCTTTAAGATTGAGAAAACTGAAATCAAAAAAAAAAAAAAAAAAAAAAAAAAAAACCAACTTGTATAGCAAACTGCATTATGACATGCTTACTCTACTCTGCTGTAATTAAATGTAGTTTCACTGATAAAAAACTGTCATGTCTGATTATAATGTTTCTATGGTTACAGTATTTAATTTCTGTTACAGTTTTATACAAGTATGGATGGCTAGTTAGGTTGTGGCGCAGAGACTTGGATCCTTATGGTGGTTTAGTACAGATAAAGGTTAGTAGAGAATATGACCTTGTCAGTTACTGTCTATCAGTCTGTCAAATTCTATAGAAATTTTACAAGTTAAAAATCTTTCAAATGAAGAATGTATTAACACAATGTTTTTAGCTCACCTGAGCTGAAAGCTCAGATGAGCTATTGCGATGGTTCACCGTCCGTTGTCTGTCGTGCGTCGTGCGTCGTGCGTCGTCCGTCGTGCGTTAACATTTTACATTTTAATCAACTCCTCTAAAACTACCAACCCAAATTTGATGAAACTTGGTGATGATGATGTCTGGGTGAAGGCCTTTCAGATTTGCACATATGAAGGAGTTATGTCCCCTTGGGGCCCCATAAGGGGGGAAATAGTGAAAAACTTTAAAAATCTTCTCCTCTGAATGTACAAGTGATATACCTTAGTTATTTTACTTATAACATTCTTAGGTCATCTAGTTTTAGATTTGCACAAATGAAAGCGATGGGGCTCAAAATGGGGAAATGGCAAGGAACTTAGTGGGAAAATTGCTAAAAATTATTTATTTGTCACTATATCTTGAAAACTATTAACTTTTTGTATAGGCATTTATATTAGAATATTGTAGGTATTGCGACAACAATCATTTTGATATATGGTTCAAGGTCATATGTTCAAAGGTCAAGGTCACAGCTGCAAAAATAGACTTAAATCGCTAATTATCTTGAAAACTATTAACTTTTTGTATAGGCATGTATATTAGAATATTGTAGATATTTGGACAACGATCATTTTGATATATGGTTCAAGGTCATATGTTGAAAGGGCAAGGTCACAGCTGCAAAAGAAAAGTTAAATTGCTAATTATCTTGAAAACTATTAACTTTTTGTATAGGCATGTATATTAGAATATTGTAGGTATTGACATGACGATCATTTTGATTTATATTTCAAGGTCATATGTTTAAAGGTCAAGGTCACAGCTGCAAAAGAAGACTCAAATTGCTAATTATCTTGAAAACTATTAACTTTTTGTATAGGCATGTATATTAGAATATTGTAGGTATTGCGACAACAATCATTTTGATATATAGTTCAAGTTCATTTGTTGAAAGGTCAAGGTCACAGCTGCAAAAGAAGACTTAAATTGCTAATTATCTTGAAAACTATTAACTTTTTGTATAGGCGTGTATATTAGAATATTGTAGGTATTGACATGATGATCATTTTGATATATGGTTCAAGGTCATATGTTGAAAGGTCAAGTTCACAACTGCAAAAGAAGACTTAAATTGCTAATTATCTTGAAAACTATTAACTTTTTGTATGGGCATGTATTTTAGAATATTGTAGGTATTGACATGACGATGATTTTAATATATAGTTCAAGGTCATATGTCAAAAGATCAAGGTCACAACTGCAAAAGAAGACTTAAATTGCTAATTATCTTGTAAACTATTAACTTTTTGTATAGGCATGCATATTGGAATATTGTAGATATTGACGTGGCAATCATTTTGATATATGATTCAAGGTCATATGTTGAAAGGTCAAGGTGACAGCTGCAAAAGAAGACTACAGTCACTTTATGCATATTAGCTGCTTATTAATGAAATGTGACTGAATATTTCTGATTAATTTTTTTGGGAGTTCTTGAGTTTCTTTAAATTTTCTGTACTTGATATATTGTCTGTTGCACTTTGTAAACAATTTTGGAGATATTCTCAGGTGAGCGTTAAGGCCTATGGGCCTCTTGTTTAACACATTAAATTTCATTTCTACAGTTATTTTATGGATATACCTAGAGTTATGACTTAGATTTATAAAGTGCATGCTTTTATCTATACCAAACATTGTTTTATGTCATTAGAATTCTATGAAAGAAATTTCCAGAATACATTTTCACAAACACTGTAACACTAAGCAATTTTGTGTTACCACTAAAGTCATTGAAAATATGAAACTTTATTTATTTCAATTAATAAGATTTTTCTATGAACAAATCTCAATAATATGTTGTCACAAACATAGCAACACTGACAGTGTATCAGTTTGTTTGATCAGAAAGTTGGTAGTTTTCTCCGGGCACTCTGGTTTTCTCCGTCATCCTAGAACCAACCTTTGACCTTTGAAATCTCAACTAGTGACAATAGCATTCTTATGTACAGCAGGGATTTTTCTGGCCACTTGCAGGGTCCGGTAAAGGGACCCATTCCCAATGCCAAAAAGCATACATTTTTTCCAATTTTGTAGGTAAAAATTCCCAAATGATCCTGCTTTGAGAAACTTAAGAAAAAGTAAAAAAAACTCTATATTTTTGGTGTAGCTTGTATATCTTTATAATTACTTGTATTTATGCACATTTTGATTTATACTCAATGAGGATTTGGTAGAATGGGAGCAACTCATGAAACAACTTTCTCAGATGTTTGTATTGAAGCCAGTCTATAAAGATATTGTGTTAATGTCTGAATGATTTGGTACAAATGAGTGACTACCAGCATGTTACAAAATAGTAAATATTCCAGGCAAAATATTTAATGTGCTGACAATGTGAAAATTTTTAAAATTTCATGAAAAATTTTCCCAAAATGTCAATTTTGTCAATGACTTTCCCAATTTCATCCCAAGGTCCCTTTCCCAAAATGGCCAGAAAATCCCTGGTACAGTACTAACAAATGTTAGTAATTCTCTGACAGGAGCATTAATTGACATTCAACATAAAATAATTTAACTTTAAAAAATATGAAAAATTTTAATCTCATTTCAGTTTCAATCAATAATGCCAAAATTGGCATTAAAGTTGATTTTAAACAGAACTGCATGTATTTCATTTGAACCAGTCATAATAACAAGCTGAGCATTTCTGGTTGCATAGACTTCTTGTTTTTCTTCCCTGTTGTGCTGTAAATATATAATACAAATACCAGTTAAATTTTGATGTGCCAGATGTGCACATTTTGGAAATTCATTCCTTATCAGTGACAATTAAGACCGAAAAGTTTGATACAAAAAATATAAGCCAAACAGTTGAAAATAATGAATCTAAAGTTTCAAAATTATATAAATCCAAATCCTTATTTTGTATTTTTTTCAGTATGAAGAAGGTAGAATTGTGGGATATGATTATTTACCACCTGTATATCCAAAAGTTCATGAAAATTTAATACGAAAAGAACTATTTTCAGTTTATTTAAAGCCTGATGGGAAATTGGAACTCTCCTGTCTTAGAGGCTACAAAGGACCTCATAAATGTAAAGTAACAAATTATGTAAGTATGAAAAGAATATCCTTTGGTTGTAAAATGTTAGAAGTCTGGATACTTTTAGTAAATATTACACTTTCCCTTGGCCCTGGGGTCACAGAAACTCTTTCCCTTGGCCCCCGGGTTTACAGAAAAAATCATTGTGTTTGCACAACACAGAATAAGGTGAGCATTGTGTTTGCACAACAAAGAAAAATAAGGTGAGATGAGTAATAGTGTTTGTAACTTTTGTAGGCCTCTGTCAAGAATTGTTCAGTTACCTATATCAAGGTGCTGGGATGGTGGAGGAAACCAGATATCTCATAGAAGACAAATTGAGAACAGCAAACTGACAAACTTTCTCACACTAGGATCTGTCTGTGTAGTATTTGAACCTACATGTACATGTAGATTGTGCAAGTTACTTTGATTCGTAAGCACCCGCTGTAACCACTCAGCCATCAAAGACCCTGCACAACACAGAAGATTATCCACTGCCACACCAACATTTCATTTTAAATATCTGTCCTGAGTGGTGTTTTGAAAGTTGCAGAGTATCTGACAAACATGTACAGTAAGAATAAAAGAATACAACTATCAGGATAAAATGTGTATCAAAATTTCAAGCCATATTTTGATACTTTTTCATACAGGCACAACACAATTGTTTGTTTAAATTCATGCTTGAAATTCAAAAGAAAAATCGTCTCATTGTAAATAGCTGAAAAATTGCTGATTTGATAGAAAACAACATTCAGCCAATCTACCAACTATCTAAAGCTGACAATTTTCCTAAATCTAAATCTATAAATACCATAGATATCATGAATGTCTTTTTAGTTTAACTTGGTGCAGTAAAGTGGAATAATAGTGTTTTACGACCTAGTCAAGTTTTTTTCACTTATTTCCAGACGGTCAGTTCTGGGATGTTGGGGAAACCTGAGTGCCCAGAGAAAACCACAGATATTTTGCATGCGAATTGACAAACTTACTCAAACTGTGATCTGCCCAAGCAGGATTTCAAAATAGACAAACAAGAGGCACTGTGTTTCATAAGCACCTGCTATAGACCACTTGGCTACAAAGGCCCCATAACTTTGATTTGATAACACCAAATAAATGTATCAAAAGTCATAAGATTTCTCTTTTACTTTCACAAATAAGAAAAAAAAAATTATAATTAATAGAAAAAAAATAGTAGAATAATAATAATAATTATAATAATAACTAATAATAATACATATAATAATAATAATGCATGTAATAATAATAATAATAATAATACATGTAATAATACATGTAATACATTAATAATAATAATAATTAAAATAATAATAATAATAATAATAATAAAACATGTAATAAATAAATAATAATCTCATAGACAATTTCAGTCTTTGTGTCAAGTAAAAAAATAGGATAATTCTACTATTTTAATGGAATTTTACAGAAAGAAGATGGTGTTACAATTAAATGCTCTGATATATCATGTCATAAACATCCAGATGGGGATTCAAATGTAAGTTGAAATACATTTTATTTGTTGTGGAGGACCTTGCTGTAATAGATGACCAAGTATCTGAGTTGGTAGAGTGTCCGGCTAGAATTGGGAAGGAGCCAGGTTCAAGTCCCTTTTCGCCAGTGCATTTTCCCTTATTACATTTGAATTTTTTTATGATTTGCAAATTGAACACAAATATACCGTTCCATGTCAAAATCACGATCTCAAAAGCAAAAACTCCTAAAAACTGGCGTATTAAGTTTAAGAGTTGAACTTCTACAAGGGAACTGAGGCCAGGTGCTGCCAAAGAGTATGCACTTCCTGTCTAGCTAGCTACACCTGCCATGTGCAAACAAATTTTAAATAATAGACAACAATAATTATGATAAAGTGAATTGTGATGTTTAGTTTAACACCCAGTACCACAATATTACTATACAGATGAAAGATTATTATTTCAACTAAGATTATTATTTCAACTAATTTTGATATTTTAGGATTATTTAAAATGGGTGTCAGATGTGTTTGATCCAGGTACTCAGTTTGGGTTTTATCATCTACCCAGGCAGAAGTTTAAGTTTTTAAAAGAAAATGAGTAAGTAAATACATGTACCGGTACACACACACACACATACACACACACACACACACACACACACACACACACACACACACACACAGAGGAGTGGAGTTAATGGTATTTTATATACCATTCAAGATTTCGGTCACTTTTATAAAGGTGGTCATTTCTGGATTTTTGGATGGTGGAGAAAACTGGAGAGAACAGAGAAAACCACTGACCTTTGGTTAGCAAGCTGAAATCTTTCTCACACTAAGATTTGCTTGAGCGTGATTCAAAATTAGATAATGAACAGCACTGTTGTCAATAAATTCAATGGTTATTCATGAAAAAATATACTGCAGTTTGCATTTTACATAAGCATCTTTGTATGTCAGACAAATACAAATTCGTCAAGAAAGTATTTGATATCTGCAAAAACCCAGAGGGAAATCTTGCAATCAAGTCCGAATTTCCTTCTGTGTAGGATACATGCACAAATCCATCAGGTATAAAGTGTGTCAGGGTTAAACGGATTTCTGACTACTCATTTCCAGGGCCAGCAAAATAATGAAAACGAAAACCCGTATAACACATTTGTCAAACTTGAAAGGATTTTACAATTATTTGTGTAAAATTCAATAATTACATGTTTTATATTTCAGAAAACGTTATAATTTACTTCCTCTTGTGGTTCCAGAAAATAACCCACAGTTTGATAACATACCTATAAAACCAGGATTTTTTAAGGGCACGTATAGTGCCCATGGAAATGAGATATTGGCACTTACTTATTCAGTAGAAGATAATGAAGCTCAACTTACAAAAATTACGGTAAATATATACATATGTATCTACCATATTTTCAGTAAAGATTGATTATCTACTTAAAGTTCAATAAGTTTTTTCTCTGAACCCACCATAGTGGAAAGTTTGTTTATTTTTTTAAAAATACAAAAAAAGACAAACACACACACTAGCCAGTCAACAATAAGCATCACATAAAACCATGCCACTGTTATTTGGCTTTTTGCAGCTTTTTGATATATTTAATGCTGACCAAAATTATTTTTGTTGAAGTGTATTTTCTACATGAAGCAAAGGTCAAAGGCCAGTGTCATGGCCTTATTTAAGATATCACCTTTAATTTATCATGTAAAGGCATTTGGTTATAATTATTCATGTGCCATGTGAGCATTAAGGCCCTTGGGTCTTTTGTGATGTTAAGTGATGGATAGTAAATCAACAGACTCCTCTTTGACAGGTTTTCTCAGTAACTATAACCAAGGTTCACTTGCACATGCTCATATATAAAAAAAAAATATTTTAAAATCTTTGGCATTTTCAGTAGAGTTTGGTTGAAACGCTCTGCTGAACCATTTCCCATAGGATGATAGGGTGTTGTTATACTTTTCTTAATTCAGCTATTTTACATAATTCTTTTATGACTCAGCTTTCAAAATTACATAGCAACCAGGGAAGAAATTTTTGGTTCTACCAATTTATGTGTCGTCCATACTTTCATTACTTAGTATATCAGTTATACATTTTAAGAGTTGCATTCTATAACATAGTTTTGGAATAAATTTCAATTCATCAACAGGCATATAAATTCATCTACATGCAAATAAATGATTAGAAATAGTTTTCAAAGCATCTATCTATGCTTCTATTATGTGTAGTCAATGAACAAAATCTAGTGGCACTGTACCACTGTCTTGTACTTGTCTTATTTACAACAAATTGTACATCTCACAACAACACACTTATACATCTTACAATAATACACACACATCTCACAACAACACACTTATACATCTTACAATAATACACACACATCTCACAACAACAACTTATACATCTTACAATAATACACACACATCTCACAACAACACACTTATACATCTTACAATAATACACACACATCTCACAACAACACACTTATACATCTTACAATAATACACACACATCTCACAACAACACACTTATACATCTTACAATAATACACTCACATCTCACAACAACACACTTATACATCTTACAATAATACACACACATCTCACAACAACACACTTATACATCTTACAATAATACACACACATCTCACAACAACACACTTATACATCTTACAATAATACACACACATCTCAGAACAACACACTTATACATCTTACAATAATACACACACATCTCACAACAACACACTTATACATCTTACAATAATACACTCACATCTCACAACAACACACTTATACATCTTACAATAATACACACACATCTCACAATAACACTCACAAATCTTACAATAACACTCACACATCTCACAAAAATAAACTCACGCATCTCACAACAACACACTTATACATCTTACAATAATACACACACATCTCACAACAACACACTTATACATCTTACAATAATACACTCACATCTCACAACACACACTTATACATCTTACAATAATACACACACATCTCACAATAACACTCACAAATCTTACAATAACACTCACACATCTCACAAAAATACACTCACACATCTCACAACAACACACTTATACATCTTACAATAATACACACACTCATCTCACAATAACACACTTATACATCTTACAATAATACACTCACACATGTCACAATAATACACTTATACATCTTACAATAATACACACACATCTCACAACAACACACTTATACATCTTACAATAATACACTCACATCTCACAACAACACACTTATACATCTTACAATAATACACACACATCAAACAATAACACTCACAAATCTTACAATAACACTCACACATCTCACAAAAATACACTCACACATCTCACAACAACACACTTATACATCTTACAATAATACACACACATCTCACAACAACACACTTATACATCTTACAATAATACACACACATCTCACAACAACACACTTATACATCTTACAATAATACACACACATCTCACAACAACACACTTATACATCTTACAATAATACACACACATCTCACAACAACACACTTATACATCTTACAATAATACACTCACACATGTCACAATAATACACAACACACTTATACATCTTACAATAATACACACACATCTCACAACAACACACTTATACATCTTACAATAATACACTCACACATCTCACAACAACACACTTATACATCTTACAATAATACACTCACACATGTCACAATAATACACTCACACATCTCACAACAACACACTTATACATCTTACAATAATACACTCACATCTCACAACAACACACTTATACATCTTACAATAATACACACACATCTCACAATAACACTCACAAATCTTACAATAACACTCACACATCTCACAAAAATACACTCACACATCTCACAACAACACACTTATACATCTTACAATAATACACACACATCTCACAACAACACACTTATACATCTTACAATAATACACACACATCTCACAACAACACACTTATACATCTTACAATAATACACACACATCTCACAACAACACACTTATACATCTTACAATAATACACACACATCTCACAACAACACACTTATACATCTTACAATAATACACTCACACATGTCACAATAATACACAACACACTTATACATCTTACAATAATACACACACATCTCACAACAACACACTTATACATCTTACAATAATACACTCACACATCTCACAACAACACACTTATACATCTTACAATAATACACTCACACATGTCACAATAATACACTCACACATCTCACAACAACACACTTATACATCTTACAATAATACACACACACATGTCACAATAATACACTCACACATCTCACAACAACACACTTATACATCTTACAATAATACACACACACATGTCACAATAATACACTCACACATCTCACAACAACACACTTATACATCTCACAATAATACACTCACTCATCTCACAATAACTCTCACACATCTTACAATAATACACTCACACATCTTACAATAATACACTCACACATCTTACAATAATACACACACACATGTCACAATAATACACTCACACATCTCACAACAACACACTTATACATCTTACAATAATACACACACATCTCACAACAACACACTTATACATCTTACAATAATACACACACATCTCACAACAACACACTTATACATCTTACAATAATACACTCACACATGTCACAATAATACACAACACACTTATACATCTTACAATAATACACACACATCTCACAACAACACACTTATACATCTTACAATAATACACTCACACATCTCACAACAACACACTTATACATCTTACAATAATACACTCACACATGTCACAATAATACACTCACACATCTCACAACAACACACTTATACATCTTACATAATACACTCACATCTCACAACAACACACTTATACATCTTACAATAATACACACACATCTCACAATAACACTCACAAATCTTACAATAACACTCACACATCTCACAAAAATACACTCACACATCTCACAACAACACACTTATACATCTTACAATAATACACACACATCTCACACAACACACTTATACATCTTACAATAATACACACACATCTCACAACAACACACTTATACATCTTACAATAATACACACACATCTCACAACAACACACTTATACATCTTACAATAATACACACACATCTCACAACAACACACTTATACATCTTACAATAATACACTCACACATGTCACAATAATACACAACACACTTATACATCTTACAATAATACACACACATCTCACAACAACACACTTATACATCTTACAATAATACACTCACACATCTCACAACAACACACTTATACATCTTACAATAATACACTCACACATGTCACAATAATACACTCACACATCTCACAACAACACACTTATACATCTTACAATAATACACACACACATGTCACAATAATACACTCACACATCTCACAACAACACACTTATACATCTTACAATAATACACACACTCATCTCACAATAACACTCACAAATCTTACAATAACACTCACACATCTCACAATAATACACTCACACATCTCACAATAATACACTCACTCATCTCACAATAATACACTCACTCATCTCAGAATAATAATTTCACATATCTCACAATAATACACTCGCTCATCTCACAACAACTCTCACACATCTTACAATAATACACTCACACATCTCACAATAATACACTCACTCATCTCACAATAACACTCACTCATCTCACAATAACACTCACTCATCTCACAATAACACTCCCACATCTTACAATAATGCACTCACTCATCTCACAAAAACACTCACACATCTCACAATAATACACTCACACATCTCACAATAATACACTCACTCATCTCACAACAACTCTCACACATCTTACAATAATACACTCACACATCTTACAATAATACACTCACTCATCTCACAATAACACTCACTCATCTCACAATAACACTCCCACATCTTACAATAATGCACTTACTCATCTCACAATAACACTCACACATCTCACAATAATACACTCACTCATCTCACAATAACACTCACTTATCTCACAATAACTCTCACACATCTTACAATAATACACTCACACATATTACAATAACACTCACTCATCTCACAATAACACTCACTCATCTCACAATAACACTCACACATCTTACAATAATGCACTCACTCATCTCACAATAACACTCACACATCTCACAATAATACACTCACTCATCTCACAATAACACTCACTCATCTCACAATTACTCTCACACATCTCACAATAATACACTCACTCATCTCACAATAACACTCACTCATCTCACAATAACTCTCACACATCTTACAATAATACACTCACACATCTTACAATAATACACTCACACATCTTACAATAATACACTCACACATCTTACAATAATACACTCACACATCTTACAATAATACACTCACTCATCTCACAATAACACTCACACATCTTACAATAATACACTCACTCATCTCACAATAATACACTCACTCATCTCACAATAACTCTCACACATCTTACAATAATACACTCACACATCTTACAATAATACACTCATACATCTTACAATAATACACTCACACATCTTACAATAATACACTCACACATCTTACAATAATAAACTCACATCTTACAATAATACACTCACTCATCTCACAATAACACTCACACATCTTACAATAATACACTCACTCATCTCACAATAACACTCACTCATCTCACAATAACTCTCACACATCTTACAATAATACACTCACACATCTTACAATAATACACTCACACATCTTACAATAATACACTTACACATCTTACAATAACTCTCACACATCTTACAATAATACACTCACACATCTCACAATAACAATCACACATCTTACAATAATACACTCACACATCTTACAATAATACACTCACACATCTTACAATAACTCTCACACATCTTACACTAATACACTGGCACATCTTACAATAACACTCACACATCTTACAATAATACACTCACACATCTTACAATAATACACTCACTCATCTCACAATAACACTCACACATCTCACAATAACAATCACACATCTTACAATAATACACTCACACATCTTACAATAACTCTCACACATCTTACAATAATACACTCACACATCTTACAATAACACTCGTTCATCTCACAATAATACACTCACATATCTTACAATAATACACTCACACATCTTACAATAATACACTCACACATCTTACAATAATACACTCACACATCGTACAATAATACACTCACTCATCTCACAATAACTCTCACACATCTTACAATAATACACTCACACATCTTACAATAATACACTCACTCATCTCACAATAATACACTCACTCATCTCACAATAACTCTCACACATCTTACAATAATACACTCACACATCTTACAATAATACACTCACACATCTTACAATAATACACACACACATGTCACAATAATACACTCACACATCTCACAACAACACACTTATACATCTTACAATAATACACACACATCTCACAACAACACACTTATACATCTTACACTAATACACTCACATCTCACAACAACACACTTATACATCTTACAATAATACACACACATCTCACAACAACACACATATACATCTTACAATAATACACTCACATCTCACAACAACACACTTATACATCTTACAATAATACACACACATCTCACAACACACACCTTATACATCTTACAATAATACACTCCACATCTCACAACAACACACTTAACATCTTACAATAATACACACACATCTCACAACAACACACTTATACATCTTACAATAAACACACACCATCTCACAACAACACACTTATACATCTACAATAATACACACACATCTCACCAACAACACACTTATACATCTTACAATAATACACACCATCTCACAACAACACACTTAATACATCTTACAAATAATACACACACAGTCGCACCAACAACACACTTATACATCTTACAATAATACAACTCACATCTCACAACAACACAACTTATACATCTTACAATAATACACACACATCCTCACAACAACACACTTAATACATCTTACAAGTATAGCACACCATCCAGAGAAACCACGTAGTAACATCTTACCAGAATACAACATCTCACAACAACACCACTTTACTATTCTTACAATAATACACCACATCTCACAACACACACTTATACATCTTACAATAATAACACACACATCTCACAACAACACACTTATACATCGTACAAATAATACACACATCTCACACAACAACACCTTATCACAACAAAACACACTTATACATCTTACAATAATACACACACATCTCACAACAACACACTTATACATCTTACAATAATACACTACACATCTCACAACAACACACTTATACATCTTTACAATAATACACACACATCTCACAACAACACACTTATACATCTTACAATAATACACACACATCTCACAACAACACACTTATACATCTTACAATAATACACACACATCTCACAACAACACACTTTACATCTTACAATAATACACACACATCTCACAACAACACACTTATACATCTTACAATAATACACACACATCTCACAACAACACACTTATACATCTTACAATAATACACACACATCTCACAAACACACTTATACAATCTTACAATAATACACACACATCTCACAATAACACTAACAAATCTTACAATAACACTCACACATCTCACAATAATACACTTATACATCTTACAATAATACACACACTCATCTCACAATAACACACTTATACATCTTACAATAATACACACACATCTCACAATAATACACTATACATCTTACAATAATACACACACTCATCTCACAATAACACACTTATACATCTTACAATAATACACACACATCTCACAATAACACTAACAAATCTTACAATAACACTCACACATCTCACAATAATACACTTATACATCTTACAATAATACACACACTCATCTCACAATAACACACTTATACATCTTACAATAATACACACACATCTCACAACAACACACTTATACATCTTACAATAATACACACATCTCACAACAACACACTTATACATCTTACAATAATACACTCACACATGTCACAATAATACACAACACACTTATACATCTTACAATAATACCTCACACATGTCACAATAATACACTCACACATCTCACAACAACACACTTATACATCTTACAATAATACACACACACATGTCACAATAATACACTCACACATCTCACAACAACACACTTATACATCTTACAATAATACACACACTCATCTCACAATAACACTCACAAATCTTACAATAACACTCACACATCTCACAATAATACACTCACACATCTCACAATAATACACTCACTCATCTCATAATAATACACTCACTCATCTCAGAATACTAATCTCACATATCTCACAATAATACACTCACTCATCTCACAATAATACACTCACACATCTCACAATAATACACTCACTCATCTCACAACAACTCTCACACATCTTACAATAATACACTCACACATCTCACAATAATACACTCACTCATCTCACAATAACACTCACTCATCTCACAATAACACTCACACATCTTACAATAATGCACTCACTCATCTCACAATAACACTCACACATCTCACAATAATACACTCACTCATCTCACAATAACACTCACTCATCTCACAATAACTCTCACACATCTTACAATAATACACTCACACATATTACAATAACACTCACTCATCTCACAATAACACTCACTCATCTCACAATAACACTCACACATCTTACAATAATGCACTCACTCATCTCACAATAACACTCACACATCTCACAATAATACACTCACTCATCTCACAATAACACTCACTCATCTCACAATTACTCTCACACATCTCACAATAATACACTCACTCATCTCACAATAACACTCACTCATCTCACAATAACTCTCACACATCTTACAATAATACACTCACACATCTTACAATAATACACTCACACATCTTACAATAATACACTCACACGTCTTACAATAATACACTCACACATCTTACAATAATACACTCACACATCTTACAATAATACACTCACTCATCTCACAATAACACTCACACATCTTACAATAATACACTCACTCATCTCACAATAACTCTCACACATCTTACAATAATACACTCACACATCTTACAATAATACACTCACACATCTTACAATAATACACTCACACATCTTACAATAATACACTCACACATCTTACAATAATACACTCACTCATCTCACAATAACACTCACACATCTTACAATAATACACTCACTCATCTCACAATAACACTCACTGATCTCACAATAACTCTCACGCATCTTACAATAATACACTCACACATCTTACAATAATACACTCACACATCTTACAATAATACACTTACACATCTTACAATAACTGTCACACATCTTACAATAATACACTCACACATCTCACAATAACAATCACACATCTTACAATAATACACTCACACATCTTACAATAATACACTCACACATCTTACAATAATACACTCACACATCTAACAATAACTCTCACACATCTTACAATAATACACTGGCACATCTTACAATAACACTCACTCATCTCACAATAATACACTCACACATCTTACAATAATACACTCACACATCTTACAATAATACACTCACTCATCTCACAATAACACTCACAAATCTCACAATAACAATCACACATCTTACAATAATACACTCACACATCTTACAATAACTCTCACACATCTTACAATAATACACTCACACATCTTACAATAACACTCACTCATCTCACAATAATACACTCACATATCTTACAATAATACACTCACACATCTTACAATAATACACTCACACATCTTACAATAATACACTCACTCATCTCACAATAACTCTCACACATCTTACAATAATACACTCACACATCTTACAATAATACACTCACTCATCTCACAATAATACACTCACTCATCTCACAATAACTCTCACACATCTTACAATAATACACTCACACATCTTACAATAATACACTCACACATCTTACAATAATACAAACTTGTTTTTAAAGATTAATTACCTTGCTTTTTGTATCGAAAATATTTTAAAAATTGCTGATTAGACATGAAACAACATTACAACCATCTGACCATGATATTAACATGTTAATTGGCACTGTGAACATGAATTCTGTTTCATTTTGACAACAAAAGATTTAAAAGAAAGATTACATTTGTTTTTAAGGGTGATCCTAATGTCCCAGCTACAAAGGTTAGTCAGCATATAGACTTTCAGCATACAATGATATTGACAGATGAGCAACAGGCCTCAATGCAGATGTTATTGGACATAGACACACATGACCCATCAGAGGAGGAGTTAGAGCAGGCACAGAAACAGAAGTTTATATTACCAGTACAATGTTATTGTGATGCTAAAACAGCTGATATTCCAAAATTCTGTAAACTTAGGTATTTTAACTATATAAAAACTATATAAAATATAATCTTGTTTACCAAAATAAACATGGGAATTGAACCCAGGATCCCTTGTGCATGATTTAGAAGTGATGTACTAACAACCAATACCATTACATTTCTCCATTCTTCTCTTATTCTACAATCCTTTACATGAAAAATCTCCTTTATTTCATGGTTTGGAATATACATTTGTATATACATGTATATACATACATGTATATATATCTACATATTGCCAATACACCGCTTTGTGTGGGTAACGGTGTCCATGTAACTGCAACAGAAATTAGTAAAAACTACTAGGTTCTATCTTTGAACAAACCTGTTGGTCAGCCATTAAGCCACTTCCAAGGGTTGGGAGAGCCTCAAAATGTAATAAGAAAGGGGAAAAATGCAGTGGCCAACTGGTCCTCAAACCTGTGACCTTCCCAATACAACTGACTAAGTGGATCAGCTACCTATCAAGCCTGGTTCTCCACAATGGAACTAACCCAAAAGATGTTTATTGAAAAATTGTGTATATATGTGACCCAGTAGATTTGCATGCCAATAAACATGTGCAATCAAAATTTAAAGTTATTGAAAAATATAAAGTTTACCATTTGTTTAAGGGCTTGTTTACAAACATTTAGACCTACTAAAAGAAATATTTTATGCCACCATGTAATTTTAGTGATGGCAACAACTATGAACATTTTGTGGCTCCATGGAAAAAGGAAAAATGAAAAATTCCTTTGATTAATAGTTTACAGGATATTTACTGTAAATTTACTTATTTTCTTGCAAACAAATTTTAGTGCACTAATTCGCACAATCAAAAATCAGTGCACTCACGGTTGGTAGAAATCAATTTTAGAAACGGACTTTGAGTTTAAATTGATCTTATTATCACTGGTGGGTAGAATTCAGTTTCAAAAACGGACTTTGTAATTCATCAGATCAGTAGTTTTTTAAGGTTGTTTATTTCCTCAAAAGATACCAAATTTCCTAGATTGAGTTGTGAAGATACATGTACATGTACATCATTGTCTATTATTTTTTAATCGTGATATTTAAAAATAATTATATTGACTAAAATTTTGAAAATATGAAACTTTTTTTCTTATCAGATATTTCTATAAGCATTATGAGGTTTATAGTGTGTACAAATGTAACATTTAGATGAAAACAAATTTCATTGATTAAATGATTTACCCGTATTTCAGGTGTCATTCAAGAGGAAGAATAGCAGCAGAGGGATACCTCAATCCAAAATTCAGTAAATCACATTGTATTATATTTGACGAAGATAACATTGGTGTGTTGTGGTTGGAACTGGAGAGTTTTAGTCTATATTCACGGGTGACAGAGAAGTTTTCTTGATAAATAATCAACCATTGAACTGTCTAAAAAAGGTGTGTAAAGTGCTGTAACTTTAGGTGCGGTGCAAACAAACTGAATAAGTCATTATTATTAGATTGCCTTGCATGGCAGTAGAAGTTATTGCACTATGAAGACCATTTCTAGACAATTCAATGGGTATTTTTTTGCATTTTTAAAAGAATTATGATTCTACTTACGACATGCATGTTAAATCACTGGAACAGCCAGTAGATGGCATTACACATATACCGGTATATGCATAAAAATAGTTTTAATTTGATTAATGGAAATTATACCTCATATAAATTAAGATTATGAAATTATTCATGGTGTGTAACAAATAATAATTTTAATTGTTTATGATGTTAAACAAAGATCTTTGTGATAAAATTTTAATAATTTTTTATACCAAGTACACATACGTGTATTAATGTGATATTATACTATTATAAACATGTGTATTTATTTATTAATTCTCTCCAGGAAAATTATTTATTTAAAAACAAATTGTCTATTAAAACTATTTTAAAAACAAATTGTCTTTTTTATTTATTTAATTTATAATAAATATTATTATTTTTAGCTGTAACTGTTAAAGCTGCATTAATTAAGTTTTTCAATTTTATGAATCTTTTTTGATTTTCTAAAAAATAGATGTCGTCTAACCATGATCCATGAGCTTCATTTTCTAAAATTTCATTTATGTTAGCTGTAAATAAACGGAATCGTCTAACCGGTTGGTCAATGTTTAACGATGATTATTATGAGCTTGGAGCATGCCCACGAATGTACGGAAAATCCCGTGAACAAAGATGAAACATGACAAATTGCATTAATTGTCTGTCATTAATATCCAGATGCATTAGAATAGTGTTATGTACCCTTACTAAGTCACAAACGACAAATTCAACGAAGGTCTGTGTTTAATTTATCGTATTGAAAGTTGTGTTTAAATAACCTGTTTTTTTTTTATGACGTGACCTTGTTCTAATATTAGTTCCCAAATGCTGCATCTCGCTGGGTAAATACTGTAATTTCTGTATTTATTCGAGCTTTTATCGTTGAACCAAATGTAACATTGTTCATTAGGAACATCATTAATTAGATTAGCACCGTTTTAATTTTTTCTTTGGAAAACTTAATGCAGCTTTAAGCATATTGCCAATATACTATGTGTGTGTGGTAGGCTCTCTGTACATTGCAAATGTACTCTGATTTTCAGAGAGGCACTAAAAAAGTGCCAATGTACTACAATTTAAATGTGAGCCACTCAAAACAATTTCAATATACTCCAATTTTGAGAAAGGCACTCAAAACAGTGCCAGTATACTTTGATTTTGAGGGAGGCACTCAATGCAGAACCAAAATACTCCTGATTTTGAAAGATGCACTCATTGCAGTGCCATCATACTTTGATTTTGAGAAAGGCACTCGAAACAGTGCAAATATACTTTGATTTTGAGGGAGGCACTCACTGCAGTGCAATTACTATGAGAAAAGCACCCAATACAGTGCCAATAAACACAGTGAGGAAGGCACTTATTGTTGTGCCAATATTGTCTGATTTTGAGCCTTTCATTAGAAACAGGATACTCAAAATAAGCGGGATGCACTTAAAAAGTATACATTGATTTTAAAGGAGGCACTCGAGTGCCAATGTACTGTGTTTTTGAAATACACACTAAAAACAATGTCAAGATACTCAAGATTTTGAGGGAGCGACTCAAAAGTGCCGACATGTACATGTACTACGGTGTTGTTGAAGGCACTCATTACAGTGCCTATATACTCTGATTTTGAGGGAGCCACTCAAAAGTGCTGACATGTACATGTACTACGGGTTGTTGAAGTCACTCATTACAGTGCCTATATACTCTGATTTTGAGGGAGCCACTCAAAAGTGCCGACATGTACATGTACTATGGTGTTGTTGAAGGCACTCATTACAGTGCCTATATACTCTGATTTTGTGGGAGCCACTCAAAAGTGCCGACATGTACATGTACTACGGTGTTGTTGAAGGCACTCATTACAGTGCCTATATACTCTGATTTTGAGGGAGCCACTCAAAAGTGCTGACATGTACATGTACTACGGTGTTGTTGAAGGCACTCATTACAGTGCCTATATACTCTGATTTTGAGGGAGCCACTCAAAAGTGCTGACATGTACATGTACTACGGTGTTGTTGAAGGCACTCATTACAGTGCCTACATGTATATACTCTGATTTTGAGAAAAGCACTCAAAACTATGCAAATGTACTCTGACTTTGAGGAAGAGTCATAATACTAAGAATTGGAGGGATTCACTGAAACAGTGCCAGTACACATTAATTTTGAGGCAAGTTCCATTTTTCTATGTATGAAATTGTTGCTTTTTCCTTGTATTTCATTTAAGTATACAGTAGGTAGTTTAAGTATTTTAAAAGGATAAGTTGTTTGAAATATTGTTAAAATGTACAAAATTCATAATGAAAAAAAAAATGTTGGGACCACTGGAGGTCAGATTATTGACAAATTTCTCTACCAGGTGTTAATTACAAAACCCTGCTAACTGACCAATCAGATCGATGGAAAATTTGCAGCCAATAGCAAAAAGACACTGATATAAAAGATATTGGGTTGTCTTTAAAAGATAAGAGTTTACGACAAGTTTTGGCTGATGTTATCAATTTTATTAGGATTTATTTTGTATTTCTACATTTATATAATACAGACAGTTACATCAGAATCAAAATTTTTTACATAGCTACTATTAAGGCTGGTAGTGTTTCTATGACAACTGAAACAACATGACAACAAAAAAATGTGTTAAAATTTACAAATTATCTGAAATCCACCCATACAAAGTTTACAACACTTCACATAATCTGGGGTGATTTCCTAATGATTATTAATGATATATACACACTGTAAATTAGGAAATTTTTTCACATTTATTTTCAAATTAGTTCATGGGAATAACAAGTCAGACCTGAAAAAATTAAAATTTCCCGAATATTTGATTTTAATATAATTCACTTACATTTGCACTGACTATCATACAAACATACTAAAATAAAAGTAAACAAAATGAATAACAATGTCACTTCTCATGAAAAAAAAATCTTATTAATTGTAATGACCATTGCAAAAAGAATGAAAGATATTTTAAGTGTTTTCACTGGGTTTTCCCCAACAATTAAATTTGGATCTTGGTCTCGTCATTAGACAGACAAAATCAAATCAGGTGTATGATTTAACTGGGCAAACTTAGGAAAATTAAAATACATGTACATGTACTATTTTTCATGGAAATGATGGGAACATGTAAGAATGATAGTATCTCTAAATGAAATACATGTAGTTAATTTCAAAGGATTAATGTTCATTTTTGAAACCCTGGGATGGAAAAAGTATCTGCTATAAAATGTGTAAACAACAGAGCCATCCTCCCCATGCATCCTATTCAGACAGGTACATATTCTAAAGCAAGAAACACCAATAGATTGAAGCCAAAGAAAAAGTACATGTACCTAATAATAACTAAATTGTTTTGACAAAATACAGCAGAAAGCTGAGGTAGATGACAAGAAAACCAAAACGAATTGAAGTAAAATGGGTCTTGATATTAGTATGATGATGTTTTGTAGCAGGAAATCTATGACTTTTCTTAAGTATCCATGAAAAAGTTAAGATTCAGCGTCAACCTTGTGTCAAGAAAACTATGATCTTTTCTATGTAACCATGGAAACATTACATATCAGCATATACATATATAGCTTTTTATACAAGGTATAAAATATGATCTTATATCCAATCAAAAAGAATGAGTTATGGTTGCTATGGAAACTTTTATAAATAGACTGTATATTAGAAAGGAGTTCAATCATATATTCTACAAGAAGAAAATATATCAGTAATTTGACATGCTATGCATTATGGTGAAAACCATTTTTTATGACCTTGACTTGTGCCTTTGTTGCCAGAAATAATTATTATTCAGAGAAATTAAAAGAATCTAAAGTTTATGAAAAAGGTCTGTTCAAAAAATTGTATCGGCATTGTTTATAAGTGAGATACCATTTATAGATCTGCTATACATGTACTAAATATGTCATTAAAAACAATTATTTTCAAGAAATGTTCAATATTCACTCTTATCCTACTGTAAATATGGTAACAACAAACAATATACAAGAAATTGGTGATGTTGTGAAACTTTTTTTATGAAATGGACTATGAATTTAACCACTGCACACATCAAATTATGAAACAGACTATAAATTTAACCAATGTACACGGAAATGGCAAAATTCACTTGAGTATGGATATTTTTGAAAATGCATCATGATGTTTACATCTCTTTACTAGATAAAATCATTAGAATCATGCAAATGAAATGAAATATACTGAATGGATATACCAATATTTCTTTTTTTTCACAATTTACAAAAAACATACAAAAAACAAACTCAATCATGATCAATGACAACAAAAAAACATTGCTACATGAGTTCAGAAGATGAAACGAGTTGAAAAGACAAATTAGGAACATTTACCACCATTTTGTTTCAAGACCGCTATTCAAGCTGAACTGCTATGAAGAGATTACATTCCTATGCTATTGATGTCGATTTTACCAACATCAATGTCAGATAACATAGAAATAATTTTCTTTACCAATTACATGATTTAATGTAAGAACCATACTATAATAAAAACAGACTATAATAAAAAATAAAAAAAAGGTTTCCTCTGTCCAATCTAAGTATGATTCAGAGTAGCAATAACACATGTTAATCTTTTTTTACCATTCATTATATACTATTTACAATGTAAACATGATCATGATCGTCAAAGTTAATAACGTGTTAATTAGATACAATATCCAATGAGGTTTACGCTTGTATCACATATGACACCTCTAAGTGTAGTTTGTACGGAACTGTTATTTCTATTGAAATCCCATCATTTATCATTTATTTCAGTAACAGTGATATTATTTAAACAAATTCAACAGATGTTCTATGATGAATCCTGAAACAACAGCTTCCCACAATCATTAACTGAGAACACGTGATACAAGAGTGAACAAATTGAAAACATGGCCAAAATATCAACAATCTTTATCATATTTTGTAGATCAATCATTTTTAACATCCAAATTGCTTTGTTATCAGAACATCCCATCTTATTTGTCCATTTTTAAATGTCTCTTCTTTTTGTTTTTTGTTTTTACAACAACATCATTATATATTTTATATATACATGTATATATATGTACATATACACAAGAACCGATTCCAGTGCAGACCTTTTGATGATATTCATAATGTCCGATACCAATTACATCAAAATCAAAAGGACTGATGAAGGATGTAAATTATACACAGTAATGACGACATAATGATAAGTGCTGCCCCCTTGTGGTGATAGATCTTTTATTCTCCGTTAACTTCACTGTCGCCTCCACCATCATTTTCTAAAACCACCACTTCCTGTAAGTCAAATATCACAGAATAATGAGTTATGTTCTAAATCAGTTCTAAGATGCTAGTACCAAAAAAAGTCATTTTTTAAGAAGCAGTTTTTTAAAAGGTATTTTTTTCTGTTTCTTTTGCTAGACAAACAGTGCTAATCTACATGTATACTTCCTGTTATACTACCTAAACGTATGACAAATACATACATGTGCTTACTGGTATAATTAATCTTTGCATTCTTCATTACCTTTATAGCCATATTTTTTTAAAGATTTTGGAATAACAGTACAGTTTTTGAGAAATAAAGATTTTGCAATAAATTTTTTAAGACTATCAAGAACTTGATAAAAGCTACATTAAGTTTTTCAATTTTCTGAATTTTTTTTGGATTTTCTAAAAATATATTTTTTAAAAATAGAAAACTTCTAATCACGATCCATAAGATTCATTTTGTAAAATTTCATTCCTTTTAGCTGTAAATAAACGGAATCCTCTGACCGGTTGGTCAATGTTTAACAATGGTAATTATGAGCTTGGAGCATGCGCATGGATGTACAAAAAAACCCATGAATCGAAGGTGTAACATGACAAATTGCATTAATTGTCCGTCATTTATATCCAGATGTATTTGAAATGGTGTTATGTATCCCTTACTAAGTCACAAATGACAAATTCAACGAATTTCTGTGTTTGATTTATCGTATTTCACTGTTTTGAAAGTTGTGTTTAAATAACCCGATTTTTTCATGACGTAACCATGTTTTAATATTAGATCCCGTATACTACATCTCGCTGGGAAATTACTGTTGTTTCTGTATTAATTCGAGCTTTTATCGTTGAACCAAATGTAACAGTGTTCATTAGGAACATCATTAATTAGATTGCACCGTTTTAATTTTTTCTTTGGAAAACTTAATGCAGCTTTAAAATACTTGTATTCATGCTACCAGGGAACAGGGACAGAAACTTTATCTTAAGTGCTTCAAAACTATAGTTAAGATGTACAGTGTACTAGACAAGGTATACATCGTTTTATTTTAAAGACAAGTGTATCAGGGTAAGTAAGAGACAAAGTAACCATTGTATCATTTTGAAGACAAGTGTATCAGGGTAAGTGAGACAAAGTAACCATTGTATCATTTTGAAGACAAGTGTATCTGGGGTTAGTGAGAGACAAAGTAACCATTGTATCATTTTGAAGACAAGTGTATCAGGGTTAGTGAGAGACAAAGTAACCATTGTATCATTTTGAAAACAAGTGTATCAGGGTTAGTGAGAGACAAAGTACCCATTGTATCATTTTGAAGACAAGTGTATCTGGGGTTAGTGAGAGACAAAGTAACCATTTTATCATTTTGAAAACAAGTGTATCAGGGTTAGTGAGAGACAAAGTAACCATTGTATCATTTTGAAGACAAGTGTATCAGGGTAAGTGAGACAAAGTAACCATTGTATCATTTTGAAGACAAGTGTATCTGGGGTTAGTGAGAGACAAAGTAACCATTTTATCATTTTGAAGACAAGTGTATCAGGATTAGTAAGAGACAAAGTAACCATTGTATCATTTTGAAGACAAGTGTATCAGGATTAGTAAGAGACAAAGTAACCATTGTATCATTTTGAAGACAAGTGTATCAGGGTTAGTGAGAGACAAAGTAACCATTGTATCATTTTGAAGACAAGTGTATCAGGGTAAGTGAGACAAAGTAACCATTGTATCATTTTGAAGACAAGTGTATCAGGATTAGTAAGAGACAAAGTAACCATTGTATCATTTTGAAGACAAGTGTATCAGGGTTAGTGAGAGACAAAGTAACCATTGTATCATTTTGAAGACAAGTGTATCAGGGTAAGTGAGACAAAGTAACCATTGTATCATTTTGAAGACAAGTGTATCAGGGTTAGTAAGAAAACTAATTGTAATACAGGTTCACTTGAATGAATTGTTTCGTCCCTAATTATTATATTATATACTAGTACATGTATATGTATTTACCTCTATAACTTCTTCTGTGTCCTGAAAGGTGTAAAAAAATTAAATAAAGTTAAAAGATTAAAGATTTTCAAGTGCATTGTAATTTTTCCTAAATTAAATAACTAGAAACTAGATAACCTATAATGCAAATAAAAGCAATAAAAATAAGGGAATTTAAGACATCCAGCAATGTCAAATTTCAAACACAAGGTATTGACATTTCTGGTTATATGTATATTTCAAAAATTACCAACAAAGGAAAAAAAAAACAACTTTTTATCATGTTATTAATACTGAACATGTATCTAAATATGTTCAAAAATGATATGGGAAAAAAATATCCTGTGCATCAGTGTTCATTTAGAGGTAACCTTGTGATAATTTCCCTACATATTGTTATATTGTCCCCTAAAAAACTGTCTGTTGGCCAGTTAAGGGATTTCTTTTCAGTCCTCCTGGAGATTTAAATATATCCCATAAATGCCTCTTTCTTATTAACATGTTTTCTATGATTTTACTATGCTCTACCAAGCTTCTAAAATAAAATGCCTTAAGGTTTGTGATTTCAACCCAATTTTTGTAAACATAACCCATTTTTCAAGGCCTGGGTCAGGATAATCCATATAACTGCATTTTGTAGATTAACACTGGTACATCTATACATAGTGTGTAAATTCTAAAAAAAAAGTTTTGTAACTGGATTTTCAAAAATGGCATTATTTATGCATCAACTGAATAAAATCTTCAAAAATTTTGAGAAAATATTCATCTATAAACACAGCACATCTGATCAAAAACTGTATACAATGTGCATCATTTTACATGTACACGTGGTAAACACATTATAACACAACAAAGTTCTTTTTAAATCTGAAAAAATTATGATTGAGCAATTAAAAAAGTTAAATTTTTTACTTTTCAATTCTACGGTCTCCAGTTAAAACTCGAAAAAATTATATGACAAACAATTGTTATCAATTGTATTAACTAGTTTAAAAACAATTTTGTACATTATAGAAATTAAAAAGTATTTCATTATAGGTTCATAATTTTCAACATAAATATACATGTTATATATTCATTCACCAAAATTTGATCTCCAAATGGTTAACGTACAAAATAAGCTAAGCAACGCTGAAGAACTAAAAACCATTGTTACACCATGTTTAAAATGTTTATTTGTTTACAAGAAAGCATCACAGTAAACAATAGTTAAACAAAGTTTAAATTTTGTATCTAAATTCAGATATTTCATTCTACGTCGTGATAAAAATAACAACATTTTCTGCAGAAAGTGGCTTCAAGTATCTTATTTTTTTATTTCAGGCTTTTAAACTCGAAACATTCAATTGAAAAACAAGCATGTTGTATTAAGGTATCAGTTTTTCTCATTCGGAGAAAAAAACAGTACATTCGAAAGTATCCCAAAAATCCTTTTTTTTTATAACAGATAACATTTGAATTGATGTGTTTATTATCCTTTAAGTTTCAGGGGTGGAAAAAATGACTGAAAAATTTTTTGCAATTGTTATAAAATTCGCATTTTTTTTCCACACAACTTCAAACAAATATCTACAAGTTCTATTTTAATCAGATCAATATTTATACATGTACATATACATGTGCATCTCTGAAATCTTTTACCAGATTTCAACTTGGTAAATCTAAAATGTAAATTGCCTGCATGAATTGAAAATACTAAAAATAATGCCCAGCAAAAAACTAAATAAATAAAAAAAATTTAAAAAAAATAAATAATAATAAAAATTCAAGAATTCATGTATAAAACTTTCCTTTTTTATGACAAAATTTGGTATGTAAAAAATATCAGAAATATAATGTTTTACAAAATAAATGCATTGTACAACTGATAATTAATGAAAAAGGGAGTTTCTTCTGATTTCGTCATAACTTACCCAGTTTAAAAGCTGTTATTAATTTTCATTCTGTAATAAAAAATTTGTATTAAAACTCATGGCCAAAGTTAAAACAATATTGGCCAGCTTTTCTTGCATTTCATTGAAGGATAAAAATAACAGAATTGTTAAATGAATTTTTAAGACACTTAAGTTTTCAAAAAATAATACAATTTTGAAAATTCATTTTCTACTGACCTCAACAGGCTAAATAGTTTTATAAAAATGTTTACTGACCTCAACAGGCTAAATAGTTTTATAAAATATTTAAAAACTGAAAAATAAAGACATTTTTTTTTTCTGTTTTTAGTATATATACTCTTTTCTTTCACCAAAATGCAGTACACAAAAAAATATGTAATGTTTCAAAATTCTTATTATCAATGAAATGTATTAAAAACTATTAAGCCACCAAAAAACAAGATAAAAACCAAAATAAAATAAAATAAAACAAAATAAATATTCCAAAAATCATTTACTCTACCAGTACTAGTCTTGTTTCAATATTACCACTGACTGTAGACCAGCATATTCATTTTTACTGTTAGAGAAAGTGGTTTTAAATTGATAACTGATAATAAAAAAAATATTTCTAAAATGAGTCCATATACTAGTAGTTTTAAAACAAGATTAGAATTCTTGATCACTGAAGTAAGTATACCATTCTGTACCAATAAGATATAGCCTCTGCAAAATGCTTGTTTACTATTGGTACAGAATAGTAAACAAGCATTTTGCAGAGGCTAAATCTTTCAAAATCTAAATCTTTTCAATCTTTTGTTACTGGGTACTAAGTTTAATCTAAAACATGTAGTACACATTGTAAGTGTCAAAGTAAAAATTCCACCTTGATTATTCCAATGAAAAAAAATTATTTTTTAATCAAAACAATTGTGGAAAACAAGAACTAACAATTATCAATCAAGAAAAATAAACAGCTGCACCTGGAGTGCATGATATGCCCGTCAGATATTTAAACTTCTTTTTTAATGTCTTAAACAACTTGACATTTAGCTGAAACATATTTTTTTAAAACAAAAGTAGCAAATTTATTTCTCAACATTTATTCACAAACCTTTTTGATTATAGGACAAATATAACACAAAAGTTTCATAAAAAAGTTCAAATGATTTTTGAGTTACATCATGCAAAAAAATGCCTAAAATTTGACAATTAAAGGCCAATAACTCTACAACAAGAAAACATACAAATCTCAAAAATAAAAGGGAGCTCTCTGCCATGGATACCAATATAACACAAAAGTTTCATTCAAATTGTTCAAAGCATTTGAGTTATTGTAGAACATGCAAAAAAATGCCTAAAATTTGACAATTAAAGGCCAATAACTCCACAATAAGAAAACATACGAATCTCAAAAACGAAAGGGAGCTTTCTGCCTTAGATACAAACATTTCACAAAAGTTTCATTAAAATTGCTCAAAGCATTCTTGAGTTAGTGTACGACGTGTGGACATACGGACGGACAGACTGCGCCATACCATAATACATCCCGTCATAGACAGGCGTATAAAAAATGGGTAATATGTTAGTAACTCACATACAATGAATATTTCACATCACAATAAAATTGGGGGAGAAAATCCTTCATATTCCTTTTAACATTACTTTCTGAATGATGTCTTGTTGTCAAAGACACAAAAATAATGATTTTAAAACATTATCTTTGATTAGTGAATCACTTTAGTAAAACTTTGATTATTAATAAAAAAAAAACCCTATAAGATACATTTGCAAAAGTGAAAGTATAGGTGTCTATAAAACCAGTTTTTTTACTTTTAAAACCTAAAATTCAAATACATGTAAATATGCAAACATCATCTTTTCAAAATGTCTTCATTTAAAAAACATAAGCCATGTATTAACAGACATGGATGATTTAAATACTGATATTTTCAAAAACTAATAGATAAAAAAATAAATAATATGAAATAAATAAATAACAAAAATAAAATTAAATAATAAATAAATAAATAAATAAAAAATAAATAAATAAATAAATAAAATGTTCAAGTTATTTTGTCAACACAATGTATTCTTGAAAACATGGCCCCATCTTTTAAGGCCTAACTACAGTTCTGGATAAATAATTCAGCACAATGCTGGATTTATTTCTTTTTTGAACATGTGGGTTTTTCTCTATGGTTTTTTCCCCATACTTCAACCACCCATGTACCAACATCTGGGAATATCTTATTAAAATATAAATATATCTTCAACTAGTTAAATACAATACTGTGATCAATGAATGTCAAAATGCATACTTAAAAGAACAAAAAAAAAATTAGTGCCTATTTAAACTACATGTAGCAGTTGTTATCTTTAATTCACAGAACTCTACTGATTCCACAAGGATCTGTTATCAAACAATACAATGCAGATGTGGATTCTCTAGCTGTGTCCCAGTTTCAATGATATTATAATTCTCTTCCTTTATATTAAATTGTTCCATCACAAAGTTAATCAGGATTATTAGCTGGTCTCATTTATTTAGCAAATGGATTACCTGGCATAAAGTAAAATCAAGTGCCTGGTTCAAGTCAAGAACATACATGTAGCACAGCCCCAATGAGGTTAGAACTCAGAACTCTGAATCATGAGTCTGTAACTTTAATCACTCAACCACACACAACCAAAAAAATAGCTTATTAAATGAATTTATTTGTAAAGCACCAATTATTTAACAGCGTTTCTTTCACAAACAAATGTATGGAACTGATTTTTTTTTCTGTTCTGAAACATGTGAAAAGGATTGATAGTTAGCGTAGCTATCTGAAGTGAAGGAGAAGATCTGAATTATCTTTTTTTAACAGAAATCAGGGCTTACTTCATTCACTTGTCCAAATTCGTTTGTAACTATAAATAATGTTCAGTCATTTGTCAGTAAGTTAAACATTTTATTATATTTACCCCGGTACATACTGTAAAATACTGGACTAAAAACTGTGACCAGAAAAATGTCCAAGTTTTTTTTTTCTTTCTTTCTATTATGCACTACCACAAGTTGCTTAAACAATTTTAACTGAAGTCCAAGGATTGTTTCAAGAAGAAAAATACTACAGGTACAATAAAAATTTAACCCACATTTCATAAGTTTCTCAAATAAAAAAGACAACAGTTGACTATTACCCTCTATATTTTTTTTTTCATTACTACATTTTCTTCGTAACAAATGCTTCAACTTTCTGTGAAGCATAGAAATAGTTATCATAAAATATCTCAGCCATTCTGATTCATTCACACAGAATTATCTAACAATTTTCAGGTCAGACTTGTCACTTCACCCAAAATTTTATCAGACAAACTTTGAACCACTAAATGTACAACTTTTTTTACTCTTTTAACAAAATTAATCTTAGTAAACATATGTACATTTATTTCCTGGTACCTGAGGCAAAAAATTCTCTGAAATAAGTTTTTCTAAAAATTTGCACAAACATTTCTTAGAATGTGCTTTGTTAAATGAAATTAAAAAAAAAATACATATGGTTGCGTTTTTCGTTTTTTCAACAGAGTGTGTTAAACCTACCCCACTTTTCAACAATCTAAATGCTCATTTCTAAATGCAAGTTAATTTCATGTTTGTAATTAATCAAATAATGACTAGATGTAACAATGTGATATATGTAACATTAAATAATAAAAGCATTATGTATTATAACAAAGTGTGCGAAAAATGTCTTAATTTTCGTTGAATTTACCACAGAAATACAAATTTCATAAAATGACTGAAATATGTTTCTTTCAAAAACTACACAAAATTTGTTTCATATTTTACAAAATGATATTCAAATATCATATGCTTGGGTTCTAGTTTTCCAGATATGGCAAGGATTATCTCTCCGCAGTGGTTTTGTTTGCCTAAAATTACTACCGAATAAAGGTAGTTTCCCCTTGAGAAATAAGACTAAAATTTCCCAATTTGACAACTAAAAGTCCCCAAAAGGCAACAGTCACACACAATCAAATAGTTTTAGTTAAATCCAGTTGTCCAAAACTGTTCTGACAGACAAAAGATGTTAGATACAGTCACAATATAAAATCTTTGCAATGAATTTCAAAATTCTGAGCGTAATATGTGACATAAAAAGGGTCCAAATTTTCCCAATCTGAAAGGTAGAAGGTAGTTTTTAAAAACCATAGCAAAATCAGTCTCCTATCCCTTACTTTTTAAATTGCTATTAAAAAATTCTAACCATCAAAATGACATGACAAAAGTATTTTTGGAGTACTGTATATTCCAATATACAAATAGATTTTAAATGTTTAATAAAACACATTTTAGAGTATTTTCACTCCTTAAAGAATGAATTACAATTTCTGGAATATGTCTCAACTACAAGTATTTCCAATCCTATTATTTTACACACAGCATTCTTCCTGAAAAGATCAGTATTTCAATTTATTATACAATCAATTTGTTATTCATGAAATCGATCTAACGGTATTTTATTATTTGAATATTTAACAAGCTTATTCTGTTATGATTATACATATAGTATCATAAATTTGTTTTTCTCCTCAGTCAATTAAACTGGAGAACCGCGTGTGCATCCAGTATTGGCCAGAGGCACACCATATGCCTATTTTTCTTCATTTTTGCACAAAAGCAATATAATTTTTTGAATGTTATGTCAAGAACATGCAGATCTATTAAGAAAGACCCATAAATCCTAAAATTGTAAAATGTATGAGGCCCCAATTTTAGTTAAAGTTTGTGTAGCATTACCAGTTTCTCAACAAAACAACAATAAATTCAAAATATTTTCATGATCTTAAATGATTAAAATGAATGAAATAACACTATCAAACAATAATTTAAAACTTAAAAATATTTAAAACTATGGTATGTCAATTTGTAAACTTTACAGGAATATTATGCAATTTTTTTTGTACAATTTCTATTTCTGATCCGCTATTTTGTCATGTTGAACAAAAAAAAAAAAATCCCAGCAAATCAACTACATCTATTATCATCTATTCCTTACAAAATCGGCTATTACAAATTGGCCAATTCCAAAAAATTCCTATGAAAATTTTGCACTCCCATGAATCTCACTTCCATCAAGGTATTTTTATTTTCCTTGTTTAGTTTTGGATTTTTAAAAAGTAAACCATACAGGGGAGACATTTTACACCAATATGAATTATTAACTTTATCATCATCTTATAAACATCAAACATATTAAGATTACCATATCTCTTATAATAAACATTCTCAAACTGACTTAGTGTGTCCTACACACAATGGTCATTTTTATCATCTTTCAGCATCATAACATAGTAGCATTTAAATTTTTAACCATTATGGGTGGATTGGAGTGGAATGTAGTGGAGTAACATTGTTTTTCATCACATACAAGACTTTTTCACTAATAGTAAGACAGTCGGTTTAGATGGAAGAGGAAACTGAAGTACCCAGAGAAAACCACCAACCTTTTGCAAAAGAACTGATAAAATTTTCTCACTATGAATAGAATTTCTTACTGGGTATATTGGATTTGAATTTTATCTTGGTTGAGAAATAGTGCTAGAACTGGGGTTATGAAAAATGGTAGCCACAAGCCTACAAAGCCATTTCAACATTTTTGTCACCAGGTAAAATTCTTAGTGACCAAACTTATTTAATTTTTTTTGTTTACGGAAAAAAAAAAAAAAAAAAAAAAAAAAAAAAAAAAAAAAAAAAAAAAAAAGAAAAACAGAAAACTCAAAATATAAGTTGTTAATTGCCCAAAACCCCAAATTTAAAAACTGTTATTGCTGTTTGGTTGCCATAATAAAAAATTAATTCATGGTCAGTTATATGCTTTACACTGTAGAGATAAATCCTTTGTTTCAAACACTATGCTGAGATTGAAACACTATGCTGAAATTGTTGAGTGTGAGACTAATTGTCAGAATTGGTTGTGGACAAAATTTCCAGATCTCTCAATTTTTACAGTGGCTAAATTAATTTTTTATTTTTTGCTATGATGGTGATCATCTGACCGCATTTGTAGTGGCTAAATGGAATATTTGTTAAAACATAAAAAATCAACTCGTTTAAACCGAAATTTTTTAACAACCCATGTTAAATGTCTTTAGTTTTGTTTCAACAATTTTCTTTCAAACCATTGAAAATTTTTCCCATCTCAACAGTCTGTCTGTACATTACAAATATGTCTCTTTAGTACATTTTTTTAAAAACCAAAATCTTACAAAATCAGAATGATACACAACTGTTTCAAGTACCAAAGTGTATGCAGAATCTAAAGATACTTCATACTGGCGACAGAGATTAGCCAGGCTTAAGATCAGAGGTTTGGATCTATCATATAACAACACAGATATCACTTTATATATACAATTACACAGTGTGGGTAAATAATAGCTCAATATATAAAAGAATGATAAAACTCGGTAAAAATATACAAACAGTAATGTAAACACATTATACACGTACTGAAAATGTGAACAATAAATTTCATAGATTAATTATTGTTTTAAAAATTGGTCAAACAAAATTAAAAAATCCACAAAAAAATAAAGTAAAAAAAGGGGGAGAAGGTGTGTGTGTGTGTGTGTGTGTGTGTGTGTGTGTGTGTGTGTGTGTGTTTTAAAGAAGAAGAGATTATACATGTAAATTATTGAAGCCTCAGTCTAGAGACTACATGTAGAATTCTATGGACTTTCTTCACACTTTCATTATGATTTACTTTTTAAACCCATGACACATCAGACCAGAATTGTTTGGTCCATTTTACACATGGGCGTCTTTCATTATGTGTTAACTTACTGATTTAAAAATATTAATGTTGTGTTCTCCCTGACAATGCTGACAGAGTGCCCATGCACTAGAAAACTGGGCGTCACATGATGCACATGTCAACTGATTTGGTTCTGCAGCATCTAGGAAAAAAAGTGAAAAAAAAAATTAATTTATGTAGAATTTTTGTTTTGTTTTGTTTTGTTTTTTTTTATTTTTTATCTCTAGTGATATTTAGAAGTAGTAATCTGAAAGTGATAAATATTTATAGAATTTCCCAATGGTGGACATGCTACCCAATCAAAACAAATCATTAAAAAAAAAAAACAAAAAAAACCTCTCATTGTGACACATGAGCAGGAGCATATGTTCGACTTTAAACACTTTCAAATTCTGTAAATTGAGAATAAAAAATACTGTCCTATGTGATTTTTAATTTTACATATTTTGACTCACTTTTAAGAGGGGGTGGGGGAACTCAAACATTGATAATTTTGTACATAAGAGAATACACTGTATCAATCTCAATGGTTTTGAATTTAAGAATAGATAGATCTATCCATATGATTTTAAATTTATAGATATATTTCTTGCATAAGTGATAGATTTATCTCACTGAATGAGTGGTACAATATTTTCTACATCGCACCCCATGTGCGCACGTGTAGCTTATCTCAGTTGAACGGGGACTACATTTTTTTTCAATTGGCAAGGGTAATAACTTTGTGGGAAAAAATTATATGAAAACAACAAAAAAGACTTTTTTATGATGAATAATATCATTTTTACTAAACGATGTATATATTTAAAGAGAAAAATGATTGTTTTGTTTTGCCGCGTAGGTTCACATTCTGCTGTGAGTGAAACGTTATTTGTTATTGTTGCGTGTTTGGTATTTCTTCCACTAACAAAATCATGCAACGTAATAGAAGGGATTCCGGTATTTTTTTCGTAAATTATATGCAAGAAAATAATCAATTACTCGACTGAGGTCAAGATGGGAAAATTCCGATCTTGTGGTCAGATTTTTTTCATCTCAAACGAGGAATTTTCCCATCTGGACCTCAAACTCATAATAGATTCTCTTTATCTATCTTCATGATTTGAAGTTTAAATATTTCACTTACCTCCTGGAGGTGGGGTACTTTGACATTGACAACTAATCTTTAATCTACATGGAATTTTTTTGTGCTGTGCAAGACTGTGTAAACTATTAAATGTGGTTTTACAAACACCACATATTAACACATCTTTACCGGCTGAAAATAATAGAATAAAAAGTAGTTATAATGACACTATATATATACAGTATATGATGTACATGTATGTAACAATGTTTTAATTGAGTAATGGTGATTTATATCATAATCCACATTTTTTCACTTACACTGAAGCAATAGAGGAAACCAGATTCTCCGGAGAAAACCAGTGACCTCAGCAAGTGACCTGACAAACTTTCTCACATTAGAATCTGTTTGAGTTGGACTTTAAAGTAGGTGGTTGGAGGCAATGTGATCCATAAGCACACACTTTAAATCTATCGGACAATAATATTCCTTTCTACCCATGGTTATGGGCCTTATTACCATTAGGATTGGTGAAGGAAATCAGAGTGCCCAATGAAAACCACCAACCTGTTTCATTTAACTTTCAAGCAAACTGACACACTTTCTCAAACTAAACATCTGACGAGTGGTA